>CM062354.1:18970930-19554840 GCA_031216115.1 Senna siamea
GTTAGGAGTAGGTGTTACACCAATCACCTGAAATCATTTTCTTTGGATGTGATCCATAACACCAATCACTCGAAATCATTTTCTTTGGGTGTGATCTATAACACCCCCAATTTCATAGCCATATTTAAAATATTATTTATTGAAAAATCCTTCACTTAAGAAACTAGTGTGTTATATACACTTCTATCCTTTATTTCTTACCTGAGTTCTTTAAATATCCATTTATAGTATACATTTCATTAGGTTCGGATCCTTACTCAGGTATCACATTCAATTATCAATACAGCGGAAGTATAATAATAATACACCATAATCCCTAAAAATTCAGGATAAATTTAAACTTTTTCCTTTACATACATTTACATCCAGTTCAATGTTATAACGTTGTTACATATACTGCAGGATATATGTAGTTTTCTTGTTTTCATTGGGTAAGGAGGCAACAAACCTGCCACTCACACCCTTTTTAACTATTTTTCATAAACCTGATATGTATGCCTTACATATCCATATACTTATATGTATTTCTAGCATAATATATATTATTCCATTTCTTGGGATGGATAGCTAATCCCTTATGTCTTGTAGTACCATAATGGCCCTAGTCATCTAATACATACCAAAAAATAATGAGAAAATATTTTCTCAGTAGCTACGCATTCCACATTCATTTCTGAGCTATGGTATGTACCATAGGTATGGAGTCTGAGAAAACAATTTACATTCCTTATTCTTAAATTTCATCATTTCTAGGAAATGCTATAAATAAACCAGTCAGATGTATAGGATGAAGTTTATGAGGTATATCAGTAATATATCAGTTATAAAATAAAAATAGTATCAATTTCAATCACAATCATAGTTCACTGTATACCGTTTAGTACCATAATCGAGGAAAGTACATTCATTAAATTTCCATTCACCATAGATAATTTAGGAGAAACAACATTTACCATTCATGGAAAGCGTATTATTTATAAGGAAAATAAACATTCATATTTGGCTAAAAGCCATATTTTCAATTCAGAGAGACACAAGAGTATCGGAAGTATAAATTACTCCACATACTACAGCGTGCATGAATGAGATAGCCGCTCTATCAAGTGTGTGACAATTCTGCCACTGGTACATCTGAGGCGTCCCTCAGTGGATCCAAGTACCCATTCACATTCAGTGATCATGTCATAAAGACAGATCTAAGTGGGAATTTCTCCCAGGGTTCAGTCAAACTAAGCTCATGGAATCACTATTATTTACACAGATCATCTTCTCCCCGCTTTATGGGCGGTTCATGATGCCATAGATCACCACAACCTACATTATGGATCATTTCCTAGTATGCTATTTCCTATATATATCAACTAGGATGATTAGTTTTAATCCCATAAATTTGCCAAATTCTAAGTAAATGTCCCCTGTTCAATTGGCCATCTAGGTTACACTAACTTAGAATTCACAATCATCTGGCGTTTTCAAAATTCTTTCATTCCGAGCGGATGTTTCACCATCCAAATTTATGATACAACCGTGGAATGTCCAACGGCCATCCCATACCGACAATTGGTCACTCGGTTATAAGCCTATCTATCCTAGAACATATATTGGAATTACTTCTTCTATGTTTCTCTTTATTGAACATTCAAATATTTTCCTTCCATTCAATGTTTTCCAATCCATGCTATGTTTTTCCTTATCTATGTCATAAATCAATCCTTTTCTTTCCTCATTCATGATGATACTATCATTCTCACTTTCTAAAACGAAAACCTTTAAATCTCAATAACAATTCCATTCTTGAATTTGTATAAAAAGGAAGGTTCATTCTTGGTCAAGAGAAATCCTTAAGAAATTTAAGATTTTCATACTTAAAAATTTATATTTGTCACTCTTGCCATATAATAAGAAAAATAAATTTACTTTTCCTTCCCATTTACACTAACTTCCCTTTTTCACATTTTATTGCCTTTAAAGGGTTTCAAAGTTGAACATTTTTCATTTCCTACTTATTATTCCATTCTCCCCCTTTCTTACCTAATTATACATACCCAAGGTGTGTATAATCATTGTCTCCCCACACTTAAGCATGCATACAAATTGCTAGAATTGCCAAGATTGCACAAAATATTCATTAAAATTTAATTGCAACGTCATATTATTTCCTTTGTATACTTTGACCAATTTCATTACATTTTTGTACAAAAACTTTTCATAAATATTTTCATGTCCTAAAATTGGTCAAGTAGGTTACATGGAATTTAATGGAATCATTTTGCATAAAAATAATTGACAATTAATCTTGCTTCAACCAAGACACACACACAAAAATTTCAACACATTTCCTTCATCAAAAACTTGCATACTCTTGGTCAAGATGGGATTTTTAGGCAAAATTGGGCCTTTCAACCAATTGAGATCTATTCTATCCTCCATTGGCCATAACTTGAATTACCAATAAGCTACTTAAAAATTTTTCAAACAATTTTCCAAATCTCATTTTTCTAGCCATGGCCTAAAGAGGAGTTTTGTACAAAAATCATCATTTTTCATATAATCATTCTTTTAATCCCATTTTCATCATCTATAAACCATCAATCACCATTTATCCATAACAATCAAGGCAAAACAAACAATTTGGCATAACCTTCATGAATTTGGGGTTTTAGGGCAAATGAAACAAAATTAGGAAATGAACATAAACACTTTCATAATTGAAATTAACCATCAAAAACAACTCCATACTACTTTCTAAGCATTAATCCATAGAAATTTTGAGAATTTAAGAATGTAAACTTAAAAACATCACGATTCATGTACTATTCATTCAGCCATGAAAATCTCAAAAGCTTGGAAAAATCCATTAAAACATGAAATAAGTGATGGAAGAATGCTAAGCTACCTTGATTTACAATTTTTGGTAGATAAACCTTGAAGTTTCCATGCTTTTTCTCCCTTTTCTCCCTTATGAAGTCTATGGTATATCTCCCTTCCAAAAGCCTTCACGTCGTCTTTGCTAAGGAGGAGAAGAAGTAGTGTGACTTATTTAAATTGGCTAATATGACCATTTTGCCCTTGGTGGCAAAATGACCAAAATACCCTTCACTTTTTCCTTCTTAAAACCTTGACATGTAAGGGTATTTTAGAAATTTTAAAGTGTTTCTTTAGGTAAAATTTCCCTTATGTCCTTGTGATGAAATTACCTTTTTACCCTTGGTGTCAAAATTACCATTTTGCCCCTCTTAAGTGCCGAACCAAAATTACACATTTCAAAAATTTTGGAAAAATATTCTAGAGGCAAAATCATAATTTTCCAGATAAAAATTAGCCATTTTATCTGATAAATAAATATTTTATTCTTATTTTTAGATAAAATTTTGACCATTTTGCCCCTAAATATTTTTCTTGCAGCATTCATGACATTGGCACCATTTTTAAACCTCATAAATGTGCGCCATAAATGCACCTCAATTTACGTGCTTACTATCAGGATATTTTGTGAAACAAATTTCCTTTCATTTTAGTCCCTAATCATTTGCTTTCAGTTTAGTCCTTCCTTTGTTTAAGGTAATATAAAATAATTTTTGGACTATTTTCCATGCATAAAAATATTGAGTCTAGGATTCTAAGACATACTTGATATCATAGAATTGAGGATATTACATGATCCGTAACACCAATCACCCGAAATCATTTTCTTTGGGTGTGATCCATAACACCAATCACCCACTCAAGGATAGGTGAGAACCTAACTTTCAAGACGTCCACCGGCATGTGCACATTACTAGTCTCATCTTCTTTCCCGACTATACAGAAAATACATACACATAGTCGACAAATACTTAGGGTTATAGTGTTTTACACTTAAACTAAAACATTCTTCTTGTATAGACCATCCACCCTTTACTCCTTAAGTCTTTCATAGGGTTGTCTTGGTTTAAACAGTAACCCCTAACAAATGCAGATCATTTAAAATGAAAATAGATATATATTTTATAAAGAAACCTATATGAGGAACATTCAATAACTGTCCCATATCGGCCATTAAATGTCCACACTGAATTTCATCCATCAATATGAGTATGTAACCCACTAGCCAATTCACATTAAGCAGCAAACAATTTATTTCATAACTTCAAACATACATAGGCAATATCTCTATACTCGTATGAAAGCTTTACATTTATCAAACCAATTTCATCAAATAATTCCCATTTTAATAAAGAAATTTCATTTGCAATAAGTGGTTCACAATATTATTTCATAGTAGGGTAGTGTAGATTACTCTACCTTAACCGTTTACTCCTCTCTTAACCAAGATCTTCCTTCTTTCTTCCTTTTAATTTAGCCTTACTGGTCATTCCTTGTGAAATAATTTAAGTTTCACACTAATCCTCTACCAATATGCAATTATGCAGCTGAGGCTTAGTAGTTTACTGTAGGTTTCCTCTAAATTTCCCTCACAAGATTTGGCAACTTAACAATTTCCCTTTTCCTTCCTAATTAGGGGTTTCCAAGCTCAATTCTCATTTTTCATGTCAAAGGGATACCAGTCGACAGCCAAGGAGCTAACAGTCGATTGGTGGCTCTCTGGAGGGCTGCTAGTCGACTGTCGAAATGCTACTAGTCAGTTGGTAGCTCTCTGGAATTTTTGGATTTCATGAGACATTAGCTTACCAGTTGACTGGTAGGAGGCTATCAGTTGACTGTTAGGCAAAAATCTAGACCCAACAATCGACTGGAAATGCTATCAGTCAACTATCGTACCTCTGTCTAAAATTCTGGGTTTGTTAAGAACATGATAGTCGATGGCGTATGCTAGCAGTCGGCTGCCTTGTTCTTCAAAAGTTCAAAAGCTCTAGTTTTTTTCTCAAATTCCAGTCTAGATTCCACCTTATTTTAGTGTTGAAAGCTATGAGCTTAGTTTTTAACCATTATCATCCAAAACCCAACCATTTTCAGCATCAAACATCAATCATACAAGTCAATCCATGCATGAAAATCAGATGAACAGTAAAACCTAACTTGAGAAATCTGATTCAAGCCTGTAAATGCTAAATGAAAGTTAAAGACTCCAACATTATGGTTCAGTAACCTTTTTCAATCTCCAAATGACCCTAAAATTATCATTTCATACTAGAAAATTAGGATTTCTAAAGAAAAAGAATTTTCCCCCATTTTGCTAAACCCTAACATTTTAGCAGATTTGATGCGTTTTAAAAGAAAAAATTTACTCCTAAATGATGCTAGGATGTATTATCAAGATAAAAGTACAAAATTCTTACGTTAAATCTAATTATAGAAACTTTCCACTTTGATTTCTCCTCTTCCCCTTTTTGCTTGGTTCCCTTCCTTCCTTTCCCTCCTGGAGTTCCCGCCTTTGTTTTTTTGTGAAGGGATAGAGTATATGCGACGGGGTAAAAAAGGTTTGGGCAATTGTATTATTAAGGAACTCCTATAATTTATAAAAATTACACTTTAGTCCTTCTCACTAGCCCCCTCAAATTTTCCTATTTCATTTAAGTCCTTGGGAAAAATTCTAAAATTATGTTTAATAATACATTTTAGGGAAGTGGATATTACAATCCTCCTCCCCTTAAAAGAATTTTGTCCTTAAAATTTCATAATTGTAAACAGTTCTGGATAATGCTGCCTTATTTCATCTTCCTTCTCTCACGTCATCTCTTGAGTTGTTACATCCTGCCAAAGTACCTTAACCAAAGGGATTTCTTTATTCTGAAGTTGCTTAGTCTTAAAATCTAGGATTTTAACAGGAGCAGATTTATAAGTTACATTTTTCTTTAATATTATGGGTTGATTCCCCAATACATGCATGGAATCTGGAACGTATTTCTAGAGTTATGAGACATGAAAGACGTCATGTAAGTTCAAAAAGTAAGGAGGTAAGGCAATTTGGTAGGCGACCGAACCTATTCTTCTCAGGATTTAAAATGATCTTAAGAACCAGGGACTTAATTTCCTTGTCTTTATCTATCTACCAATACCTGTAGTGGGTGATACTCTTAAAAATACATAGTCTCCCCCATTGAATTCCAATTTCCTTCTTCTTTTATTGCCATAATCTTCCTATCTCTATTGGGAAACTCTCATCTTTTCCCTGATCATATTTATCTGATTAATAGTTTCTTGTATAATCTTCGGTCTCAATAGGGTACTTTCCCCTATTTTTGCCCAACTCAAGGGTGATTTACAACTCTTCCCATACAAAGCGGCATACGGTGCCATACCTATGGTAGAGTGATAATTGTTATTATTTGTAAACTCTTTCGAAGGTAGGTAATTATCCCAACTTCCCTTCTATTTTAGCACACATGATCTCAACATATCCTCTAGGGTTTGTATTATTCTCTTAGATTGTCCATCAATCTGAGGGTGGTAAGTAGTGCTAAACTTCAATTGGGTTCCTAATGCTCTTTGTAGGGATTGCCAAAATCCTCGATGGTACCCATGCAATCTCACAATTTCCCTAAGGTATATTTGTGCTAACTTTTCTAGGGAATATTTGATCTTAATAGGCAAGAAATAAGCAGATTTGGTCAGCCTATCCACTATCACCCATATGTAATCATAACCAGCTAGGTTTCTAGGTAGTCCCACTACAAAATCCATGGTTACCTGATCCTATTTGTTGTCTGGTATTTCCAGTGGCCTCATTAACCCCGTGGGTCTTTGATGCTCTATCTTTACCTGCTGATAAGTAAGACAAGCATTCATATACTTTGAGATGTCCTTTCGCATTCTTAACCACCAAAAGTTTCTTTTCAACTCTTGTTACATATTAGAAATACATGGGTGAATAGTATAATGGCTATGGTATGTCTCTGCTAACAATTTGTCCCTTAGCTACTGATGGTTTTGGATCACTATCTTATCCCTAAACATCATTACCCCATCAGTGGCTAACCAAAAATTTGTTTGATTTACATAGTTTCCTAGGGATTTATCCTTTTACTGGGCTTGTCTAACTTGTTCCCTTAAATCACAACTGATCTGGAAGTCACTCATCACTAACCTTTTTGGGAATGAAATCACATTAAGGCTAAGATTCCTAAAGTCCTCAAGTAATTTCATCTCTTTTACCATCAAACTAGCTTCTTGTAAGGACTTCCTGCTTAATGCATCAACTACCACATTAGCTTTCCCTACATGATACTTTAATCTAAAGTTAAAATCCTTCAAATTACTACCCACCTTCTCTGCTTCATATTTAACTCCTTTTGATCAAATAAGTATCTAAGGCTCTTATTGTAACACCCACTTTTTCCTTTGATTATTAAATCATTGTTTCCTTAATTATTTAAATGTTTTGCCATAAATTGTGATGAAAATACTTTTGCGATGTAGTGTTTCGAATACATGTTAAGAATGAACACCCTTTCTTTCTTGTTTTAGGTGAATTAACATGTGTGTGGGAGGAAGAATTAGAAAAGTGAGGATTTATTTATATTAATTTGTTTCCTCCTTGTCACCAAGGAGCTTGCAAGAGGGAATTTGTAATTGGTTAAAAGAATATAATGTTGATTTGTGGGGAAGGAATAGAGAAATGAAAGAGACGTATGAATTTGCTTTTTTCTCTTTTCTTACATTGACCGAAACTAACATGTGAATGAAATGGAAAGTATACAATTTAATTTTTAATGATACATTGTTATTCAATTTGGTGAAGAAATGAGAAAGAATAATGTAAGATGATGTATGATTTAAGTGAATTAATTTCTTCTTTCACCAAAGAGCTAGTAACATTTGGAAAGAAAGTTTAATTGTGAGAGTGACACGGTAATGAAGAAAATAATAAAGGAAAAAGAGATGTATGAAACTTGTATTCTTCCTTTTCCTTTCATTCCTTTTGTCTTACCTTGAATGAGAATGTAGGTGGGAATGGAAAGAAGCATACAATGAAGAGGTGGGAGAGAGAAAGGGAGACGTGTTCCAATGGCTTTCTTTCTTTTCTTCTCTTTGCTTTTTATTCTTAATGTGACCGAGAGATGAAATGAAGGAATTGCCAAATGGGAATTTTATTCCAATGGCTTGGTCATGAAGCAGTCATGAAGCAAGTGAAGTAGCTCTTTAATACAATATGGATTTCTCTTTCTTTGGTTTAACTAATGAGAAGAATGAATGTGATGCTTTGCCTTGACTTCTTTTCTTTACTTCCTTTTTGTTTAACCAAATGGTCAAAAGAAGGATTGAATTAAGTATATATATGTATACGGTAAGTGAGAAGAAGAGCTTGGCAATTATTCAAAACATATAGACATTCAGTGATATCCATTAAGAATAGGAAATAAGGAAAAAGAACTTCGAGAGGAGAGGGAAGAAGGAAGGTTAGCCGAAAGGGAAAGAAGCAAAGAACTAAGACAAATTCAAGGAAAACATTAAGGCACTTTCATTTTTCTTGCATTCCCAAGGCAATTTAACAATTCTATAGTTTTGTTTCATGATTTATAGCATGTTTATAGGGATTTAAAATTCTCATGAAACATAAACTTTCTATCTTTACATTCCTTAAGATGCAAACCTTTCTTTGGCTAAGCTTGTACGATGATTTAGTTGTAATTGTTGATGTGATGAAGTGGATGTTGTTAAGTCCATGAAAGAATAGTTGTTGCAAAAATTTCAGCATGCATCATGTAAAAACCTAGAATAAGAAAGTGGTGAAATTTTATGTTCTTGCATGGTTAATGTAGGTTTTATGTTAAAAATACCTAAAGGGAGTATACTATCTAGATGTTGGCTTGAAACCATGGCATTACTCTCGTTAACCTACCTAAATCGAGAGCATTCCTTTTTGACATATAGAAATGCTTACCGAAAAATGTGTGGGAAAAGTCACCTTTCAGTTTTGGTAAAAGAAGAGAGAAAAGAATGGTAAATGGATGTGCGGTAACTTGCTTATTCTTTTCATATAATAAATTTTTATGTTATTGTCCTTGAGATGTAGGAGTGATAAAATGTGTGTAACCATAAAGTGTAGCATGTAAAATGAGCCAATGAAATAAGTAAAAAGAAATGATTAATGGAATGGTAGTATAATTTGAATATGAGGAAAAGTACCATAATAATTTTAATATATGGTATCATTAGTCTTGAAAAGTAGAAAGAATGGAAGAATGTGAAAAATTGGATATGAAAAACTTTAGGTTCCACTCTTTTTCATGATGGCCGAAAAAAATCCCTCATTTTAGTATCGATAACCGAATCCATATACAAATTGTAAATTACTTATAATGAGTCTTATAATGGCTAAAGTGAAGATAAATTGGAACGGTGATAGTAAGATAAAGTGTAGTTGCTAATTCCACATATATGTGCCATTAATGTTCTTATGTTGAAAAATTTATGAGATTATGGATGGCTAATCTATTCACATACCAATAGACAATTGCAACACAATCTTTCTTAAAAGTGGCCAAGAGTCCACAATGTGACCAAGTGTTCACATTTATTTATAAAGTGGTCAAGAGTCCACAATGTGACTAAGTGTTCACCATTCTTGCAAAGGTGGCCAAGTGTCCACACTTGTTGAAGTATAACCGAAAGTGTTTCACACTTCAAGACAAGGTAAGTTTAAGAATGAAAGGAGAAGACAATCATTTATTAATTTGGTCTTCTATATGTATGCATTGGTATAAACTTTATTAAAGTTATTTATATGCTTTCTATGAAAATATGTTATAAATAAAATGAGAAAATTCATTTTGTCACATTAACACACCAATAAATCATATAATGCTTGCCAATATGCGTATGTGAATGAAATTATATTTTGGGAATGTAGATGAAATTGTTGTCTGTGCTTGCATAGTGGTGCAGATTAGTAAGTTTTAAATGTTGAATTGTTAATGTACTAGAAACTTGTTTTCTCATTTATGTGCTGAAATGTATCAAATGCGAGGTATAGCATTGTCATAGAGATTGAAGTGGCATGAGAAGAGTTTTCTTTTCTTAGGAGTATTTTGTATCATGAGGGTTTGAGTGACAGAGATCTTGTCTCCTTATCCTTATGAACCGTTTCTGTACTAATCTTAAAGATATTAAATGATGTAATATTTAGGATAAGATATGTGATATCTAATGAATTTGTTTCAGACGTATTACATTTTTATTTTCGCTATGCTTACAAGTTATGATCTGAGCAAAAGAACCATAACTTAATCATATGATAATATTGTGATGGTATGAATGCTAAGACGTTATAAATAAATAATTGCGGTTAAGGATAATGTACCGAACTTATCTATTTACATCTAAGGTATTGTAATATAAGATAAGGGTGTTACACTTATGATCACTAAAAGCCTTAAATTTAGCCCCATACAGGTAATGTCTCCAAATCTTCAAGGAAAATACCACGATAGCTAATTCCAAGTCATGGGTGAGATAGTTTTCCTCCGCAGGTTTAAGTTGTCTAAATGCATAGGCAACTACTCTCCTTGCTTACATTAAGACGCATCCTAAACCTTTCTTGATGCATTTGTGTATACTTTAAAAGGTTTTATTGAGTTTGGGATTACTAAGACTGGAGCGGCAGTTAATTTTTCTTTCAAGATTTGAAAGCTACGCTCACATTTTTCACTCCACTCAAACTCAACACCCTTTCTAGTCAATCAGGTTAATGGTAGGGCTATCTGGGAAAATCCTTGTATGAACTTCTGATAATAACCTGCCAAACCCAAAAAACTTATGATCTCCATGACTGTTCTTGGCTGACCCCAATCTAGTATAGCTTCAATTTTCTTAGGGCCTACTAAAATTCCTTCCCCATTTACCATATAACCTAAAAATTTCACCTCCTCCAACCAAAACCCATATTTTTCCAACTTAGCATAAAAATGCTTTTCTTCCAACATCTACAGCACCATACCAAGGTGTTGTATATGCTCTTTGTGAGTTTTTGAGTAAACCAAGATATCATCTATAAATACTACTACAAACTGATCCAAGTAGGATTAGAAGATTCTATTCATATAATCTATGAAGACAGCAGGGGCATTGGTCAGTCCAAACGGTATCACCAGAAACTTATAGTGACCATACCTAGTGCTAAACACTATCTTTAGAATATCTTCATTCTTAATCCTAATCTGGTTGTATACTGACCTCAAGTCTATCTTGGAGAATATTGTTTCCCTTTGCAATTGGTCAAACAAGTTATCTATTCAGAGTAAAGGGTATTTATTCTTAATGATCACTTTATTAAGTTGCTGGTAATCTATACAAAACCTCATGCTCCCATCTTTCTTCTTCACAAATAGAACAAGAGCTCCCCATGGCAAAAAACTTGGCCTGATAAACCCTTTCTCCAATAGGTCCTCTATTTGGACCTTCAACTCCCTCAGTTCTATTGGAACCATCTTATAGGGTGTCATGGATATTGGGCCTGTACCAATAATCAAGTCTATTGTGAATTCAATTTCTCTTGGTGGGGGTAACCTGATTATCTCTTGGGAAACACCTCTAGGAAGTCTCTAACGATAGGAATTATACTTAGCCTTTCTTGAAGTTCTACTTGGGAAAAATTAAGGGAGATATCATTCACTTCACACACTTTGTCACTCTTACTTACCGATAAGGAACCCAAATAAGTAATGGTCTTTTCAAAATAATTTTAAAAAAATTAATTCCTAGATAGCCAATCCATCCCAAAAATGACATATATTCCAGTCAAGGGTAAACACACAAGGTCCACAATGAACAAATGGTCTTCAATAGAAAGAGGACAGTTCACACAAATCTATAGGGATATCATAGAATCTCTTAAGGGTGTGGAAATGTACAAGTCATATGCCATGGTTTGAGATGGCAAGTTTATTTTCCCAACACATGTATCAGATATAAAAGAGTGCGTAACACCCAAATCAAATAGTATTATTAAGGGAAAATTGTAAATCTTACCTTTACCCTGCATTAATCCTAGTGATTTCTCAATATTGGCTCCGTCTAGGGTAAAGACCCTCCTCAAAGCTTGTGGCCTTAGCCCATCAAGATTTTGTTTATTTCCACATAGGTTAGGCAGGTGTTTTGCAATGTGTCTTATGTTTTCGCACTTGTAACACATTACTAGTGTTTGATGCCAACAAGGTTGATTCCCATGCTTGTTCCCACACTTTGGGCAATTAGAAAGTTCTGGATGCCAGTTACTACTAGAGGACCTTTGGGGTGCCTTGAAGCTCCCCCTTTTATATTAAAATTCTTAGTGAGTTACTTCTACTAACCAGTAAACCTCTGGTTCATATGATGGTTCTCCTTTAAGCTTTCACTAAGGATGCTGCATTTGTTCACCAGTACAGCAAAGTGCCTTATCTCCATTGGGACTATTTGTGTTCCCATTGGTAAATTCAAACCCGCCTTTAATTGGCTTGATTTCCATGCTTCATTAGTATCTAGCCTTAAGTAAGTGGAATATCTAGTCAGTTCTTCAAATTTGGCTAAATATTCTTCAAACGACTTGCCCCCTTGCCTGACCTGTAGGAACTCTATTTCTTTGCCTACTTGACACTTTTAGGGAAGCATTTCTCTAGGAAAGCCCTTTTGAAAGACTCCCAAGTGAGGGGGGTGCCCCTCGTCTCCATGAGCTATTTGGCCCTATTCCACCAATTTACTGCTTCTCCTTTCAACATGTATGCTGCATAGTAACCCTTTGCTCATTTGTGTTATGCAGTAATTGAAAGATCTTCTTCATTTCCTTAAGCCACCCTTCTACTGTAACGACCCCCTAATACGTCATACGCGATGCTCGTCTGATTAGCGGAAGCATATGTGGCATTCTGAATGTTTATTCCCTATGTGGGAACGTCAGGGGATCGCTCTTTGGTTGGCGTAACCCAAATAGATTCTCCGTTATCCATTCAGATTCCGTTCAACCCTGATTCACACGCAGCTAACTAAATACACATACATATATCATCAATAATAACTCTGGAATGAAATCTAAAACTGCTATACATGTCTCATTATACATTCATACACATTTCAATTCAAATCCATAAGTTTACAGTGGTAGATTCTACTGAAAATCCGGCAGAGTTTCCTCTGTAAATTGGTTATATCCCAAATCTGAGAATCACTGTTTAAAACGTAACAACCAGTCCAACAACAGCAGTAAACATACTAATATAAATCCATACACCGTAACATTAATTCATCGCTACA
Organism: Senna siamea; assembly: GCA_031216115.1. Lineage (NCBI taxonomy): Eukaryota > Viridiplantae > Streptophyta > Magnoliopsida > Fabales > Fabaceae > Senna > Senna siamea. The sequence continues at coordinate 18,984,098 of CM062354.1, forward strand.
ATCCATACATCTTTATCACGAAAGCGTCATATATACATTCAGCCTAGTCCATACATAAGTTACAAGAAACAGAATCTGATAATTAACAGTGTCATCAAAGTATATGTACAAACGATTCAAGCCTAAGCTAAATATTCCTCTGTCTATCCTCAAGTCGGCCGGCTATAAATGCCTGGGCTCGCCCACTGTCATCCTGTTCATCCGAGTACACAACCTAATGAGATATGAATCCCAGTAGAATAATTTACAATTTAAATATCATTCAAAAACCAGTTGAATACTCAGCGGTGCGAACACCGAAATCTTCTTCCCGAAATTAGTTCGAAAACAGTGGAATACCTTATCTTTAAAATCGTTTAAACACATGGAAATTGCGGCAATATATCACAATCAGGAAATCCATTTCTTTTAAAATCAGTCATAAAAATCAAATGAAATCCCATGCCCTGTGTATCTCAATCCACGTTGGTTACAAGTCCACTGTAACCGAATCTAAATCGTCTTCTAATTGCACGTAGTCTAGAGAGAATACCTCTCTTATCGTTGGGTGTGATCCGTAACACCAATCACCCGAATCAAGCTTTATATTGTGAGTGTGATCCGTAACACCAATCACTCACTCAAGGACTGGGTGAGAATCAACATCTAGGGCGTCCCCTAGCATGTGCACATACGCCAATTCTCATCCTCATACAGTCTATTCGAACTCACATGCACTCGGTCGGTTATTCCTCAGGGTTCTAGGGTATCACGCCTAAATCACAACGTTTCCCCGTGTAGGTTATCCACCCTTATACTCCCTAAACCTTTCTTAGGGTCGTCCTGGTTTAACGCGCAACCCCTAACTCAGTACAGGCTAAATCTGATAAAAATAGTTTCGTTTAAAAGCTTCCTGTACGAGGAATACTTAACGGCCGTCCCATACCGGCTATCAAGTACCCAACCCTAAGTAAATCCGTCCTAAAGGCATCTAAACTCGATAAACAAGGTGTCTAACATGCAATTAGGGTTTCAAAGACACGGCATGCAATTTTATCCCATCGAAAGCAGCACGCAATTCCATACAAGTCGTCTAAATCAGTTAGGTATTCACTAAATCAATTCTAGGGTTCGGGAAGTGTAAATTATCCTACCTGGTCTCCGATTGCTTCAATTCAAGTCAGGACTCTGCGAAATCTCGGTTTCTGAGCCCAATTAATTCTCTGGACATGAAATTGAATATTTAGATTAAATCACGTCATCCAATTTTCAATCCTAAACCCGGTTACGATTACCTAGGTTAATTAATTGCCTAATTACGTTCGTGACCATTTCAATCATATAACATCGCTTTTGGGAAAAGCGGACCTTACCATCTTTGTGCTCGGATTATGGAATTCGTCCATTGATCTCAGTTTCTCGGGATGCACGTCCAGGAACTCCGGCACGGTGGCACACAGCGGCGCACGGCGGTGAGGTGCGGTTTCTCTCGAAAATCACACCACGGTGAAGCCCGTAAGCTCAGGAGTCCGAATACGGTGGTGGCACGGCGGTTCACGGCCGTTTGGACGGTGTTTTCCGGCCACGAAGAGTCTCGCACAGCGGACGGCGTTTTGCCTCGATCCGGGCGCGTTCGGCCTCCTTCGGCGGTCTTAGAGCTCGGAAGCGGTGGCGGCTCGGGCTACACGGTGGTAGGGCGGTGAGGTCCACGGCGTCGACGGCGGCGCATCGGGTGAGAAATTTCGCGCGATGGAGGGAAAACGGCATTTTTCCGGCGTCTCGTGGCCGTTGGTGGCGGTGGTTGGTTCTTTGGTGGTTGTGGCGATGGTGTCGGTTGGTACCCTTGGTGGCGGCCCACGGTGGCTGTGGTGGCCGTTCACGGTGGAGGAAGGTGGAGAGAGAAGAGAGAAGAGAGAGAGTGTGGTGAGGAAAGAGAGTGAAATGGGAGAAATGGCGGGCTTTCGCGTAATTTAAAGCCTCCAGGGGCGATCCCGACTTTTCCCAGGCCACCCGGGGATCTTTTAGGGTGTCGGCATCCTTCCAGACGTTGGCACGCATTTCCATACGAAAGTCTTGGCCTCCGTCAACGAAAGTGACGCACGAAACTCCTTCCGTCAGTTTCTAATCGCCGGATTACATTTCTTTCTGTTTGATCGAGTTTCTGGCTTCAAACGACCTTCTGTGTCAAGTCATTATCCTTGAAATACGTGTCAGGCTTCGTTTGATTGGGATTAGGGTTAAAATCAAGTTTTATCTTTTAAAATTCTTTAAAAATTCTTTCGAATCTTTCCCGTTGTTACATCTACTACCATTGGTTCTCAGGTGCTTGTGAATGCTAGTGGTCTTATCCTTTAAAACTCCAACTAGCCTTGGTACATCTGATTGTTATTCTGATTATTCCCATCATTATGATTATAATGATTATTCTAATATTGCCTTATTATGTTGGCACTAGTGGCAGCCTGCTCTCTTACTGCCTCTGCCATCAACCTCAATGAGTCCATCATATCTCTCATCCCTTCATCCTTCCTGCTACTACTCCTTTGTAGCCTTCTAGCAGTGCCTCTTCTAGAGTTTGCCATATGTTGCTGATATAAAAAGGGAAATAGTTAGCTTTTAGTAACACCGTCAAACTATGGTAGTAAAGTTATTCCTAGTATCTCAATTACTTCATTCAAAAACCTACATATTCCAAAGTCAAAATTCAATTCAATAGTTCCTAAAGGTGTAAACCTAACTAAATATAACTAGTATAACCTGTAAACTAGGGTTTCCTCTAAACCAGGCTTTGATACCACTCTTGTAATGAGCTCTCATTAATATCTTACACATATCAGAGTAAAAATAGAAGTGTAAGGTCTCCTTAAAAAAAAAATTTCCCTTCCCATAATAGGAACTCAGTGGGTTGTTACTAGTTGAGTGTAATCCAAATAGACTCTTCTATCAATCAATTCAAATTCCACTCAAATACCTTTTATGCACAGCATGTCTAATACCATAATTTAAACCAAACGAAACTCTGTAATATAGAAATCTAAAACATCCATTCACAAGTAATTGAGATATAGAGTTATAGGAACACAACTAAATATAGTCTCCTCAGTTTCTAAATCCAACATTTCACAACATTCATGAAAATAACATTTTATTTATCATTTACATATGTATACAAATTTCAGCTTACATGCCAATTCAAATTCCCTGTCAACGTATTCATGATTCATAACCCTTCTAAGTAGCTCTCCAACTTCAAATCATATCTTGAGCCCAGCTAGTTTCTAGGCATATTTGGATCCTGGTCATTTGAACAAACAACTTAATGAGATATAAAATCCGAGTAGAGTAATTTACAAGTTAAATATTTACCAAATAGTTAAGAGTTCAGCAGTGCCCCTGGCACAGAAAAAATCTCCCCAAAATCATCTTTAACACACATGTAAACTACAAAATGCTTTTAATCTAACACATATGGGAAATTATATCAATTCATAAGAGTATAGCATCATTTCATTGGTTAAAGCATCATTTTTAATAATGCCTATAAATTCCTTTTGCAAAAAAAATTCCATGTTCATGCAAAGCTACACAATCCTGCATATTTCTAGAGAACAATATCCATATATCGCAATATCATAAAATCATCATCTCATTGCATGCCATTTTTTCAAATCCATTTTATTTTCATTGGGTGTGATCTGTAACACCGATCACCTGAAATCATTTTCTTTGGGTATGATCCATAACACCAATCACCCGAAATCATCATCCTATTTTGTGAGTGTGATTAATAACACCAATCACCCACTCAATGATAGGTCAGAACCTAAATTCCAAGGCATCCCCCCGTATGTGCACACTACTAATCTCATCCTCTTTCCCGACTATACAAAAAATACATACACATAGTCGACAAATACGTAGCGTTATAAAGTTTTATACTTAAACCAAAATGTTCTCCCAGTATAGACCATCCACTCTTTACTCCTTAAGTCTTCATAGGGTTGTCTTAGTTTAAAGAGTAACACCTAACAAATGCAGATCATTTAAAATGAAAATAGATATATATTTTCTAAAACCTAACCATTTTCGAGGTCAAACATCAATCATACAAGTCAATCCACGCATTCAAATTAGATGAACAGTAAAACCTAACTTGAAAAATCTGATTCAAGCCCAGAAATGCTAAATGGAAGCTAAAGACTCCAACATTATGGTTCAATAACCTTTTTCTATCTCAAAGAAACCCCAAAATCATCATTTCATACCAAAAAATTAGGATTTTTGAAGAAAAAGGAATTTACCACATTTTGCTAAATCCTAACATTTCAGTAGATTTGATGTGTGTTATAAGCATAAATCTACTCCTAAATAATGCTAGGATGTATTACCAAGCTATAAGTACAGATTTCTTACCTCAAATCTGATTATGGAAACTTCTAACTTTGATTTCTCCTCTTCTCCCTTTTTCTCAGTTCCCTTCCTTCCTTTCTCTCCTGGAGTTCCTACCCTTGTGTTTGTGTGAAGGGAGGGAGTATGTGGCAAGGGATAAAAAGGTTTGGACAGTTTCATTATTAAGGACCTCCTATAATTTATAAAAATTACACTTTAGTCCTTCTCACAAACATCCCTAAATTTTCCTATTTTATTTAAGTCCTTAGGAAAAATTCTAAAATTATCTTTAATAAAACATTTCAGGGAAGTGGATATTACTACAATCATGCCACTTAGACCTTTTTTACAAAATTCCTACTAGTGGATAACTTTTGCATATCCTGACAGATACGTCCATTTTTATATACATCAAAAAATGATTTATCTTAATCCCATTTCTAAAGTATAAGGGATTTAGGATAAGTGGGCTATGCCTACTTAATTACATTATATATATATTTACATCAAAAAGCTTTTATTCACATCCCTATACTGAGGAGGGAGTTCCATAGTAGTTACTACATATACGGATTGGATTACCATGAAGGTGCCTAAAAAAGGAATATATGTATATGCTACATCAACTTCGAGCCACACCATAAACCTCGCCATCTGATACATGCCAAATAGAAATGTGAGAAATAATTTCTCAGTAGCTATACAACCTTATTTTAAAATTAATCCGACATGTAAAATCATAGTGACAAGGAAATAGTTCTACATTCTTTATTAAAAATCTCATTTTTCTTTCTAGGGATTAAATAAATAAATTAATTAATAATTTTGTTAACATGGATGGCATATATATATGAATATATTATGTGATAGTATATTATGACAATTCATCTTATACATTTTTCCAGTGTCATGATTATCAAAAAATAATTCTGATCATTGTACATATAGGGAAACTATTCATCATTTATAGAAAAATAGATATTAGTCATATGGAAAACAATAAACAATCTGTGGCTGAAAGCAAAATCTCTATGAAAGAAAAACTTAAGAGTATTAGAAGAGTCACCCAGTGAACTACTCCATGCACCCCTACTTACATGAATGAGATAATTTTATCCTCTATGTGACAATTACGCCTTGGTATTGTGTAAGGTGCCCCTCAGTAGATCCAAATACTGTGTGGTCACTGCCCTTACTGCACATCATTCCATATACAGCAGGAGTTTTATCCCCTTCCTACCTCATCGAGAAATGCGTTAATATCTTAAAAATTAAACTCACGGGATCACTGCTAGTTGCGCCAAATCATTGCCTCTCTGCTTTTTAGGCATATCATGATGCTACAAAATCACCAACCCTTACTCGTGGCTTATATTTCTAGTACGCTATCTCCCATATATAATCTAGGATGACTTGGCTTGTATCCATGATTCTGCTATATTCTAAGTAAATGTTTCCTTTTATTGGTCATTTAGGCTACACTAACTTAGAATTTGTAACCATTACGGTGTTTTCTAAAAATCTTTATTCCGAGTGGATGTTTAAACATCCATATTTATGACATAACCGTGGAACACCCAACAGCTATCCCATACCAACAATTGGTCACTCAGTTACAAGTTAGTCTATTCTGGAACATATGTGGGAAATACTTCCTCTAAGATTTCTTTCTTACATTTCTTTGTTTTCCTTTCTTTGTCTATGTTTCCCTCTCTATTTCTTTAACTTGTCATGATACTATACTTTCATAAACTATGACCCTTATAAAAATGTCATGACCAACTTGTATAGTAATAGGAAGTGTTGCTCTCGGCCAAGAGAAGAAAACAAGGGAAAAATAGTGATTCTTACTTTAATTTCCCAATTTCTGCTCTAACCCTTTTTATAAACATAATTTTATAACTTCCCTTCCATTTCTATACAATTTTTCTTGGCCATGTTTTTCATTTCACATTTAGGGTCCTAAGGTGAATATTTGCACTTTTTCTTTGTCATATATTTCCAATCCACTCTTTATCTATCTATACATACATAAATGCATTTCTTTTCTCATAACATACTTATATTATACATACAAAGAATTTTCCCCATTCTCAGTGTGCATTACAATTGCTAGGGTTTCATGATTTTGAAGCTTTTCATTGTAAGTAATCCATCAACACAAACATTTCCATTCTTTCCATGTCTTGACCAAAAGCTATGAAACATATTTATAAACAATTTTTCACAAAACTTCCATCATGTTTTCTGTCAAGAATTCCAATCTAGAGAAAATAGAATAATCTAATCAAAACATTAATTTCCTTTTTCCTTTTGTTAGTATCCAAAATGCCAATAGAAATATTAGGCAAGATTTAACATTATTCCTTGCCGATCAACGTGACACCTTGGCTAAGGAAGGAAAATCAAGGGAAAATATACCATTTCATCAAGCTATAAAATTTTCTTTTCCATTTTATCCATAGCCATGACAATATCATGTAGAGTGGGCATGATTTAAGCAAAATTTTATTCTACACACATGGACATTTTTATCCAAGTGAAGCAAAAAGGAGAAAATGATGTTTTTTCATCAAATGTAAATTCTCTTTCTCTCCTTTGGCCATAATCAAGACAATAACACATTAACCATGCCAAATTTAACAACATTTTTCCTTGCCTACCAACATATTGTCTCGACCAAGAAGGGGAAATTGAGGGAAATGCTTTATTTCATTAAGATATAAATTTTCCTTCCTTATTTTATACATAACCAAGATCATAACATGTTGAGTAGACAAAATTTAAGCAGGATTTAGCAACTCTCCTTTTCCAAGAAGCACACTCACAGCCAAGGAGGCAAAAATTGGAAATCATTGTGGTTTTCCTTTAATCTTTCTACTTATCCCATTTTCATCGTAATTTAGTCATAAAACATCATTTACCCATCAAAATAATGACAACCTAAGCATTATAAAATCATCATTCGAGAATTGGGGATCTTTCATGGAAATGGATATAAAATTGCAAATTTGTCATAAACACTTTAAAACTTTCAATCAATACTCAAATATGCATCTATACATCATTCTAAGAAAATCCCAATAGAATTTTGGACATTTCAAGAATGTATAGAGAGAAGTGTTACTGTTCATGGTAGTCATGGGAGATTTATAAGAGCTTGAAAACAACTATGAAACATGAAATAAATGGTGGAAGGATGTAGAGCTACCTTAGTTTAGCAATGGAAATGAGTTTGTTTCAAAGTTTCCTCCTTCCCTTCCCTTTCTTCTTCTTCCTTTTCCCTTCTTAGTTTCACGCTGCTCTTTATTCTCCTCTCTCTATTTTCACGTTGGCTTCTCTTGCTTGAAGGAAGAAGGAGACATAAATTTTAAAAATCGGTGGCAAAAGACCATTTTGCCCCTACTTGCAAAAGACTACTTTATCCTTTACTTTTTCCATCTTTTTCCTTCATTTTTGCTTCAAAATTTTGAAAAATGGTACAATATAAATTCCATAAATATTTTCATGATGAAATGACAATTTTATCCCTAAGGTGTAAAATTACAATTTTTCCCTTAATGTAAAATTACCATTTTACCCTTTAGTCAAAATGACTATTTTACCCCTTTATTTGCTTCCATAGTTTTCAAAATTTTAAGGGAATATCCTCAAGGGAATTTATCATATTTTTTCTAGGTAAAATGACTATTTTACCCTTGTAGTAAAATTACCATTTTACCCTTGGGTAAAAATTATCTATTTTGCCCTTGGATATTTTTCTAGAGTTATAATGACTTTTAGATATTTTGTAGGCAAAAATGATTATGTTTTGAATATTTTTTGGCATCATAATGACGTATCATAAATGCACAATGTAATGCCCTTATCCAGTATTACAACTTACCGTTAGTAAATAGATAAAGTCATTACATTTATTCTTATCCTTATTTGTTCACTATTAACATTTGAGCATCCCTCCCATCTCTATATCATTCAATTCTAATTATCGACTCTTTGACTCAGATAAAACTTATAAGCACAGTGAAGTGAAAATATATTTTTCAGTGGATAAAGTGACTACGTTACAATATGTCTGTAAATGCTACAATAGTGCCTTACTCTCAGTGTTACTAACTTAGGTTCAGGAGACAACATAATTTCTGTCACTCAAACCTGTAGTTACAGAATATTCTTACAAAATTCTTCCTTAATGCTAGTCCCGTCTTACTCAGAACTTCACTAATTACCTGCATCTGATACATATCAGCACACACATGAGAAACTAATTTCTCAGTAACTTAACAATTCGTAATTTAAATTTGTACTAACATGTACCACTGTGCAAGCACAAAAGATTTTTAATGATTTATCACTGCAGTAACATTAGCCATTATACAAGAATATAGTTCTAAGTAGTAATTACATTAACAGGTAATTTTCAATATATACATATATGGTTCTCATTCTTAAAACTTACCTTGTATATATGACACATTCACCATATTCTGCAACAAAAGTGGGCACTTGGCCCCAAAAGTTTTCATGTGCACATTGGGACACATGGTGGACTCTTGGCCACTCATATAGCTTTTGTGAACTCTTGGTCACGTTGTGGACTCTTGGTGACTTTCTTGAGATCAGTGAACAATTGGTCACTCATACATATTAATCCCTACTATTATTATACTAAATACCACATATACATAACATTTTAAATTTTTGATTTTAGACCTCAAAATGATATATTCATAACTAATTTACTCATGTGATCCTTTCATTTTCATTTAAAATCTTAGATTACCTCAACACTCTAGTACATTTCCTATTTTGTTCTTGATCCATCTTCTTTAACATACTTAATTAACTATATTCCATAAATTTTATAATTAGTAACATGAGTGTTTTATTTGTCATTATTATTATTATTTCATTTTTCTTTAATCCCCTTTTCTATGTCAACTCCCTTCCTATCACCAATTTATACTTCATGCCAATTTTCATACAAAGTATATATATGTATATATATATATATTATCCATGCGTCGTTCTATTTTTAATATTATGTTTCTTATTTATCTTTTAGAGCCTAGATTAATTAATTGGCCCTTAACTCTTCCACCCTTCCTTTAATTAGCTTATTTCCTATAAAGACTAATTGTGTGCTACCATAATCTCCATCCACGTACTAATTTTCTCCATGCAACTTCATGACCCAGCATCAAATAGATTCTTGTATACTCTAAATTCCACTCACGGTAACTATGAAATAATTACAGCCATGCCCTACGTTGAAACCCCAGCACTACACAATTAATTTATATATATAATCAATTCATGCATACCTCATGTACCAGCGTCCTAATGGATTCTTGTGCAATTTAAATTCTATTCACAGTAATTTAGTCCATGGAATAGTTACAGCCATGTTACACATTGGAATCACAGCACTACACAACTAATATATATATATAATCAATTCAAGCATACTTCATGACTGCTTCCATGTAATTCTATCAAAATTACAGATTTTCATCTGCATGATTTACCTCTTTTGCTTTATTCACATATAATATTATACATAGGATGATTTCAGACTTGCCATTTATCCAACTAAAATGTTAAATAGGTACCTACATCTCTAAACTCCCTAATTCATCGCCCCATTTAGAAAGCATGAATATTTTCCTAGTATAAGAAGGGGTGTAGGCATTTCATTCATAGTTTTAGGGCCTAGAATTTCTCTCTGCGTGATTCCTTATTTTCTAACCAAAAGCAAGAGAATTATTAAGTTACCTTGTGCTTGCAAAATGATAATGAACGTATATGTTTTTCCTTCAGTCCAGCTTCTTTCTTTTCATTTTATCTGTGCATTTTCCTCCTCTTATCTTCAAGTTTTTCTTTCTCCTTCTTTTCTTATTCTCACCGAATAACTTTCATGCATTCTTATAAATTTTTCTCTCCTTATATGCGACATCTGGGTATAGTTAATTATGCCTATTCTAAGCTTGGTCGGTCCTCCTAGAGGCTAGGGAAGAGACGTTTTCTATATGGCTATTTTTCCTTAGTAAATTCTCGATTGGGTTGGCAGGACTAGGTCATGGGAAGGAAAAGAAAATGTTGATGAGGGATTAAGCAGCTTACTCATCATGGCTTACGTGAAGGGAATAGCAAGGTAAAGGGAGATGATTAATGTAGTTCCACACGTCCTTCCCTCACTTTTCCACCTCTTCACCGTATGCATGTCTCATCTCCATCCTATAATGGGATTTAAATGCTGCATGGCTTGAAGATAAGGGGCGTGGAATGCTTCTACATGGCTTTTCCTTTTCTCGATGCACCGAATACTTTCTATGATTATAATATGATTATACCTTCCATTCTCCTTGAATTACAAGTGTAGTCTGTGAGCTTCACCTTCCATTATCCTTATGTTTATATTTATTCACGCCTCCCTCTTTCGGTTAGCAAAAAGGATGGAAAAAATTGGGATCACACGTCAAGTCTTGTAGGTAACCTCTTGGTCATTTTAAAGTGGGAAGTGAAAGGAGAAAAGTATCTCACTATCACTCTTCCATCCATTCCTTTCCTTGTGCATGCAATTTCTTTCCCTTTTTATTCGGTTTTCTTAATGATTTCCTCATTGTGTTATTTAATTGTAAATGAAGGATTTAGCTCTCTTACCATATAAAATCATAACTTCCTTCCCTCATCCTTTATCTACTTCTCTTTTATCTAATTGTCTAAAATAAGGCTAAAAGAAATAGAAATTTTCTACACTAATATGTATCCATTTGATATTTTTAATATAGTTAAGAAAGTAGGGGATGTTACACACAAGATATTTTAACGGCGTAATGATTATGCTTCATCTTATAGCAAAACTTTAATATTCTTCACTTTAGTCCCTAAATTTTTCTTTCAATTTAGTCTTTTCCCTTATTTTTGAAATTTTAGGCTAATTTTTATTAAAATATTAAGACATAAAATTTCTATATTTATAAATTTAAAGCATACCTAAAATTAGGAAAAATATGGATATTACAACTTCCACACTCCTGGCAGTTAACTTGCAGCTTACTATTCTGAAAAATTTCCAAACCCGAGGGTTACTAGTCAACTTCCATTGGCCCGATAGTTGTAACACCCACATTATCCTATGTGTAGCATCTGCTCCAATTAAAGAGATGTTTGATAATTGTTAGTTTGACGCTTAATGCTTGTGTATGTTGCATTAGTGCATATAGCTGCATTAGTATAGGGACCAACTTGAAAGAATTACAATTCCTTAGTTGAGAATGAGGCCAAGGACCTAAGTGAAAATGGAAATTGTGCTGAGACAAAATGTGTAAAGTAAACCAAGGACCAAAGAGCAATTTCCCAAACTTTCCATAAAACCCTAGCAGTAGCCCTAAACCCTCTTCATTCTTCCAAACCTTCAGCATCCTAGAGAGAGAAGTTACAGAGTTAGGGCTGGGAAGGGAAGGTTTCTGAAGTAAAGGGTGATTTAAGGTTGGGATTCGATCCTACAGCAAGGGAGAATCATTCCTAACATATCAAACACACACGTTTCATAGGAATCAAGGTAGCAATCCATCCAAAACCCCTATCTTTTTTTAAAATGTTATTGTTGTTGGAAAATATGGATTTCTACATGTTTGAACTGAGATTGGGGTTAAACCTACATTATGTATGCTTTTCTACTTTTATGGAATGTTGTATTGCTAAATGTATGCTCATATATGTGCTTGCAATGGATTGGAAGGGCTGGGTTGTGTTCATCTAGAGACATAGACTAGTTTTCCTTGAATGTACCATGTTTGGGCTAATGGATGAGAAATGTTTAATGAAAAGTAAAGTTTATTGTATGGGAATTAAGCTCATATGTTTAGAATTGAAAATTGAATGCATTTTAGACTGGGTATTATCAAGATCATGTTTTCTAAACTGCAACAGAGCATAGCAGCCGATTGTTAAGTATAGGGCAGTCAAATGCCGTGTTCCTGGAAAACCCAGAAGTGTAGACAAAGGCTTAGCAGCCGACTGCTAGATACCTAACAGTCAACTGTCGGGCTTGGGTCTACACTAAACAGTCGACTGGCCATCCTCGCAGTCGACTATTGTGTTCTTAAAAAACTTAAAAGTGTAGACAGAGGCTTAGCAGTCGATTGCCAGGTTCCTAACAGTCAACTATCGGGCCCAGGTTTGCACTTAGCAGTCGACTCGTAGCCCTCTAACTTACGAAATGAGATTTTTAATAGCAATTAAGCTTAGTAATTCTTCATATTAACTTAATTAAGGGCTCACAACATAGTTAGGCAAAGAAACTAGGAGTTTTTGGTGATGATACCCTTGGGATAGTGAAGTAAAGAGAGAGCAGAAAACACAAAAAGGGAAAAAGGAAAGTCTTCTCAGTGTATGCTTTAGGGTAGATAGGCCCATGATCGAGTGACCGATTGTCGGTATGGGACAGCCATTGGGCATTCCACAGTTGTGCCATAAATTGGGATGGTTAAACATCCACTTGAACTTAGATGATTTTGAAAACACTGTGATGGTTGCGAACCTTAAGTTAGTGTCATCTCCCAAGGGCCATATGAGAAACAAATACTTAGAGTTAAGCATAACCATAGGCATGGGCCGATTCACCTTAGAGTATATGTAGAGAATAGTATACTGGGAGTGTGATCCACCTCGAAGGAATGGTGGTGATTCCATAGTATTATGATCTGCCCAAAAGCGGAGTGGAAATGATCTGGGTAGAGTTGACGGTGATCCCATGAGAGTTATACCAGCCCCATTTCAGATGAAAGGGAGGAATCCTACTGGTCAGGGATGATCTGCTAGAAAGGGGCAGGGACCATTAAGGTACTTGGATCCACTTGGGCATACCTCAGAATATACAAAAGTTAAGGCATGGCTAAATAGACATGCGCTCATTCATATAGATAATAGTGCATGGAGTTGTTGCTAGGCGACTCTCCCAATTGGTCTTAGGGTGTTTTATGTACTGCTCACATGTTATGGAAATGAAATGACATTATTTTTACTATTTCATATGTGTTTTATAAGAAATGTTTTATGATAAGAATGATGATGAATACACTTCCCATGTTTTAAAGTTGATATGTTTTAAATGCACATACATACATATGAGTATATAACATGATTAAATGCTACACTCATTGCATCCCAATAGTATGTGATATGTTTTATGAAAGAATGTAGAGTTTTCTCGTGCGAGCATGATGGTACAGGTCAATGGATTTCGTAATTGGTTGTATTGCTATTGAGATTCATTTCTCATAATAGTGTTGACATGTATCAGATGTGTAGGTCCCCTTGGGCTGGAGAAAGAAGGTAAGGTATGAAGAACTGCCCAATCTGGGCACACAAACTATTTAGTTTGGATAGTATAAGTATATGTTAGGATTGAGCTAGCCTTCATGATATTTTGAGAAAGGCTAGTGTAGGATTATTTTGTATAGCCTATTCTAACTTATCTGTATATGAATTAGGCTAGATTAATGAATAGACTAATTAATAGGGTTATGAGTGACAGGATTGTTGCCTCCATACCCAATAGTTAATTGATTATATTTAATTAAGAATGCATATGTATGTATAGTTAATCCAGGTGTATGCTATATATATTTAATCCGCTGTGATGTTGAGAGAACCCGAGAGTAAAGACCATCCCAAATAGCAGATAATAAATCAACTTGGTCAAAAGTTTAAAATTTACTCAGGTTGAAGTGATAGTAACACCAATACTCTGATAATTATTTTCATATTATAGTTTTTAAAATAACTAAAAGGAACCGTAGGATAGAGTGTGCTACACTATGGTTCCATTTAAGTGTTTAAAGGTATAATATATCTAATTATCATAATAATAGTGTGTTACTATCACTTATACCTAAGTAAATTTTAAAATTTTACCAAGTTAATTAATTGAGTGTCATTTGGGTTAGTCTCTACTTTCGGGTTCTCTCAACATCGCAGAATAAATATATATAGAATACACCTAGATTAACTATACATAAACATGCATTCTTAATTAAATATAGTTAATTAACTATTGGGCATAGAGGTAACAATCCTGACACTCATAATCCTATCAATTAGTTTATTCGTCAATCTAGCCTAATTCCTATACAGATAAGTTAGAATAGGCTATAAAAAAAAAATCCTACACTAGCCTTTCTCAAAGTATCATGAAGGCTAGCTCCATTCTACCATGTACTTAAGCTATTCAAATTAGACAGTCTATATGCCTAGATTGGACACTTCTTCATATTTTACCTTCTTCTCCAGCCCAAGGGAACCTATGCATCTAATACATGCCAACACTAAAATGAGAAATGAATCTCAATAGCAATGCAACCTGTTACAAAATCCATTGACTTGTACCATTGTGCTCGCATGGAAAACTCTATATTCTTTCATAAAACATATCATATGCTATTGGGATAGAGTGCGTGTAGCATTTAATCATGTTATATACTCATACATATGCATATTCATCAAACATATTATCTTTAAAACATGGGAAGTGCATTCATCATCATTCTCATCATAAAACATTTCTTTAGGGTATGAACATGCCTTTTGAGTAGGAGAAAACAATCATATCATAAGACTATCGGGAGTGTCACCCAACAATAACTCCACGTACCACTACATACATAAATGAGCCATCCTTGTGACTACTACGTCACTACAGTAAAATAATACTCTAATACATCTGAGGTGTCCCCTAGTTGGATCCACTTGTACATTCTCTATAACTCATGGGATCACCATATTCCTTCAAACAGATCCTCTCCTTTCCACTTCCACAGATCACGAGGCCTAGGGATCACTACCATTCCTTTGACGTGGATCACCCGCTAGACCTTATACTCTCCACTTTTGCAGATCATAGGGCTATAGAGTTACCACCATTCTTTTGAGGTGGATCACCCTCTTGATATGCTATCTTCTAGCATATACACTAGGGTGATTTGGCTCATGCCTATGGTTATGCCTTAACCTTAAGTATGTGTTTCTTAATTACCCTTGGAAGACATAATAACTTAGGGTTTGCAACCATCACAATGTTTTTGAAATTATCTATGTTCAAGTAGATGTTTAACCATCTTAATACATGGAATAAATGTGGAATGCCAATGGCCGTCTCATATTGACAATCGGTCACTTAACTCATGAGCCTATCTACCACTAATGTATATGCCTAGGATACTTTACTCTTCTTTTTTGATGTCTCTCCACTCCCTTTTGTATCACTGTCACAAGGACCATTCTCATCCAAGTGAAAAGTGACTCTATCCTTTGCATCTTACCTAGAACTTCTAGCTTCCTTACTTACCCATGTTGTGAACTCTTACTTAAGTTAGTATGAAGAATTACTAAGCTCAATTGCCATTAAAGACCTCATTTCACAAGTTGGAGGGTTGTAATTCGGCTGCTAGAAGGCTAGCAATTGACTGGTGGCTCTCTGTAATCCTCAGGTGCCAGATGGTAATCTAGCAATCGCTGGCAGCTAGTTGGTGGCTTGCTAGAATGCATTCTGGGCAAAATAAGAGCACGACAATCGACTACGAGGATGGCCAGTTGACTACTTAATGCAAACCCGAGCCTGACAGTCGACTACTAATCTGGCAGTCAGTTATTAAGCCTCTTTCTCCACTTTTGGGTTTTCCAAGAACACGATAGTCAACTGCCCTATACTTAGTAGTTGGCTGTTATGCTTTGCTATAGTTCAAAAAACTTAATTTTCATAATACCCAATACATAATGCATTCCATTTGCAATTCTAAACATACGAGCTTAATTTCTATACAACAAACTTTACTTCTCATTAAAAAATTCTCATCCATTAGCTTAAACATGGTACATTCAAGGAAAACTAGTATACATCTTTAGATAAACACAAAAAGCCCTTCCAATCCATTACAAGCACATATATAAGCATACATTTTAACAACACGACATCCCATAGAAATAGAAAAGCATACAAAATGTAGGTTTAACCCCAAAATCAGTTCAAACATTCAAAAATTCATAATTTTCCAACAACAGTAAACTTTTCAAAAAAGAGAGGGGTTTAGGATGAATTGCTACCTTGATTTCATACAAATGTGTGTGTAGGATGTGTTATAAAGGCTCTCCTTTTCTATAGGACTAATTTTCAACTTCAAATCTGCCCTTCCTTTAGCACAATCTCTCCTTTCTTACCCTAGCTCGCCCTTCTCTCTCTTTACTTGTCCCCTCTGCTTCTCTCTCTAAAATGCAAATGGGTGAAAGTGTGTGGGGTTTAGGGCTTCAGCTAGGGTTTAAGGAAGTTTGTAGAAATTAATATTTAGTCATTGAGTTATTTTTTACTCTTTAACTCCCTCATTTTTCCCTTTCAATTGAGTCCCTAGCCACCTCTTACTAAACCTTTATGTATTCCCTTTCAATTTAGTCTCCAGGCTAATGCAACTATATGCACTAATGCAACATACACAAGCATTAAACATTAAATTAACAATTATTAAACATCTCTTTAATCATAATTGGAGTGAATGTTACAATAGTCTGCTGCTCTGCTCTTGATAAATTTGTGGAAAATGTGAGCATGGAAATCGACTTTTAGAGGCTGGTAGTCGACTGCTAGAGCTCTGTATGCATTTATGGGCAATTGAAGAACACATCGACTGCTAAAGGCTAGAAGTTGACTGCTATGTTATACTCTACTTTTCAAACCATCTGTTGACCTAAAATTTTTGCCCAAGAATCAATTCGTAAGCTCTTTTAATAATCAACAACTCAATACCATTTTATAAACATCATTTTACACATAAAAATAGCCAAAACTATCATTTATTCTCACTCAAATCTTGGATTAAACCTTATTTTCAAACATGACCATTTTTTAGAATTGGATTTATGCATTCATTAGTACATCCATATAGTTTAAAACACCCAATAACAATTAAAAAAAAAACAAGAACATAGGTTTTATTCCCTCTTTGGCTTAAGCAATAGAAAAAATAAAGTTTTTCAACACATAAATAGTAAATTTTGAATTAGAGAGGATGAGGTGATTTGCTGCCTTGTTTTGTGTAAAATAGTATGTTGATGATGATATATGCCTTCTTAAATCTCTCTGCTACAAAATCTTACTTCAAATCCCTTTGAAATTCCACTTCTGCCTCAATTCCTTACATTTCTCTCTCTAAAATTTATCTCTTTCTCTCTCTATAATTCTAAAGTTTTGGGTAAGGAATGAAGGTTCTAAAATTTAGTCTTATTTATAGGTGTTTCAAAATTTGCAATTCTAATCTTAATTCCTAACTATTCGACCCAAAATGATAATTTCTTTGGCTATATGCCAAATTACTATTTTGCCCTAGAACCATTGGCGGGAAGTTTTAAAATTTTGGTAGCTGCAGTAACTTGTTTGGCTAAAATTATGGTTTACTACCCCTTATGTATTGAAAATTCACATAACTTTCCTCCCTTAACCTTTTTCATTTCATTTTAGTCCTTACTCTTTTTCTTCACTTAAAACTTTAATTCTAATGCAACAAATGCAAGCATTCACTTCATTTAAAATTAACAATCATCTCTCAATAAATAGAAGGAGCAGATGTTACAGTTAGGATAAGTCTCATGATTATGATTTTTCAAACAGGTTTCAAAATATAATTAGGATAATTTATCATGATCTTTGAGAATTACCATGATCTCTCAAGAATGGTTTTAGAAAATTTTTAAAATTTATGATCATGCTTCTTGATTTTCAAAAACTAGGTATAACTACAAAAAGTTTTGAAATATTTTGAAAGATTCTGATGAGTCAAAAATTTTCAAACTTGTAGAATTCAAAAGTGCTTAAGGACAACTCAATTTGTTTAAAAGTTTTGAATTATTTTGAAAGATTTTGATGACTTAAAAATTGTTCAAAATTCAAAGGTGCTTAAAGGTAACTCAAGAAGTTTAAAAGATCATAATAACTCAAAATTTTCCAAATTTTTGAAATTTGGATTAGGCAAACTCAAAAATTTTGAAATATTTTGAAATTTCATGATGAGAAGAAAATTTTTGTTTTCAAAATTTAAATTTGAAATTTAATAAGAGTTATCTCTTATGATGACCTATTGATAGGTTATTATGTGGTTAGATTTCACTAGTGATAACTTATCAAGGTTCAAACTAGTGATAGCTTATCACTTGATGATAGCTTATCATAGTTTACCCTAGTGATAGGTTACTTTAGTTGGTGATAGCTTATCAATTGAAATGAAATATTACCACCTTATCCTTCACTTCTCTAATTAAGATCCTTACATTTTATTCAAGCTCCTTCGTCTATCCATGAAAGCTTGAGAATTTATTAATGTATGCACTGAATGCAAGAAGAAAAGACAGATATATGTATATGTATATATGGGTATATATATGTGCATGTATATATATGTATATGTATATATATATGTGTGTATATATAGAGGAGTGGGTTAACTTTTGTCTTGTTTTGGCAGAAATGAGAGAGGCAGGGGAATCTTGTAAACAAGTGCCCTAAGATGCCAAAATTGTATCCCCTGTAGTAGGGATTAGGTCATCTATGATAATCATTTGTAGTTGCTCCACCTAACATAGATGAGTGCAGCTTGAGTGCTTAGGTGATTCTTTCAATTTCAGGACTTGGGGGTCCTCCCTCAAAGGTCTTACCTCTTGCAACTCTACGTCGCCAAAAGAAACAGAAAGGTTATTTGAAGAAGGGTCTGTAGAGTTGCTAGGGTTATTAGCTAGCAAATAAGGCGATTGTTCCAACGCTTGCTTGTTGGAAAACCCCTCCTTATTTTCCTGCAATGTTACCTTCTCCTGCATCAGTCTAGCAGGGTATAGAATAGGTGGCCTATATTCCCTTATAGGACTCTTGTCCTCCAATTCTAATGGTCTCTGAAAGAGGCCCACTTATCATCAGTAGTCAATGGTAAAGGGTTAGATACTTGCTTGCCAAATGTTAGAGTAATAGCATTATAATGCTCCCTTGGCTTAGACTCTAGAGTGCTAAGGAGCATTTCTAACTGACTCTCAGCCAATATTTTTAAAATCTGGCCTGTGTGGTATTCCATATTCTGAATGGAGGCCTACTAAATTTTAAGGATTGTGTCTATCTGCTAGAACTTACTCTCTAAAGTCGACACCGACTTCATGATCAATTCCTCCAAATTGGATTCATTCTCTTCTATTTAAGAGGGTTGATTTAGAGAAAATTGTTGTTAGGGTTGTTGCTGGTACAACCACTGAAAATTTAGTGAACCATAAGTATTGTTGCTCTATTTGAAATAGTTACTCCACAGAGAGTTGTATGTATTGCTATAAATATTGTTCTTCTGACTTGGGATATTCCCTATATAATTAACCTATTTGAAATTAGCAAAAATAGTGTAAAGAGAAAAGAGAGAAGTGTAAGGGTTAGCAAACATACCTCTGATATTATAGTGTTCATTATAATATGGGTTACCACAGAACTCATAGTCAAACTGTGCTACTTGTTTTGGCATCAGGGATTGGTAAATCTACTTAACTAGAAGCCCCCTTTGTATTTGAGCTACCAAGATTGAAATAGAATTCATAGTCATAACTTCCCTAAAACTAAAGACGGTAAAACAACCCAACAACCAAATAAAAGAAGAAAGAAATAAAGAAAGTGAATAAAACAAAAACAAAAATAAAATAAGAGTGGCTAAAGTAACAATTCGCAAATTCACTATAGTTTTCACAAACAATTCCTTGGCAACAGTGCAAAAAACTTGATGGGCTACCAATGCTCCATGTGTAGCTACACGTAAGGCAGTGTACCTATCAACGTAGCCTAGTGCAATGGTGAGTATCAATGTCATTTCCCACAAGAAAGGGAAAGCCCAGAGTTACTACTTACTTCTTGTTATCTAGCCTACAACAATAGTGATTGATGTTATCTAAACTCATGTTAACTATGAATATATAAAAAGTAAAAGCCAATGATACTTGAATGAGAAAGAGAATTACCAAGTCAAGAAAAGCAAACCCACTGGGGTCTTGAACTAGATGATGTATACACCAAGCATCATGAATTATTAAATTGACAATGCTACCTGTGAGTGAATTATAATTTAAATCTAAATTCACTATCGGTCTCAATCGATTTCTAAAACCTATAACCTCCCACTAGTTGGTTCTTCCTAATGGCTGATTCTATATCAGCATTATTATTCTAATTCACCACTATTAAGAATTGCTCTTAATCCAACAGTCAATTAACCTCTAGTTCCAAGCGAAGATTGACTGTTCTCTTTAGTTAGCTTCAAATTCCAAACATCATCTGTTAAGGTTTTAAAAGGAATATAGATAGTCTTCCCTATGATGTATCATAATGAAAACTAAAATAATTCTTAACTAAAGGAAGATCACATAATCTAATTTGTAATTCAAGCAAATTAAGATGAAAATATCAACATAGTTTAAGAACCCTAAATGGGTTTTACCAATCTAGCTACTCTTGTTCATGACTAGAACAACAAGAAATATAATTGAAAAGAAAGAAGAACAAAATGGGAATAGATACACCCTTATCTATCAAGTTTTGGGTAAATAGTCTTGCCCCTGAACTTTTCCTTGATTATGCTCCTAGTTGCCTCTTGATTGTTCTCAATCTCTCCCACCAATTTTTGTTGAATCTTAATGGGCTATTGTAATAACCTGATTTTAAAATAAAAATTAAATTGGAGAAAATAAATTTAGATTTTTATTGAAATTGAATTATGTGTATTTTTCTGAGCTCGCGGTTAAAATTTGAGAATTTTTCAGAGTAAAAATCTTATCTGACAGAGAAAACTCGATCTGGCTTCAGAAATTTAGCAGATAATCCGGAAGGCTTAAAATCTTCAAAATATTTCTGAATTCCTTCCATATGGGCCTATATTCTTGTCGGATCGTAAGCTTGACTCCATCCGATCGTCACCTTCTTTGATAGAAAAATTCGGTTAAACCATCGTGTTTTGCCAAACGAACCCCAGATTCGGCATCCTCGAGTTGTGGGCTACATTTTGGAGTATTTTTTGACCTCAGCCATCATCCGCCACCTTTCTCTGCCATGCGCCGTTGCGGGAGTTGCTAAAAAGTTACCGGAATCAAATTTCGAGCTTCCGAAACCCTCGGTACAATTTACTTCAATTTGATGTTTTCCTATCGAAATTGACTCCGAACATGTTTAAGGATTAGGCCGACCTAGGAAATAGATAAATTAACATAGGAAAGCATAATTGAAAGGAAAACCTGTCTAAGATTTGAATTATTTCCTCATAAAACTAATTAGGATCAATTGCTGAGGAAAAAGGGCCTGGAAATGTACTAAGAAGAAGAGGGAGATTTAGTCAAAGAGAAAGGAAGCAAGGTAGTTTAACAATTTGAGATTATGTTCCATGTTTTAGGTGATGAAACCAACATGTTTTACAAGCTTTCTTAGGAACATAATTGTGTACCTACATTCTTGATAAAATATATGTCTATTGGCTAGCATGTGTGGTTTATTGAAATGTTGATGGATGAGATAGTGTGATTATGTTGTTGGAAAAGGATTAGGGTTGCATGGTGTTAAATTCATGATGACCACAAAGGAAGGAAACCCGACCATTTAAAGCCGGTAGTAAAGAATAAAGGAAGGAAGTTGAATTGCCAATTTAATAAATCTCCTTAGGCCAAGTCCATGAAATTTATTCTTGGGATTCATAAACTATGCACCATGATATTGATTCAAAATATGAGAATTTATTTTTGAACTCATAAGAAGAGATTATGATTATTATTGCAAGAAAAGAAAATGTTTCAAAATGCTAGAATTTTTGTAAGAAAGGTACATTAGGATTTATTTTCAAGGAAGGAGATATTATCCTTGAAATATTAGAATTTTTCATAAGAAATGTGCATTAGAAATAATTTTCAAGAAAAGAGAAATTATCCTTGAACTATGAGAATTTTTCATAAGAAATGTGCATTAGAATTAATTTCCAAGAAAGGGGAAATTATTCTTGAAAATATTAGAATTTTTATGAGAAATGTACATTTACATTAATTCCTAAGAAAGGGAAATTATTCTTGAAATTAATAGAATTTTTATAAGCAATGTACATTAATATTAATTTCTAAGGAAGAGGAATTTTATCCTTGAAGATATTAGAATTTCAAAGAAATGTACACTAGTATTGTTTTTCAAGAAAAGAAAATTTCCTTTGAAACTTGACAGAGATTTCTACAAAGGTGGCCAAGTGTCCACAAGTGCCCAAGTGGGCACAATGACCTTAAGTTGTGGACACAATGACCCTAAGAGATGGCCAAATGTCCACATAGTGCCCAAGTGTGCACAATGACCCTAAGAAGGTAGCCAAGTATCCACATAGTACCTAAGTGTGCACAATAACCCTAGAAAGGTGGCCAAGTATCCACATAGTGCCTAAGTGTGCACAATGACCCTAGAAAGGTGGCCAAGTGTGCACAAGTGCCCAAGTGTGCACAAGAGCCCAAGTGTGCACAAGAGATTTTTATAAAGGTGAGTGTCCACAAGTGCCCAAGTATAAGAGATTTTTATAAAGGTGGCCAAATGTTCACATAGTGCCCAAGAGTTCACAATTGTTATATAAAAGCATGTTTTAAAAATGATAAGTATAAATGTTTTGCTAATTTTATGATTTTGAACAATAGATTTTTGAAAGGTGGTCAAGTGTCCACAAGTGCCCAAGTGTGCACAAGAGACTTTCATAAAGGTGGCCAAGTGTCCACAAGTGCCCTAGGGTGCACAAGAGATTTTTATAAAGGTGGCCAAGTGTCCACATAGTGCCCAAGTGTGCACAAATTTTATGTAAAAGTATGTTTTAAGATTGATAAGTATCAATTTTTTGTTAAATTTAATGATGATGTGTTTCCCAGCGTGCTGGATGTTTTACTTGAAAGAACATTATTTTTATCTCATTGACATTTAAATTGATCATAAATTGCTTGCTAGTTTATATTTATGAATAATGCTATATTTTATTTTCAAGAATGTAGAGTTAAATTTTTTGGTTCTTGCACCCTGATACATATTAATTGTTTTTTTAAACATCCAAATTGTTAAGCTACTGGGAAATATGTGTTTCTCATTATATGGTAATGTGTATCAGATGCAGACACATAACTGGCCAGGAGATCAAGTTCTTTCTTAGGTTTAAGAAATGTTGTAACCCCTATTTTTGGGACCTAGTCTAGACCTACTTCCTTTAGATCTAGGATTCTCCTTTTGGCAGTAGACTTGAGATGTAATTGGGGAAGAACCAGGGAAGGGATATGTGAAGGACTAGCCCATCTTGGAAATTTCTAAAGGGGTCTGAGTTACAGGATTGTAATATAATGGACATTATTGGACTCTTATTATTTGAATTTTATGAAAGTTAATCTTCCGCTGTGTAGTATAGAATTTCTATTATTCCGCTGTTTATGTAAGTTTTTAATCTGAGAAAAAGATCCTGAACCTAATATTCTTAATACAAATGAATGGTATAATTGCTCAGACATTAATTAAATAAAAGGATAAGAAGAATATACCAAACCTATCTGGTTGCATCAGAGGAATTGTAATACTAGATAGGGGCGTTACAGTTATCTCCTTTTATAGATCTTAAAGGATAATTGGAGGTTAAGACACTTTGATGAAAGGGAGAGTCACTCTCTAAACCACTCTATGTGCTCACAGCTCTATTCCTCTGCCCCCTCCTATTTCTAGGCAAGGATGGTGTGTTGGAGGGGGTTACACAACCGTATAGTGGTGTGGGAAGTGGTATGTTCGTGGTGGAGCCTAGGTCATGCCCTTGAAGTTGTTGATGGCCATTTTCTAGAAAAGATGCAACAAGGGCAGTTTTTTGCCTTTTCTGGATGAATTTAGAAGCTATGGTTGTGTTGGAAGGTGTATTAGGTGGCGTGGCTATGTTGAAGGGTGTTTTGTGGAAGTTTCCCACCTTGGCCATGCTTCGAGTTGTGTTCTAGAATCCATGCTTCACCAGGGGCGTGCTCTAGGGTGTGTTGAGCCTTTTGACATTTTTTTACCCCATTTTGCTACAATACTGCTTTATATCTGATTGGAACTTGGATGACATAAAAACAAGGTGAAAGCTTGGGTAACTCATAATTAAACACATAAGAAATGCTCCTAATGTGAGTACAAATCATCAATTGAAAATGTATACTTATATGCCTATCAAGAACTTAGCATAACAGGTTATCTGCGAAATGGCTTCAACAAAAGAAGGTTAATTGTTAGTTGTTTAAATAAATTAAGAAACTTACTGAACTATTGATCAACCTTCTCCTGCTTCAATCTAGAAGGGTATGGGATAGGTGGCTGGTACTCTACAATAAGACTTTTCTTATTCTGCATGTTCACTAGTTTTCTTATAGCAGGTTCTATCTTCTCTTTAACTAGCTCATCTTGTATAATGGTACTATCGTCAGTCAAAGGGAAAAGAGTAGTTACTTGCTTAATAAATCTCAAAGTAATGGCCTTACAGTGCTCTCTTGGATTAGACTCTATGGTGCTAGGGAGCATGCACATTTGCCTCTTGCTTGACATTTTAGAAATCTGGCCCATCTGATTTTTTTTGTTCTAAGTGGTGGCCTGCTAATTTCTAAGGCCAGTGTCCATTTGCTAGAATTTGCTCTCCAAAGTAGACATAAAACTTTATTAATGATTCCTTTAGATTTGGCTTCTTCTCTTGCCCTTAATAGAGAAGCATGTTACTAGGGTTGTTGTTGGTGCAATCGATGAAAACTTGGCAGACCCTGGGTATTATTGTTTTTCCACCTAAAATTGAGAGGTTTCTCCACCCAGGGTTGTATGCGTTGCTGTAAGCGTTATCCTATTGTCTTGGGGCATTCCTTATGTAATCTACCTGTTTAAAATCAGCAAAACATTGTGAGTAGAAAAATAAAGGAGAGGAGTTAGCAAGCGTATCTCCCGCATTATAGTTTGCACCATAATACAGGCCACCATAAAACTTGCAGTCAATCTGTGCTTCATGCAGGGCATCTTAGAGTTGGTCAATCTTCTTAGCTAGAAGCTCTACTTGAGCTGCCGAGGTTGATGTAAGATCTACCTGGTTAACCACTCCTCACTATCCTGATCTATCCCTAAAGGATTGCCATTAATAGTTATTCAAACAGAAGGCTATAAGTCGACTGCCAGAACTCTTTTAGTTGACTAGTGGCTAACAGAGAGTTACCCATCAACTACTAGACCCATAGCAACTGATCGTTAATCTACTATAAGCTGGAAGCCTTGCACTAGAAGCATGATAGTTGACTAACAAGGACTAATAGTTGATTGCTGCCTACCTGCATTGCAAAATTTTAAACTGAAGAACATGGAAGTTGACTTGTAGGATAATGAGCCTTAATTCCATTTATATAGTGGGTCACTCAGTTTGGATTCCACTTCTTTTCAAGTTCAAAAAAAGCATAAGCTTAGTTTATAACATCAATTCATCATTCAACCTGATTGTTACTCATGCTCATGCTCAAACATCATTAATAAAAGGAAATATAAACATATTTCAAAAAGGTGAACACTAAAACACATTTCTCACAATCTGAAACAAGCAGTATAAGTACATCCATTCTGCATGAAACACCCAACAGAAGTTAAAAATACAAAGAAAGTAGGTTTGAACCCCTCCCTTAACTCAAACAACACCAAAATCACCATTTTAAGTTAATGAATAGTACTTTTTGAAAGTGAAGGGATTAGGTTGTTAGCTACCTTGATTCCTATTTGAAACTATATTGATGGTGTTAGATGCCTTCTTAGATGTTCTGTTTTGCAATTTTCTAATGCTAATCATGCTAGAATCCAAGCTAAAGTTCTTCTCTTTCATAATCTCTCTCAAACATCCTTTCTCTCTAAAAGGTCAAAAAATGGGTTTGCAGTAGAGGATTTTCTGGTTTTTGGCTTATATAGGTAGTTCCATGTAGTTGGGAAAAATTGCAATCCTTGTCCAACTTCCTTCCACTTAATCCAAAGTCAGGATTGAGTTTTTCGTCACTCGGCTTCAAATGGCAATTTCTCTAGTCATATGAAAAATTAGTATTTCACCCTTAAAATATTGGCGAGAGACTTCAAAAATCAATTAGCTATAGTAACTCCCCCTTTTTTTTAGTTCTTATTCACTTTTAATTTAGCCCTTCACCATATTTCAATTAATTCCCTACACTAATGCAACTATATGCAGACTAATGCAGCAGCACAAGCATTTAACTTATTTAATAACAAACAAACATCTCTTATAAATAGTAGGAGCAGATGTTACACACTGCAGTAGTATGAATAAAACTTGAGACACTATATGTAACGACCCCCTAATCCACAATATACTATCCTCTATCTGTCTAGCGAAAGCATATGGGTTTTAGAAATAGTTATTCCCGATGTGGGAATGTTAGAGAATTGCTACTGGTTAAGCGTAACCCAAATAGACTTTCCATCATCCATTCAGATTCCGTTCAATCCTAATTCACATGCAGCTATACTAATTACACATACAATCATCATAAATTACTCTGCAATGAAAACTAAAATCCATACAAACAATGTACAGTTCATTCATGCAAATTCCAACTTAATTATATACGTTTACAGTGGTAAATCCTGCCAAAAATCTGGCAGAGTTTCCTCTGTATTTGGAACATATCTCCCTAATACAAACAGTCATCCATCAGAAATTTACAGTCAATCCAACAACAGAAATTACAGAATCCAACACAAAACCTCATCAGTATATATTTACATTACAAATAAAACCTATAACTACGCTGCTCTTCTATCCATCGTCAATACCTTGCTCAGCTAGTGTCTAGGTCCCTGTTCTTGTTCATCTGAGTAAACAACTTGGTGAGATATGAAATCCCAATAGAATAATTTACAATATAGTTCAAAAATCTAGTTGATTACTCAACGGTGAAAGCACTGAAAACAATTTCCCGAAATCAGTTCAAAATCCGTGAAATACCTTATCTTTAAAAATTAGTTTATCGCATAGAAATCACAAAAAGTTCTAAAATCATCAAAAATCCATTTCTTTGAAAATCAGTAATCAAAAGTGAATCAAAACCCATGCCCGGTGTATCTAAATCCGTATTGGCCACAATTCATCTGTGATCGTATCTAACATTCTCCAATTGCACATCATCCAGAGAATTTGCATCTCTTATCGTTGGGTGTGATCCGTAACACCAATCACTCACTCAAGGACTGGGTGAGAATCAACATCTAGGGTGTCCCCTAGCATGTGCACATATGCCAATTCTCATCCTCATACAGTCTATTTGAACTCATATGCTCACGGTCAGCTATTCCTCAGGGTTCTAGGGTATTATGCCTAAATCACAATATTTCCCCGTGTAGGCTATCCCCCCTTATACTCTTTAAACCTTTCTTAGGGTCGACCTGATTTATCGCATGATCCCTAATGCAGTGCAGGCTAAATTTGATAAAAATAATATTATTTAAAAACTCCCTGCACTCGGGATACCTAACGGCTATCCCATACCAGCTATTAAGTACCCTACCCTAAGTAAACCCGTCCTAATGGCATCTAAACTCGATAAATAAAACATCTAACATGCAAATGGAATTCTCAGCACACAGGCATGCAATTTAATCCATCGAAAGCAGCACGTAAATCCATCCAATTAAATCTAAGCGTTCAGGTATCCACATAATTAATTCTAATGTTCGGGAAACATAAATTATCCTACCTGGTCTCCTGTTGCTCTAAATTAATTCAAAACTTCTCTTAGTCTCAAATTTTGAGCCAAATTAATTCCTTGGACATTTACACGAATATCTAAGCTCATCATGTCATCAATTTCACAGTCTTAAGTTCGATTACCTTATTTCCAAAATTAGTTTATTTCTTATTCATGTTTAGCCGCTAATTCCATCAAAATTCATTAGTTTTAGGCGAATCGGATCTTACCAGGGTTGCCGGATGATGGAAATCTGTCTCGGGGTGGTCTCAGTGTCTCTCGGTGTATATCTAGATTCTCCGGCACGATAGCGCATGGTGGCGAATGGCAGCGCACGGCGGCGTATGGCAGCGCACGGCGGAGGGGTGCGGTTGGCCTCGAAAATCATACCATGGTGAAAGCCCGCAAGACAAGGAGTCCGAATATGGTGGTGGCGCGGCAGTTTACGGCCGTTTGGACGACGATCTTTGGCCCCGAAACTTTACACATGGCAGACGAAAACTCCTTTGATCCGGGCGCGTCAGACCTCTATTCGGTGGCTGCAAGCTAGGGGAGGAAGCTGGCAGCTCGGCCTACACGCTGGTGGTGGTGGTGACGGTCAATAGTGGTCGACGGTGGCGATCTCCGCTAACGAAAATCTTACACGACAGAGGAGAATAACGTCATTTTTTGGCGGCTTTGGCGGCCGTTGGTGGCTGTGGGTGGCTGCCTAAGGTTGAAGGTGGCAAGAGGTGTCAGTTGGTAGGTCAGGTGGTGGCCCACGGTGTCCTAGGAGGTGGCACACAGTGGAGGAAGGAGCAGAGAGAAGAGAGAGAAAATAGAGTAAGGAGAGCGAGAGAGATGTGGCAAATGGCGAGATTTTTAGAAATTTAAAGCTTCCAGGGGTGATTCTGGCTTTTCCTGGACCACTCGAGGAGCTTCAGGATGTTTTCATTCATTCAGACATTGGCACGAGTTCTCATGCAAAGGTTTTGGCCTCTGTTTGAGAAACCGAAGTCCTGAACTCTGTCTATCAGTCTCTGATTGCCGGAACGCCTTTCTTTTCATTAAATTGCGTTTCTGACTCCAAATCACTTTCGATTTCAACCATCGACCTAAAAAATCATGCCAAACTCAGTTACATGAAATTTAACATAAAAATTTGGTTTTATCTTTTAAAAATAACCTCAGTTATTACACTGTACATGACAAAGTCCTTCACAAACAAGCTGTACCTCAAGAGAAGGATCCATCAACTCAAGATGGAGCTCGTTAGTAAGGGAGCATGTATCCTTGTTCACGAAAGCTATCTTGGACTTTAAGAACATTAATGTGCAAATTGATGAATAAGATCAAGTTATCATGCTGGTGTGCACTCTTCCATCATCATATGAGAACCTAGTTGACATTATGATATATTTAGAAGAGAGTTAATCACCTTGGAAGAAGTCAAGTATGCACTCAATGCTAGGTAAACAATGAAAAAGATAATTGAGAACATAGATGTAGCTGTTGTAGAGGCTTGTTTTCTCCCAAGAAGTTTGACAAGAAGGAAAACAAGTCTAAGAATCCCAATAAGAAGTCCAAGACCAAGAAGACTTGCTACTTCTACCACAAACAAGGTCACTTCCAGAAGGATTGTCTAGAAAGAAAGAAAAAGAACAATGGAAAAGGTAATAAGGAAGCTAACCTTGCGAAGATGGCTATGAGAGCTCGGATGTCCTTATTGTCATTGACCAACCATATAGTGAGGAATGGATACTTGACTCAGGATGTACCTTCCATATGACCCGAATCAGCATTGGTTTGACACCTACAAGATAGTAGTTGTAGGCAGGGTGTTAATGGGCATTGATTGTCCCTGAAAGGAGGTTGGAATTGGCATAGTCAAGATCAAACTTGAAGATGGGTCTATAAAAACCTTCCCATACGTCAGACATATACCTACCCTTAAGAGAAATATCATCTCCCTCAGCATGTTGAGTGAAGTAAGATGCGTGTAATATCCTTAATTCTATGATATTAGGTACATCTTAAAACCTTAGATTCCACATTTTCATGGCTGATAAATAGTCCAAAAATTATTTTATATTGCCTTAAACAAAGGAAGGACTAAACTGAAAGGAAATGATTAGGGACTAAAATGAAAGGAAATAAGTTTCATAAAATATCCTAAAAGTAAGCACGTAAATTGAAGAGCATTTATAGCACATCATGATGAAGTTTAAAATTGGCGCCAAAGTCATGATTGCTTTAAGAAAACTATCTAGGGGCAAAACAGTCAAATTTTATCTAAAAATATATATAAAAATATTTATTTATCAAATAAAGTGGCTAATTTTATTTGGAAAAATTATGAAATTGCCTCTGGAATATTATTCCAAATTTTCAAAAAAAAAAATAGTTTGGCACTTAAGAGGGGTAAAATGGTCATTTTACCATAAAGGGTAAAATGGTAATTTAACACTAAGGGTAAAAAGGTAATTTTACCACAAGGATATAATGAGTATTTTTCCTAAAGAAACACTTTAGAAACTCCCTAACATGCCCCTTGACATCATGATTTAGTGAAGATAAAGTAAAGGGCAAAATTGTCTTTTTCCTTCCACTTAATTAACAAGTCTCGATCTACTGCTCCAAGTAAGGAAAAAGCAACGTGAAAGTGGGAAAAGGAAAGTGCAAACCGAGAGCACAAGGAATGAGAAGAAGGAGATGGTGTGAAGGAGAAAGCTTGGAAAACTTAAAGTTAAATTACAAAAAATAGAAAAACAAGGTAGCTTATCAAGCTCCCACCTTTACTTTCAAGATTTACGGATGTTTTTGTAAGTTTTTGCGAATGTATGAAATCCATGAATAGTGCAAGATTTTCTTTTTAAAATTTTTCTTGCATAAATTTCTATTGGGAAATGTCTATATGCTTGTATGGATACATTTAAGGATTTTTATGGAATTTATTGAATGATATATGGCTATATGGAATTTTTCTTGGTTTTTCACCATTTTATGAAGATTTCTTATTGGATGGGTTGTAATCCTTGATTTGTTTTGGTTATGGTTAGTTAATGATATTTTCATGATGACCTACGGTTAAATATGATAGAAATGGAAGTATGATTTTGAAAATCATTTTTCTCCATGAAACTCCCTTTTTGGCAGAGAGGAAGATGAAATTCTACACTAAATTGATGTTAAAATTTTAGTTTGCAATTGTTGTTAAAATTGGCCAAGGAGGAAAGGGAAAAGAGAAAGGGAATTATACTTGAAAAGTGCAAAAAAATTTTTTGTAAAGTGAAGTTTTAGCCAAGGCTAGAATAATAAAAGTGATGGAAATATTTTTGTTAAATTGGTAGTGTGAAATTTTACCATAAACATGCAAAATCAAGTGACATACAAATATTCTGATGAAAGGGGGAAAATATGTCCATTTGCACATTGAAGTTAATCTTTTTTGAAAAGTGAATGTTTAATTGTGATGGATATATTAAAATTTAAATAAAATAATATTGGTGAAATAATAGAAAGTGTTCACCTAGTACCCTTTTGTGTTACGTTTAGATGAGGGAATATGCATTGATTATGGAAAAGAGATTATACCATTTTAATGGTATTATTTAAAGAATAGAAAAAGGGAAATTTAAATTGAAAAATATTCAATTTTTCTTGAATTTCCATTAGGCCAAAATCATGAAATTCTCTCTTGGAATTTATTAAAATTTATAAGAGATTTATATTATTATTATTTGTCAAGAATGGAGAATTAAATTGATGTAGGCAACATTGTCATAAATAAATATGACAAAGAGTTTAAAAAGGATAAAAAGTTTTTCATATTCAAACAATTCCAATATGACAACAATAACATACACATAAGGGCAAGGGATATATTTTAACCATAGTTATTGTGTCTTGATAGTTAAAATAGAGAAATAAGAATATTATATTCTGATAGAAAAGGGAAACATAGTAAAAAAAGGAAAACATAGAAAGATTCACAAGAGAATTAGAGGAAGTATTTCTAAAATATGTTCTACGATAGACAAACTTGTAACCGAGTGACCAATTATCGGTATGGGAAAACTGTTGTGCATTCCACGGTTGTTTCATAAATATAGATGGTGAAACATCCACTCAGAATAAAGATTTTAGAAAAACTCTGTGATGGTTTTAAATTCTAAGTTAGTGTAGACTAGATGGCTAAAAAAAAGGAAACATCTACTTAGAATTTAGCATAACCATGTGTACAAGCTTAGTCATCCTAGATTATATATAAGAAATGGCGTACTGGGAGTGTGATCCACCAATAGTAAGGTGGTGATGTCATAGCACCATGAGCCGCCCAGAAAGCAAAGAGGAAATGATTTACGCAGTAGCATGATCCCATGAGCATTAAATTTTCACCCTATTAATGATATGTAAAAAGACATTAATCAGTTTAAGTATTCAGATTCACTTGGGGATGCCTCAGATAGTACTAGTGGCAGAATTGTCACATAGCAGGAAAATTATCTCATTCATGTACGTAGTAGTATGTGTAGTAGTTCACTTAGTGACTCTCCTAAGACTTTTAAATTCTCTTATCTATTTATTTTATGGCTTTTAGCCAAGATTTATAAACGTTTTCCCAGTTATTGATGAATGATTTTCCTGAGTTGTTAACACAAGTGTTTTACTATCTTAACACTAGAATATGTTTCTATGGCGAACTAGTATGTGAAATAAAATGCCATATTCATCTTTAAATTCATATTTATATTCATACATAAATTTATTCTTAAATGCATTGCCATACATAATCATCAAAGATTGACAGTATTTTCCCAATAGAATATCCTATTGTGGAGAAAGAAAGAATATAGAACTATTTTTCGTATCACTATAGTGGTACATATCAGATGAATTTTTAAACTAGATTTTTAAGCTAATCAGAAATTATTTCTCACAAATGTATATGATATATATCAAATGCCTAGGTATATAGTATGGTTTGAGTTCGAGATAGCATGCATGGATGTTCCATTCCAGGGACCGTTTATAGTGGTTTAAGCAATCTGGGTATTGTTTGTAACAGAAGTTCCTCCTCCGTATAGGAGTGAAGAAATAACACTTGTTGGTTATAACTAGACTATATATAGTTAGTTAGCCCATTATCCTAATTCTAAATGGTTTTTTTTAAACGAAATTAGGATAGCTTATTTTAATGTACTTGAAATGTAATGGGCATATATAACAGGATATGGGGTAGTGACCAATGCTAGGTTTTTGATAGGGGTATGAGTGGTAGGTTTGTTACCTCCTTACCCTAAGAAAATAGTAGAACTCTGTATATCCTGTACTGTATGTAATAACGTTGTAAGTTTGAAATGGATATGGAAAGTATATAAATGATGGCTTAAATTTATGCTGCGTTTTATTGATTATTTAGTCTTTCGATGTGTTACGAATGAATTTAATACCAGAGCAAGGATCCAAACCAAATCACATTTATAATAGAAAATGGAAATTTATAGAACTTAGGTAATAATAATAAAGGATAGAAGAGTATATTCCTTTTAAGCGATTAAATAATATAAGGTGATATAATATAAGATTGATGAGTTTACTATTAGCTTTACCCTAGTATATTTTTAACTTTTTCTAAGTTAAATAATTGAGTGCCACTAGTTTAGGTTACAAAACTCGGGTTCTCACACGTTAAGCAATGAAAATAAATAAAGTAATTTAAATGAAATGGATAGATATAGAGATATTTACATTCACATTCAACTATACATAATATTTATATATATACATACGCAGTAGTGTGTTCCAGACATATACCTATGGATATGTGAGCTTGAGCAGGGTAAGGAGACAACAAGCTTGCCACTCACACCCTATTTTAAGTGAAATTTTCTATCCACATATCTTTATACATATATGCCCTCCTTACTTACACCAAAATCATCCTCCTGATCCTTTCAAAATACTAATAAGGATTCAGGGAAATGGGCATGTCAAAATACTATATACTCTTAGTTATGCATCAGTTAGGGGGTAGGTGGTAATTCAAATACAAATAGGACCCATAGTCCAGTAATCACATGGAAATACCCCATAAAGGGTACCTCTACTACCTCTATCTCTTCCTCCAACAGCATTTGGTACTTAGGCATCTAATATAAACCAGCATTTAATGAGAAATATTTCTTAGTAGCAACAATCACCTGTATTTAAAAATAGCTATTTGTACCACCGTACGGATACAAAAATCCACTACATTCTTTTTCATAATAATTTAAAATATTATGCTATTGGAATAAGGTACATTGATTATACAAATATTTCATGTATATGCTTATGATTACACATGCACTTCAATAGATATTCATCACACAGGATACATTCTTAGGCGTAATGGTAACAAATCATATTTTCATGTCAATATAGAGCATAAACAAATAAATCATGCAATTTGATATGGATATAGTCAAAAGCATCATAAATAACTCTTTCAAATTTTCCATTCATAAATGAGTTCTCTCATGGTCATGAGCCACCTGTAATCATTCTTGTGGTTTTCATCATCTGCATTCATTCTCGTGGTTAACCATCTACATTAATTCTCATGGTTAACTGTTTGCAATAATTCTCATGGTTAACCGTCTGCAAAACATTTCCTGGATTATAGCCAGTTGCAGTTATTCTTGTGGTATAACCAATTGCATCCCTTCTCGTGGTATAACCAAATGCAGCTATTCTCGCAGATCAACCATTTGCAATTACTTTTATTTATGGTTTATGCTCTTCTCATAAAATCTCGTGTTTTCCTTTTCTTTCTCATTTATTCTTAAAAATTTTCAATTCTCATACTAACCATTACATCTTAGGTTTAAATCCTACATTAAAGTAAAGTATTGGGCTAATTGGGGCTTAAAATATGTTATTGAGTCAATTTTCCCTAAACAGAGAGCTACAAGTCGACTTCTAGCCTCTTAACAGTCGACTTCCAACTTGCTGTCCCAAAAATATTTCAAATAGAGAGCAATCAGTCGACTTCCAGGCCCCGACAGTCGACTACTCTGTTCTTAGCTAATTTCTAGAAAACAAGAACATGACAATCGACTTCCAGGGGCTGGTACTCGACTACTAGCATTTTAGACATGTTTCTAGGCAACTCAGGAGCATAACAGTTGATTGGTAGGGTCTACAAGTCAATTGCTACGTTATGCTCTATTTTAAAACTCATCGTTGACCAATTATTTTAGCCTAAGAACATGTTTTTAAAATATTTTTTATGATTAAAAACTAAATAACAATATAGAGACTTCATTTACCATAGGAAAAAAACTCAAACCCCCAATTACTCATGCTTAAATCTTGGATTTAAACTCTTTCTTGAACACCATGTAAAACCCATTTTCCAGATTTACATTTATGCATTCAAAAGTATATATAAGTAATTTAAAACTTCTAATAGCAATCAAAACCACTAAGAATGTAGGTTTCAATCCCACAAGTTTAAAATATGAAAACTCAGAATTTCCAATCATGAATAGTAAATTTTAAAAATAAGGGAGATTGGTGATTTACTACCTTGTTGCTAATTTCTAATCGGTGTTTGATGATTAAAAGGTGTTCTGGTAAGTTTCCCTAGCTTCTGGAATGCTTAAATCTATCCAACAACTCTCTTCCTTCACAATTCCAACTCTTTCTCTCTTTAGCTCATCTTCTCTCTCTAAAGTTCAAAGCTTAAGAAGCCTGATGAAGGGTTTGCCTATTTATAAGCGCCTGGCCCTTTGCAACTCCGCTCTTAATTTCCAACCATTCAAATTCAAAATGATAATTTTTTCAACTATATGTTAAATTACCATTTCGTCCTTAGCTTATAGGTGGGAAGTTTCAAAATTCTGTTGCTACAATAAATCTTTTGGCTAAAATTACAGTCTATTACCCTAAAATTTTAGAATTTCTCACATCCATCCTCATTTCCTCTTTTTCCTTTCAATTTGGTCCTTGTTCGTTTCTTTCCCTTAAAACTCTAATTTAATGCAACAAAAACAAGTATTTAATTCATTTAAAATCAATAAACGTCTCTTAATGCGTAGAAGGAGCGGATGTTACACCAATCTTATAGCCAAAGGATTTATAAAAATTATACTTATGTAAATAGCTATAAGATTGAGGTGCTATATTTGTTGGTATCAGAGCATAGTAGATTCCTAGGTAGAAATGGAGTAGATTCCTCAGGGGATAGACTAATTCAAGTTAGTTGGCTAAACCTAGGCAGTTAACTGACTTGTAATTTAGTTTAACTTGAGGGATGGAGAATTAGGTTTAGAAAGATAGTAGCTCCCATGGATGTCATGTACTTTCTATTGAATATTATGTTGTTGAGAGTGATTACCTCAATGATATTTATTTTTTAGAATAGTTATAGCACCTAAAAGGAGAAGCAATGTACAAGGTCAGAGTGGAGATGCAAACATGACTGATGTGATGCAGACCTTAATGGGAATGGTAGATGCTATGAGGGAACAAGCTGCTACCACTAACAGGCAAGCTGATGCCATAGCTGAAGTGGTGAGATAGAATAATGAGAGGGATGTCCATGGAAACCCAAGAAATGAACAAGGAAGGAATCAAGGAAACGGAGGCTGGTCTGAGTTTCAGATTGAAAAAACTCCTTCATTTATAGGAAGCTATAATCTGAAGGTAGTTGAAGAGTGGCTAAGTGAGTTAGAGAAAATTTTTGCAGTACTTAAGAGTACAGAGGAACAGAAAGTTTCATATTCCACTTTATATGCTAAAGGTGAGGCAAAAAACTAGTGGAAGAGTGCCAGACAGTTAATGGAAGCTAGAGAGATTTAAGTTACATGGGAATCTTTCAACGAAGTATTCCTAGAGAAGTACTTTCCCTATAACCTGAGAAATGCAAAAGAGATAGAGTTCATGCAGATTAAGCAAGGTAACTCATCCTTTGAACACCACTTAGCTAGATTTGAGGAGCTTTTCAAATTTTTCTCTTATCTGAAGATAAAACCTAATGAGACCTGGAAAGCTATGCACTTGGAAGGGAGTTTGAACTTAAAGTTGAGGAATGCTATTACATCCTAAGAGATTAGGGATTATGCCACTTTGGTAAACAAATGTCGTATCCCAGTCTTTTAAAAGGAAGATGACACCAGGGTTTATGCAAGGTAGAGGAGGTAAATTTGCTAGAAACTATAAGAGGAAGAAACCTTTGAATATGCCAGTCCCTGCAAGTTATCCAAAGTATGGCAAAAAACATGGAAGCAAACCTTGCATGATGCGGTAGAATGTTTGTTATATATGTGGTAAGCTAGGGCATTTTGCAAAGAAGTGTCATACACTGAATAAGCCAATAGAGAACTTTAGACCTGTCATTAGAGGAAGGGTTTTTACTTTGAAGGGAAAAGTGGTAGCTCGATCGATCATCTGATTAAAGGTAACTGTTTAATCAAAGATGTTATTTTAACTGTGTTGTATGATTCTAGCTCTACCCATTTCTTTATCTCTTTGAAATGTGTGGACCAATTGAGTTTTCTTATGACAACTTGACCTTATGAATTGTTAGTGTCCACCCTAAATGGAGAAAAAGTCTTAACCTCTTTAACTTGTTTGAATTGTCCTGTTGTGATTGAAAGTAAACCTTTTATGATTGATCTTATCTGCTTACCTTTAGTAGATTTAGATATCATACTTGGTATCGATTGGCTTTCAATGAATAATGTTAGTCTAGATTATTCAACTAGGACTGTGATTTTTATAGACATTATGCTAGTAAAAGGGAAAATTGATGAAAATAATCAGAGAATGTGTTTCTTATGTTCTTCAGAGACTAAAAATCAACATGACTTTTCTAGTCTTCCAATTATCTGTGAGTTTTCTGATGTGTTTCCTAAAGAAATCTTGAGTCTCCCACCTGAACATAAATGACTTGTTAGATCAATTGAGAGGAGCCACAATATTCTCTAAGATTGACTTAAGGTTAGGTTACCACTAGATAAGAGTGAGAAGTGAGGATGTCCCTAAGACAACTTTTCGAACCAGATATGGACACTATGAATTTTTGGTAATGTCATTTGTAACACCCTTATCTAGTATTACAATTCATTTGATGCAAATGCAGATGTGTTCGATACATTATTCTTATCCTTTTATTATTAAGTCTGAGCAGTTATACCATTAAGTTTCATTTAGGTGAATTAGGTTCAGAATCTTTGCTTAGAACAA
Organism: Senna siamea; assembly: GCA_031216115.1. Taxonomy (NCBI): domain Eukaryota; kingdom Viridiplantae; phylum Streptophyta; class Magnoliopsida; order Fabales; family Fabaceae; genus Senna; species Senna siamea. The sequence continues at coordinate 19,022,462 of CM062354.1, forward strand.
ATCTCATATGCACAGTGGAATAAAATATCATACACTACTGCGGAAATTTAAAACTTACAAATATCAAATGTCCAATAATAAACTTCTATTACATCTTTCAAAAACATGGTCCAGGATATATGAAATACCCATCCATAAGGAGTCAGGAGACAACAATCCTATCACTCAGATCCCTCTTACAAATATAGGATGAAAAGGTTCTTCACATATCCTTTTCATAAACATAGCCAAAATAATTGCCCTAATCCTAATTCCTAAAATACTTCTAAGATCAGGATCCCAAAATAAAAGATTACAAAAAAATTTGCTTTTAACCAAAAAGAACTGCTAACTTCCACTGGCCCTGCTAAGCGTCCTCATCTGATACATATTGGAATATAAATGAGAAACACAAGTTTCCTAGTAGCTTAACAATTCAAGGTTTAGAAACCATCTAATATGTATCAGGGTGCAAGCACTAAAACGTTTGATTCTACATCCTTGATATTAAGACATAACATTATTCATAAATACAAATAGGCAAGCATTGCTTGATAAATTTAGATGTCAATGTGGAAATCAGATATCTCTTTTTCAAGTGGAACACAGTTTCAGAAAAGTATATGTGCTATTGCAGAGTTAAACAAATTTCTTATGCATCAAATTCTCATACTTACCGCTATGGATTAATTGAACACACTAGGGTGTTATGTGGACACTAGACTACCTTTACGAAATCATTGTGGACACTAGGTCACGGGTATGAAGCACCTTCTACTACACCTCACTAGGTTACTCGTGTGGAGCACCTCAGCCATACCTCGTAATTCGTGGACACTTGGCCACGTATATAAAATCATCGTGAACACTAGGTCACGGGTATAGAGCACCTTCGGCCACACCTCACTAGGTCACTCGGGTAGAGCACCTTTGGCCACACCTCATAATTTGTAAACACTCGGCCATGTATATAAAATCATCGTGAACACTAGGTCATGGGTATGGAGCACCTTCAGCCACACCTCACTAGGTCACTCGGGTGGAGCACCTTTGGCCACACCTCATAATTTGTAAACACTCGGCCATGTATATAAAATCATCGTGAACACTAGGTCATGGGTATGGAGCACCTTCAGCCACACCTTACTAGGTCACTCATGTGGAGCACCTTCGGCCACACCTCGTAATTTGTCGACACTTGGCTAGATTTCTTTTCATAATTGTATACCTTCCTATGTTTTCCCTTATTAATGGTGTTTCCCTTTTCTATCGGCATACAATGCCTCTTTTTCATATTGATTTGTGACAAATTTTGCCTAAATCGATTTAGTTCTCCATTCTTGAATAATTATTTCTCAAAAGAAATTTTTCTAAATTTTCAACAGGACATTTCCATGATTTTGGGCTAAGGGAAACTCAAGAGAATTGAGTGTTTGACCATTTAAATTTCCCCTTTTCCAAGTCTTTAAATATCTCCATTAACTTGGGATAATTTAATAATACATTCCCCTTTTCTAGTTCTTAAAATATCACCATTAAATTGGGATAATTTAATAAAATTGGAATCATTCAATAATACATTTCCCTTTTTCTAGTCTTACAATATCACCATTAAATTGGGATAATTTCTTTGGCCTAATCGACACATAACCCCTGATCTAGTCATCCCTCAAAAGGATGATACTTGAACACCTCCTATTATTTCACCAATCCCATTCTATTTAGGTTCTAATATATCCATAAAACACAATTAAACCTTAACAAAAAAATTGGCTTCATTGAGCAAATAGACATATCTTCCCTTTCATTGGGATATGGTTACCTCACTTGAATTTACATGGTTATAGCAAAAGTTCACACTTTCAATAATGATAAAATATCTCTATCACTCCCATTATGGAGAAAATGGTTTTCAAGGGACATGCATCCATTTCTATTATGCTCAACCGTAGTCCATCATGGTAACATTATTAACTAACTGACATTTCCCACAACAACAATGTTTATTTTATCATATACCAACATACCACTCTATCGTGCAAATTTGGCCAACGAAACATAAATAATCTCAAGAATGTAAGAAGGCAACAATGTCCCATGAAAGCTTGTAGAAACATGGTGTATACATATGAAAACTTAGGACATAATTTCTATGAATTGTTAACCTACTCTATGATGAAACCAAAGGGAGGTTTCTTAGCTCTTCCTTGAATTTTTCCCCTTCTCCTTTTCTTCCCTACTCCTTTCTTGTCTTTGGTCTCTTAGCTCTTCTCCTCCTCACAAGACTTTCGTGTGATTCCTAAAGGCTCACGCTACACTCTCTTCTCTTAGGGTCAAATTGCCGTGTGTGTGTCTTTTTTATTGTTTAAGGAAATCCTTTTTCTTGTTATCTAGTCCCTTGTACTTGAGTGTCCCACATGTACCATTTTCACCTTTTATTACTCTTATTCAATTGCCTCATGTGAAATCTAGGTGTAGGCCATTTCTTGCAATCCCACATTACTCATTTGGTCACGCCAAGGAAGAGGAAGGAGAGACATCACGTAATGCAAGCTGCACACTCTACTTCATATAGGTTGTACGGTCATGCAACTACATGTTTTGGAAACATTATTTAATTTCTATGCTAGCTTATCATTCAGTGGCGTCAAGGGAAAGGAGAAATGCATTCAAGCTGCTCTTCACGCAAGGCCTCTATTGTCACTCAATCACTTTAATTAGGAGGAATAGAGAGGAAATAATGAGATGTACATTGGCTAAATAAAAAAAGGACCTAACTGATTGCATACATAGTCATTGTACTTTCTCTTTCTTTCTTTTTCTCTCTTCTCAATTGATTTACCCCTACACGTAGACATGCCATTTTGTTGTTTTTGCTGGATACTTTCATGCAACTCATTTTCTTTATTTAATGTTTATTCAGTGGAGCCAAAAGGAATAAGGGAAAGGGACTTAAGCATCCAAATATCCCTCAAGCACCTCACATGAACTCTTGCCGCTTCCCTATATATATGTATTAAATGTTACATCCTTTCTTTCCTTTCCCTTTATATTTTTAAATGCTTTCCACATTTCTATGTTGTCGTGCACCTATATTTATTTTTACCTTGCTATATGCTTCTTTCCTTTCTCCATTCGGCTAAATGGAGATGTAATTTAAATCAAGCACCTTAAAATTTATGCAAGCACCTCAAGAACTTAAACTTTTATATAAGCTCCTCAAGCACCTCAATTTAATGCAATGTCATCCTTTCCAATATTTATTCTAAATATTATATCACACAAGCATTTGGACATAGTTCATGGAAATTTATCTAATTAAATCTTAAATTTAAATATACTTGTAAGAACATAGGGTGTTACACCATTTGGATTGACTAATGTTCCAGCTATTTTTATAGATTACATGAATCACATCTTTAGACCCTACCAAGATCAATTCATGGTAGTGTTCATTGATGATATTCTTGTGTATTCCAAAAAATAGGCAAGAGTATACTCAACATTTAAGGATTGTATTACAAGTTTTGAGAGAAAAATAATTGTATACAAAATTTTCGAAGTGTGAATTCTGGTTAGAAGAAGTAAAATTTTTGGGAAATGTGATCAGTAAAGAAGGAGTCTCTATAGATCCTAGTAAAACTAAAGCAGTGATGAAATGGGAGAAACCCTCAACTATAATAGAGATCTATAGTTTTCTTAGGTTAGCAGGATACTACAGAAGATTTATTCAAGGATTTTCACAGATAGCTTTACCTTTAACTAAGTTGACCAGGAAGAATGTTCAATTTAGATGGGATTCTAAATGTGAACATAGCTTTCAAACCGTGAAAGAAAAAATGACCACTGCACCACTATTAAGGATTCCTGATCCTTTAGGGCCTTTAGAAATTTATTGTGATGCATCTAAGAAAGGTTTAGGCTGTTTCTTAATGCAAGAGAGAAGAGTGATAGCCTATGCCTTAAGACAGCTAAGACCTCATGAAGAGACCTACCCTACCCATGACTTAGAGTTGGCCATTGTAGTATTTACTTTAAAGATAGGGCGACATTATCTATATGAGTCTAGATTTGAGGTATTTAGTGACTGTAAAAGTATAAAATACCTTTTGATTAGAAATAATTGAAGATGAGGTAGGGAAGGTGGATGGAATTTTTCAAAGATTATGACTTTGAGTTGAAATACAATCCTGGAAAGGCAAACGTAGTGGTGGATGCATTAAGTAGGAAATCTCTTCATATGGCTCGAACGATGTTGAATGAAATGAGCTTGATAGAGAAGTTTAGAAACTTAAATTTATCCACTATAGTGTTGCCAAATAAAATTTGTCTAAGTGAGTTAACAATTGAAAATACCTTTAGAACTCAGATATTAAAAGCCCAGAAAGGAGATGAATATCTCAAATCATTAAAAGATCTTAAGGAATTTTGAAAGGAAATTGATGGGGTCATGACCTACCAAAATAGATTGTATATTCCTAAATTTGGAGGATTGAGAAAGGTCATATTAGAAGAAGCACATAAGAGCAATTATACAATTCATTCTAGAGCCACAAAAATGTACCAAGATTTGAAAGAAAATTTTTGGGTGGCCTGGTATGAAAAGGCAAATAGCTGAGTATGTTGCTAGATGTCTCATATGCCAACAGGTAAAGATAGAACATTAAAAACCTACAAGACTATTAAAACCTCTAGAAATCCCAAAATGGAAATGGGATAAGATTTCAATGGATTTTTTAGTAGGTTTACTCAAAACTCAAGCAGGAAATGATGTTATTTGGGTTATAGTAGACAGATTAACAAAATATGTGCATTTCTTGCCAATCAAAATGAATTATTCATTAGATAAATTAGCTTAAATATATGTATATGAAATTGTGAGACTTCATGGTATTCCTACCAATATAGTTTCAGATAGAGACCCTAGATTCACTTTTAAATTTTAGAAGGTGATGATCAAAACATCTCCTTCACTCTTGGTCAAGCATTAAAGAAGAGGAGCGGACCTGACCCAGACCTTTTATTGAGTCTAATCACCTGTTTAGCAAACAAGTGTGCTCCAATATAGAGTTCTTTGGTAAAGCCTAAAGGCGGGTAAGAGATTAATTTTGCAAAAACAAGGCAAACCAAAAAAGCAAGAGATGTCGCATGGATGGAAAGAACATTGCTAGAGAAGCCTTTGGAACTAGATTAAGATTTAGTACTACTTATAACCCTTAGACTAATGGGTAGACTGAAAGAACCATTCAAACTCTAGGGGACATGCTCAGGGCCTGTACATTAGAGTAAAAGGGAAGCTGTGATAGGAATTTATCTTTGATAGAATTTTCCTATAACAATAGTTATCACTCCAATATAGGAATGGCACCTTATGAGGCCTTGTAAGGTAAAAAATGTAGATCACGTGTTTTCTGGTTTAAAATAGGGGAAAAGCAAATGTTAGGGCCTGATTTTGTACAATAGACCACTGACCAAATCAAAATGATTAGAGAGAAAATGGCTAGGGCCCAAGATAAGCAAAAAATTTATGCTGATAAAAGAAGGAGACCATTGGAATTTGACGAAGGAAACCATGTATTTCTAAAAGTTTCCCCAAAAACTGGTATAGGTAGGGCTATTAAATCCAAAAAGTTGAGTCCAAGGTATATCGGACCTTTTTAAATTTTAAAAAGAGTCGGTTCGTCAACCTATCAGATAGCCTTACCGCCTTCATTGTCAAATTTACATGATGTTTTCCATGTGTCCTAACTCTGAAAGTATATTTCTGACCCATCCCATATTCTTAATGCCAGTATGATATAGTTAAAAGGAAACTTAACTTATCAACCTAAACCTATACAAATCATTGGTACTGACATCAAACACTTGAGAAATAAGACCATACCTTTGGTAAAAATGTTATGGGATTCATCGTTGCTACAAGAGGCCATACGGGAGAAAGAGGAGGACATGCAAAATATTTTTCTCGAGCTATTCATATGATGATATAGCAAATTTTCAGGGAAATTTTTGAAGGAGGGGAGAATTGTAATACCCTCAATTCTATGATATTAGGTATGTCTTAAAACCTAGATTCAATATTTTCATACCTAGTAAATAGTCCAAAAATTATTTTATATTGCCTTAAACAAAGGAAGGACTAAACTGAAAGGAAATGATTAGGGCCTAAAATGAAAGGAAATAAGTTTCATAAAATATCCTACAAGTAAGCACGTAAATTGAAGAGCATTTATAGCACATCATGATGAAGTTCAAAATTGGCGCCAAAGTCATGATTGCTTTAAGAAAAATATCTAGGGGCAAAACAATCAAATTTTATCTAAAAATATATATAAAAGTATTTATTTATCAAATAAAGTGGCTAACTTTATTTGGAAAAATTATGAAATTGCCTCTGGAATATTATTCCAAAATTTCAAAAAAAAAAAATAGTTTGGCACTTAAGAGGGTAAAATGGTCATTTTACCATAAAGGTAAAATGGTAATTTAACACTAAGGGTAAAAGGTAATTTTACCACAAGGATATAATGGGTATTTTTCCTAAAGAAACACTTTAGAAACTCCCTAAAATGCCCCTTGACATCATGATTTAGTGAAGATAAAGTAAAGGGCAAAATTGTCTTTTTCCTTCCACTTAATTAACAAGTCTCCATCTTCTGCTCCAAGTAAGGAAAAAGCAACGTGAAAGTGGGAAAAGGAAAGTGCAAACCGAGAGCACAAGGAACGAGAAGAAGGAGATGGTGTGAAGGAGAAAGCTTGGAAAACTTAAAGTTAAATTACAAAAAATAGAAAAACAAGGTAGCTTATCAAGCTCCCACCTTTACTTTCAAGATTTACGGATGTTTTTGTAAGTTTTTGCGAATGTATGAAATCCATGAATAGTGCAAGATTTTCTTTTAAAAATTTTTCTTGCATAAATTTCTATTGGGAAATGTCTATATGCTTGTATGGATACATTTAAGGATTTTATGGAATTTATTGAATGATATATGGCTATATGGAATTTTTCTTGGTTTTTCACCATTTTATGAAGATTTCTTATTGGATGGGTTGTAATCCTTGATTTGTTTTGGTTATGGTTAGTTAATGATATTTTCATGATGACCTACGGTTAAATATGATAGAAATGGAAGTATGATTTTGAAAATCATTTTTCTCCATGAAACTCCCTTTTTGGCAGAGAGGAAGATGAAATTCTACACTAAATTGATGTTAAAATTTTAGTTTGCAATTGTTGTTAAAATTGGCCAAGGAGGAAAGGGAAAAGAGAAAGGGAATTATACTTGAAAAGTGCAAAAAAATTTTTTGTAAAGTGAAGTTTTAGCCAAGGCTAGAATAATAAAAGTGATGGAAATATTTTTGTTAAATTGGTAGTGTGAAATTTTACCATAAACATGCAAAATCAAGTGACATACAAATATTCTGATGAAAGGGGGAAAATATGTCCATTTGCACATTGAAGTTAATCTTTTTGAAAAGTGAATGTTTAATTGTGATGGATATATTAAAATTTAAATAAAATAATATTGGTGAAATAATAGAAAGTGTTCACCTAGTACCCTTTTGTGTTACGTTTAGATGAGGGAATATGCATTGATTATGGAAAAGAGATTATACCATTTTAATGGTATTATTTAAAGAATAGAAAAAGGGAAATTTAAATTGAAAAATATTCAATTTTTCTTGAATTTCCATTAGGCCAAAATCATGAAATTCTCTCTTGGAATTTATTAAAATTTATAAGAGATTTATATTATTATTATTTGTCAAGAATGGAGAATTAAATTGATGTAGGCAACATTGTCATAAATAAATATGACAAAGAGTTTAAAAAGGATAAAAAGTTTTTCATATTCAAACAATTCCAATATGACAACAATAACATACACATAAGGGCAAGGGATATATTTTAACCATAGTTATTGTGTCTTGATAGTTAAAATAGAGAAATAAGAATATTATATTCTGATAGAAAAGGGAAACATAGTAAAAAAAGGAAAACATAGAAAGATTCACAAGAGAATTAGAGGAAGTATTTCTAAAATATGTTCTACGATAGACAAACTTGTAACCGAGTGACCAATTATCGGTATGGGAAAACTGTTGTGCATTCCACGGTTGTTTCATAAATATAGATGGTGAAACATCCACTGTAATAAAGATTTTAGAAAACTCTGTGATGGTTTTAAATTCTAAGTTAGTGTAGACTAGATGGCTAAAAAAAAGGAAACATCTACTTAGAATTTAGCATAACCATGTGTACAAGCTTAGTCATCCTAGATTATATATAAGAAATGGCGTACTGGGAGTGTGATCCACCAATAGTAAGGTGGTGATGTCATAGCACCATGAGCCACTGTAAAGCAAAGAGGAAATGATTTACGCAGTAGCATGATCCCATGAGCATTAAATTTTCACCCTATTAATGATATGTAAAAAGACATTAATCAGTTTAAGTATTCAGATTCACTTGGGGATGCCTCAGATAGTACTAGTGGCAGAATTGTCACATAGCAGGAAAATTATCTCATTCATGTACGTAGTAGTATGTGTAGTAGTTCACTTAGTGACTCTCCTAAGACTTTTAAATTCTCTTATCTATTTATTTTATGGCTTTTAGCCAAGATTTATAAACGTTTTCCGCTTATTGATGAATGATTTTCCTGAGTTGTTAACACAAGTGTTTTACTATCTTAACACTAGAATATGTTTCTATGGCGAACTAGTATGTGAAATAAAATGCCATATTCATCTTTAAATTCATATTTATATTCATACATAAATTTATTCTTAAATGCATTGCCATACATAATCATCAAAGATTGACAAAGATTTTCCCAATAGAATATCCTATTGTGGAGAAAGAAAGAATATAGAACTATTTTTCGTATCACTATAGTGGTACATATCAGATGAATTTTTAAACTAGATTTTTAAGCTAATCGAAATTATTTCTCACAAATGTATATGATATATATCAAATGCCTAGGTATATAGTATGGTTTGAGTTCGAGATAGCATGCATGGATGTTCCATTCCAGGGACCGTTTATAGTGGTTTAAGCAACTGGGTATTGTTTGTAATGTAAGTTCCTCCTCCGTATAGGAGTGAAGAAATAACACTTGTTGGTTATAACTAGACTATATATAGTTAGTTAGCCCATTATCCTAATTCTAAATGGTTTTTTTTTAAACGAAATTAGGATAGCTTATTTTAATGTACTTGAAATGTAATGGGCATATATAACAGGATATGGGGTAGTGACCAATGCTAGGTTTTTGATAGGGGTATGAGTGGTAGGTTTGTTACCTCCTTACCCTAAGAAAATAGTAGAACTCTGTATATCCTGTACTGTATGTAATAACGTTGTAAGTTTGAAATGGATATGGAAAGTATATAAATGATGGCTTAAATTTATGCTGCGTTTTATTGATTATTTAGTCTTTCAATGTGTTACGAATGAATTTAATACCAGAGCAAGGATCCAAACCAAATCACATTTATAATAGAAAATGGAAATTTATAGAACTTAGGTAATAATAATAAAGGATAGAAGAGTATATTCCTTTTAAGCGATTAAATAATATAAGGTGATATAATATAAGATTGATGAGTTTACTATTAGCTTTACCCGAGTATATTTTTAACTTTTTCTAAGTTAAATAATTGAGTGCCACTAGTTTAGGCTACAAAACTCGGGTTCTCACACGTTAAGCAATGAAAATAAATAAAGTAATTTAAATGAAATGGATAGATATAGAGATATTTACATTCACATTCAACTATACATAATATTTATATATATACATACGCAGTAGTGTGTTCCAGACATATACCTATGGATATGTGAGCTTGAGCAAGGTAAGGAGACAACAAGCTTGCCACTCACACCCTATTTTAAGTGAAATTTTCTATCCACATATCTTTATACATATATGCCCTCCTTACTTACACCAAAATCATCCTCCTGATCCTTTCAAAATACTAATAAGGATTCAGGGAAATGGGCATGTCAAAATACTATATACTCTTAGTTATGCATCGCTTAGGGGTAGGTGGTAATTCAAATACAAATAGGACCCATAGTCCAAGAATCACATGGAAATACCCCATAAAGGGTACCTCTACTACCTCTATCTCTTCCTCCAACAGCATTTGGTACTTAGGCATCTAATATAAACCAGCATTTAATGAGAAATATTTCTTAGTAGCAACAATCACCTGTATTTAAAAATAGCTATTTGTACCACCGTACGGATACAAAAATCCACTACATTCTTTTTCATAATAATTTAAAATATTATGCTATTGGAATAAGGTACATGGATTATACAAATATTTCATGTATATGCTTATGATTACACATGCACTTCAATAGATATTCATCACACAGGATACATTCTTAGACTGTAATGGTAACAAATCATATTTTCATGTCAATATAGAGCATAAACAAATAAATCATGCAATTTGATATGGATATAGTCAAAAGCATCATAAATAACTCTTTCAAATTTTCCATTCATAAATGAGTTCTCTCATGGTCATGAGCCACCTGTAATCATTCTTGTGGTTTTCATCATCTGCATTCATTCTCGTGGTTAACCATCTACATTAATTCTCATGGTTAACTGTTTGCAATAATTCTCATGGTTAACCGTCTGCAAAACATTTCCTGGATTATAGCCAGTTGCAGTTATTCTTGTGGTATAACCAATTGCATCCCTTCTCGTGGTATAACCAAATGCAGCTATTCTCGCAGATCAACCATTTGCAATTACTTTTATTTATGGTTTATGCTCTTCTCATAAAATCTCGTGTTTTCCTTTTCTTTCTCATTTATTCTTAAAAATTTTCAATTCTCATACTAACCATTACATCTTAGGTTTAAATCCTACATTAAAGTAAAGTATTGGGCTAATTGGGGCTTAAAATATGTTATTGAGTCAATTTTCCCTAAACAGAGAGCTACAAGTCGACTTCTAGCCTCTTAACAGTCGACTTCCAACTTGCTGTCCCAAAAATATTTCAAATAGAGATAATCAATCGACTTCCAGGCCCGACAAATCGACTACTCTGTTCTTAGCTAATTTCTAGAAAACAAGAACATGACAATCGACTTCCAGGGGCTGGTACTCGACTACTAGCATTTTAGACATGTTTCTAGGCAACTCAGGAGCATAACAGTTGATTGGTAGGGTCTACAAGTCAATTGCTACGTTATGCTCTATTTTAAAACTCATCGTTGACCAATTATTTTAGCCTAAGAACATGTTTTTAAAATATTTTTTATGATTAAAAACTAAATAACAATATAGAGACTTCATTTACCATAGGAAAAAAACTCAAACCCCCAATTACTCATGCTTAAATCTTGGATTTAAACTCTTTCTTGAACACCATGTAAAACCCATTTTCCAGATTTACATTTATGCATTCAAAAGTATATATAAGTAATTTAAAACTTCTAATAGCAATCAAAACCACTAAGAATGTAGGTTTCAATCCCACAAGTTTAAAATATGAAAACTCAGAATTTCCAATCATGAATAGTAAATTTTAAAAATAAGGGAGATTGGTGATTTACTACCTTGTTGCTAATTTCTAATCGGTGTTTGATGATTAAAAGGTGTTCTGGTAAGTTTCCCTAGCTTCTGGAATGCTTAAATCTATCCAACAACTCTCTTCCTTCACAATTCCAACTCTTTCTCTCTTTAGCTCATCTTCTCTCTCTAAAGTTCAAAGCTTAAGAAGCACAATGAAGGGTTTGCCTATTTATAGGCAGTCTGGCCCTTTGCAACTCCGCTCTTAATTTCCAACCATTCAGCCCAAAATGATAATTTTTTCAACTATATGTTAAATTACCATTTCGTCCTTAGCTTATAGGTGGGAAGTTTCAAAATTCTGTTGCTACAATAAATCTTTTGGCTAAAATTACAGTCTATTACCCTAAAATTTTATAATTTCTCACATCCATCCTCATTTCCTCTTTTTCCTTTCAATTTGGTCCTTGTTCGTTTCTTTCCCTTAAAACTCTAATTTAATGCAACAAAAACAAGTATTTAATTCATTTAAAATCAATAAACGTCTCTTAATGCGTAGAAGGAGCGGATGTTACACCAATCTTATAGCCAAAGGATTTATAAAAATTATACTTATGTAAATAGCTATAAGATTGAGGTGCTATATTTGTTGGTATCAGAGCATAGTAGATTCCTAGGTAGAAATGGAGTAGATTCCTCAGGGGATAGACTAATTCAAGTTAGTTGGCTAAACCTAGGCAGTTAACTGACTTGTAATTTAGTTTAACTTGAGGGATGGAGAATTAGGTTTAGAAAGATAGTAGCTCCCATGGATGTCATGTACTTTCTATTGAATATTATGTTGTTGAGAGTGATTACCTCAATGATATTTATTTTTTAGAATAGTTATAGCACCTAAAAGGAGAAGCAATGTACAAGGTCAGAGTGGAGATGCAAACATGACTGATGTGATGCAGACCTTAATGGGAATGGTAGATGCTATGAGGGAACAAGCTGCTACCACTAATGAGCAAGTCGATGCCATAGCTGAAGTGGTGAGATAGAATAATGAGAGGGATGTCCATGGAAACCCAAGAAATGAACAAGGAAGGAATCAAGGAAACGGAGGCTGGTCTGAGTTTCAGATTGAAAAAACTCCTTCATTTATAGGAAGCTATAATCTGAAGGTAGTTGAAGAGTGGCTAAGTGAGTTAGAGAAAATTTTTGCAGTACTTAAGAGTACAGAGGAACAGAAAGTTTCATATTCCACTTTATATGCTAAAGGTGAGGCAAAAAACTAGTGGAAGAGTGCCAGACAGTTAATGGAAGCTAGAGAGATTTAAGTTACATGGGAATCTTTCAACGAAGTATTCCTAGAGAAGTACTTTCCCTATAACCTGAGAAATGCAAAAGAGATAGAGTTCATGCAGATTAAGCAAGGTAACTCATCCTTTGAACACCACTTAGCTAGATTTGAGGAGCTTTTCAAATTTTTCTCTTATCTGAAGATAAAACCTAATGAGACCTGGAAAGCTATGCACTTGGAAGGGAGTTTGAACTTAAAGTTGAGGAATGCTATTACATCCTAAGAGATTAGGGATTATGCCACTTTGGTAAACAAATGTCGTATCCCAGTCTTTTAAAAGGAAGATGACACCAGGGTTTATGCAAGGTAGAGGAGGTAAATTTGCTAGAAACTATAAGAGGAAGAAACCTTTGAATATGCCAGTCCCTGCAAGTTATCCAAAGTATGGCAAAAAACATGGAAGCAAACCTTGCATGATGCGGTAGAATGTTTGTTATATATGTGGTAAGCTAGGGCATTTTGCAAAGAAGTGTCATACACTGAATAAGCCAATAGAGAACTTTAGACCTGTCATTAGAGGAAGGGTTTTTACTTTGAAGGGAAAAGTGGTAGCTCAGTCTGATCATCTGATTAAAGGTAACTGTTTAATCAAAGATGTTATTTTAACTGTGTTGTATGATTCTAGCTCTACCCATTTCTTTATCTCTTTGAAATGTGTGGACCAATTGAGTTTTCTTATGACAACTTGACCTTATGAATTGTTAGTGTCCACCCTAAATGGAGAAAAAGTCTTAACCTCTTTAACTTGTTTGAATTGTCCTGTTGTGATTGAAAGTAAACCTTTTATGATTGATCTTATCTGCTTACCTTTAGTAGATTTAGATATCATACTTGGTATCGATTGGCTTTCAATGAATAATGTTAGTCTAGATTATTCAACTAGGACTGTGATTTTTATAGACATTATGCTAGTAAAAGGGAAAATTGATGAAAATAATCAGAGAATGTGTTTCTTATGTTCTTCAGAGACTAAAAATCAACATGAATTTTCTAGTCTTCCAATTATCTGTGAGTTTTCTGATGTGTTTCCTAAAGAAATCTTGAGTCTCCCACCTGAACATAAATGACTTGTTAGATCAATTGAGAGGAGCCACAATATTCTCTAAGATTGACTTAAGGTTAGGTTACCACTAGATAAGAGTGAGAAGTGAGGATGTCCCTAAGACAACTTTTCGAACCAGATATGGACACTATGAATTTTTGGTAATGTCATTTGTAACACCCTTATCTAGTATTACAATTCATTTGATGCAAACAGACAGGTTCGATACATTATTCTTATCCTTTTATTATTAAGTCTGAGCAGTTATACCATTAAGTTTCATTTAGGTGAATTAGGTTCAGAATCTTTGCTTAGAACAAATCTCATATGCACAGTGGAATAAAATATCATACACTACTGCGGAAATTTAAAACTTACAAATATCAAATGTCCAATAATAAACTTCTATTACATCTTTCAAAAACATGGTCCAGGATATATGAAATACCCATCCATAAGGAGTCAGGAGACAACAATCCTATCACTCAGATCCCTCTTACAAATATAGGATGAAAAGGTTCTTCACATATCCTTTTCATAAACATAGCCAAAATAATTGCCCTAATCCTAATTCCTAAAATACTTCTAAGATCAGGATCCCAAAATAAAAGATTACAAAAAAATTTGCTTTTAACCAAAAAGAACTGCTAACTTCCACTGGCCCTGCTAAGCGTCCTCATCTGATACATATTGGAATATAAATGAGAAACACAAGTTTCCTAGTAGCTTAACAATTCAAGGTTTAGAAACCATCTAATATGTATCAGGGTGCAAGCACTAAAACGTTTGATTCTACATCCTTGATATTAAGACATAACATTATTCATAAATACAAATAGGCAAGCATTGCTTGATAAATTTAGATGTCAATGTGGAAATCAGATATCTCTTTTTCAAGTGGAACACAGTTTCAGAAAAGTATATGTGTTATTGCAGAGTTAAACAAATTTCTTATGCATCAAATTCTCATACTTACCGCTATGGATTAATTGAACACACTAGGGTGTTATGTGGACACTAGACTACCTTTACGAAATCATTGTGGACACTAGGTCACGGGTATGAAGCACCTTCTACTACACCTCACTAGGTTACTCGTGTGGAGCACCTCAGCCATACCTCGTGGTCGTGGACACTTGGCCACGATATAAAATCATCGTGAACACTAGGTCACGGGTATAGAGCACCTTTAGGCCACACCTCACTAGGTCACTCGGGTAGAGCACCTTTGGCCACACCTCATAATTTGTAAACACTCGGCCATGTATATAAAATCATCGTGAACACTAGGTCATGGGTATGGAGCACCTTCAGCCACACCTCACTAGGTCACTCGGGTGGAGCACCTTTGGCCACACCTCATAATTTGTAAACACTCGGCCATGTATATAAAATCATCGTGAACACTAGGTCATGGGTATGGAGCACCTTCAGCCACACCTTACTAGGTCACTCATGTGGAGCACCTTCGGCCACACCTCGTAATTTGTCGACACTTGGCTAGATTTCTTTTCATAATTGTATACCTTCCTATGTTTTCCCTTATTAATGGTGTTTCCCTTTTTCTATCGGCATACAATGCCTCTTTTTCATATTGATTTGTGACAAATTTTGCCTAAATCGATTTAGTTCTCCATTCTTGAATAATTATTTCTCAAAAGAAATTTTTCTAAATTTTCAACAGGACATTTCCATGATTTTGGGCTAAGGGAAACTCAAGAGAATTGAGTGTTTGACCATTTAAATTTCCCCTTTTCCAAGTCTTTAAATATCTCCATTAACTTGGGATAATTTAATAATACATTCCCCTTTTCTAGTTCTTAAAATATCACCATTAAATTGGGATAATTTAATAAAATTGGAATCATTCAATAATACATTTCCCTTTTTCTAGTCTTACAATATCACCATTAAATTGGGATAATTTCTTTGGCCTAATCGACACATAACCCCTGATCTAGTCATCCCTCAAAAGGATGATACTTGAACACCTCCTATTATTTCACCAATCCCATTCTATTTAGGTTCTAATATATCCATAAAACACAATTAAACCTTAACAATAAAATTGGCTTCATTGAGCAAATAGACATATCTTCCCTTTCATTGGGATATGGTTACCTCACTTGAATTTACATGGTTATAGCAAAAGTTCACACTTTCAATAATGATAAAATATCTCTATCACTCCCATTATGGAGAAAATGGTTTTCAAGGGACATGCATCCATTTCTATTATGCTCAACCGTAGTCCATCATGGTAACATTATTAACTAACTGACATTTCCCACAACAACAATGTTTATTTTATCATATACCAACATACCACTCTATCGTGCAAATTTGGCCAACGAAACATAAATAATCTCAAGAATGTAAGAAGGCAACAATGTCCCATGAAAGCTTGTAGAAACATGGTGTATACATATGAAAACTTAGGACATAATTTCTATGAATTGTTAACCTACCTCTATGATGAAACCAAAGGGAGGTTTCTTAGCTCTTCCTTGAATTTTTCCCCTTCTCCTTTTCTTCCCTACTCCTTTCTTGTCTTTGGTCTCTTAGCTCTTCTCCTCCTCACAAGACTTTCGTGTGATTCCTAAAGGCTCACGCTACACTCTCTTCTCTTAGGGTCAAATTGCCGTGTGTGTGTCTTTTTTATTGTTTAAGGAAATCCTTTTTCTTGTTATCTAGTCCCTTGTACTTGAGTGTCCCACATGTACCATTTTCACCTTTTATTACTCTTATTCAATTGCCTCATGTGAAATCTAGGTGTAGGCCATTTCTTGCAATCCCACATTACTCATTTGGTCACGCCAAGGAAGAGGAAGGAGAGACATCACGTAATGCAAGCTGCACACTCTACTTCATATAGGTTGTACGGTCATGCAACTACATGTTTTGGAAACATTATTTAATTTCTATGCTAGCTTATCATTCAGTGGCGTCAAGGGAAAGGAGAAATGCATTCAAGCTGCTCTTCACGCAAGGCCTCTATTGTCACTCAATCACTTTAATTAGGAGGAATAGAGAGGAAATAATGAGATGTACATTGGCTAAATAAAAAAAGGACCTAACTGATTGCATACATAGTCATTGTACTTTCTCTTTCTTTCTTTTTCTCTCTTCTCAATTGATTTACCCCTACACGTAGACATGCCATTTTGTTGTTTTTGCTGGATACTTTCATGCAACTCATTTTCTTTATTTAATGTTTATTCAGTGGAGCCAAAAGGAATAAGGGAAAGGGACTTAAGCATCCAAATATCCCTCAAGCACCTCACATGAACTCTTGCCGCTTCCCTATATATATGTATTAAATGTTACATCCTTTCTTTCCTTTCCCTTTATATTTTTAAATGCTTTCCACATTTCTATGTTGTCGTGCACCTATATTTATTTTTACCTTGCTATATGCTTCTTTCCTTTCTCCATTCGGCTAAATGGAGATGTAATTTAAATCAAGCACCTTAAAATTTATGCAAGCACCTCAAGAACTTAAACTTTTATATAAGCTCCTCAAGCACCTCAATTTAATGCAATGTCATCCTTTCCAATATTTATTCTAAATATTATATCACACAAGCATTTGGACATAGTTCATGGAAATTTATCTAATTAAATCTTAAATTTAAATATACTTGTAAGAACATAGGGTGTTACACCATTTGGATTGACTAATGTTCCAGCTATTTTTATAGATTACATGAATCACATCTTTAGACCCTACCAAGATCAATTCATGGTAGTGTTCATTGATGATATTCTTGTGTATTCCAAAAAATAGGCAAGAGTATACTCAACATTTAAGGATTGTATTACAAGTTTTGAGAGAAAAATAATTGTATACAAAATTTTCGAAGTGTGAATTCTGGTTAGAAGAAGTAAAATTTTTGGGAAATGTGATCAGTAAAGAAGGAGTCTCTATAGATCCTAGTAAAACTAAAGCAGTGATGAAATGGGAGAAACCCTCAACTATAATAGAGATCTATAGTTTTCTTAGGTTAGCAGGATACTACAGAAGATTTATTCAAGGATTTTCACAGATAGCTTTACCTTTAACTAAGTTGACCAGGAAGAATGTTCAATTTAGATGGGATTCTAAATGTGAACATAGCTTTCAAACCGTGAAAGAAAAAATGACCCTTTGCACCACTATTAAGGATTCCTGATCCTTTAGGGCCTTTAGAAATTTATTGTGATGCATCTAAGAAAGGTTTAGGCTGTTTCTTAATGCAAGAGAGAAGAGTGATAGCCTATGCCTTAAGACAGCTAAGACCTCATGAAGAGACCTACCCTACCCATGACTTAGAGTTGGCCATTGTAGTATTTACTTTAAAGATAGGGCGACATTATCTATATGAGTCTAGATTTGAGGTATTTAGTGACTGTAAAAGTATAAAATACCTTTTTGATTAGAAATAATTGAAGATGAGGTAGGGAAGGTGGATGGAATTTTTCAAAGATTATGACTTTGAGTTGAAATACAATCCTGGAAAGGCAAACGTAGTGGTGGATGCATTAAGTAGGAAATCTCTTCATATGGCTCGAACGATGTTGAATGAAATGAGCTTGATAGAGAAGTTTAGAAACTTAAATTTATCCACTATAGTGTTGCCAAATAAAATTTGTCTAAGTGAGTTAACAATTGAAAATACCTTTAGAACTCAGATATTAAAAGCCCAGAAAGGAGATGAATATCTCAAATCATTAAAAGATCTTAAGGAATTTTGAAAGGAAATTGATGGGGTCATGACCTACCAAAATAGATTGTATATTCCTAAATTTGGAGGATTGAGAAAGGTCATATTAGAAGAAGCACATAAGAGCAATTATACAATTCATTCTAGAGCCACAAAAATGTACCAAGATTTGAAAGAAAATTTTTGGGTGGCCTGGTATGAAAAGGCAAATAGCTGAGTATGTTGCTAGATGTCTCATATGCCAACAGGTAAAGATAGAACATTAAAAACCTACAAGACTATTAAAACCTCTAGAAATCCCAAAATGGAAATGGGATAAGATTTCAATGGATTTTTTAGTAGGTTTACTCAAAACTCAAGCAGGAAATGATGTTATTTGGGTTATAGTAGACAGATTAACAAAATATGTGCATTTCTTGCCAATCAAAATGAATTATTCATTAGATAAATTAGCTTAAATATATGTATATGAAATTGTGAGACTTCATGGTATTCCTACCAATATAGTTTCAGATAGAGACCCTAGATTCACTTTTAAATTTTAGAAGGTGATGATCAAAACATCTCCTTCACTCTTGGTCAAGCATTAAAGAAGAGGAGCGGACCTGACCCAGACCTTTTATTGAGTCTAATCACCTGTTTAGCAAACAAGTGTGCTCCAATATAGAGTTCTTTGGTAAAGCCTAAAGGCGGGTAAGAGATTAATTTTGCAAAAACAAGGCAAACCAAAAAAGCAAGAGATGTCGCATGGATGGAAAGAACATTGCTAGAGAAGCCTTTGGAACTAGATTAAGATTTAGTACTACTTATAACCCTTAGACTAATGGGTAGACTGAAAGAACCATTCAAACTCTAGGGGACATGCTCAGGGCCTGTACATTAGAGTAAAAGGGAAGCTGTGATAGGAATTTATCTTTGATAGAATTTTCCTATAACAATAGTTATCACTCCAATATAGGAATGGCACCTTATGAGGCCTTGTAAGGTAAAAAATGTAGATCACGTGTTTTCTGGTTTAAAATAGGGGAAAAGCAAATGTTAGGGCCTGATTTTGTACAATAGACCACTGACCAAATCAAAATGATTAGAGAGAAAATGGCTAGGGCCCAAGATAAGCAAAAAATTTATGCTGATAAAAGAAGGAGACCATTGGAATTTGACGAAGGAAACCATGTATTTCTAAAAGTTTCCCCAAAAACTGGTATAGGTAGGGCTATTAAATCCAAAAAGTTGAGTCCAAGGTATATCGGACCTTTTTAAATTTTAAAAAGAGTCGGTTCGTCAACCTATCAGATAGCCTTACCGCCTTCATTGTCAAATTTACATGATGTTTTCCATGTGTCCTAACTCTGAAAGTATATTTCTGACCCATCCCATATTCTTAATGCCAGTATGATATAGTTAAAAGGAAACTTAACTTATCAACCTAAACCTATACAAATCATTGGTACTGACATCAAACACTTGAGAAATAAGACCATACCTTTGGTAAAAATGTTATGGGATTCATCGTTGCTACAAGAGGCCATACGGGAGAAAGAGGAGGACATGCAAAATATTTTTCTCGAGCTATTCATATGATGATATAGCAAATTTTCAGGGAAATTTTTTGAAGGAGGGGAGAATTGTAATACCCTCAATTCTATGATATTAGGTATGTCTTAAAACCTAGATTCAATATTTTCATACCTAGTAAATAGTCCAAAAATTATTTTATATTGCCTTAAACAAAGGAAGGACTAAACTGAAAGGAAATGATTAGGGCCTAAAATGAAAGGAAATAAGTTTCATAAAATATCCTACAAGTAAGCACGTAAATTGAAGAGCATTTATAGCACATCATGATGAAGTTCAAAATTGGCGCCAAAGTCATGATTGCTTTAAGAAAAATATCTAGGGGCAAAACAATCAAATTTTATCTAAAAATATATATAAAAGTATTTATTTATCAAATAAAGTGGCTAACTTTATTTGGAAAAATTATGAAATTGCCTCTGGAATATTATTCCAAAATTTCAAAAAAAAAAATAGTTTGGCACTTAAGAGGGGTAAAATGGTCATTTTACCATAAAGGGTAAAATGGTAATTTAACACTAAGGGTAAAAAGGTAATTTTACCACAAGGATATAATGGGTATTTTTCCTAAAGAAACACTTTAGAAACTCCCTAAAATGCCCCTTGACATCATGATTTAGTGAAGATAAAGTAAAGGGCAAAATTGTCTTTTTCCTTCCACTTAATTAACAAGTCTCCATCTTCTGCTCCAAGTAAGGAAAAAGCAACGTGAAAGTGGGAAAAGGAAAGTGCAAACCGAGAGCACAAGGAACGAGAAGAAGGAGATGGTGTGAAGGAGAAAGCTTGGAAAACTTAAAGTTAAATTACAAAAAATAGAAAAACAAGGTAGCTTATCAAGCTCCCACCTTTACTTTCAAGATTTACGGATGTTTTTGTAAGTTTTTGCGAATGTATGAAATCCATGAATAGTGCAAGATTTTCTTTTAAAAATTTTTCTTGCATAAATTTCTATTGGGAAATGTCTATATGCTTGTATGGATACATTTAAGGATTTTTATGGAATTTATTGAATGATATATGGCTATATGGAATTTTTCTTGGTTTTTCACCATTTTATGAAGATTTCTTATTGGATGGGTTGTAATCCTTGATTTGTTTTGGTTATGGTTAGTTAATGATATTTTCATGATGACCTACGGTTAAATATGATAGAAATGGAAGTATGATTTTGAAAATCATTTTTCTCCATGAAACTCCCTTTTTGGCAGAGAGGAAGATGAAATTCTACACTAAATTGATGTTAAAATTTTAGTTTGCAATTGTTGTTAAAATTGGCCAAGGAGGAAAGGGAAAAGAGAAAGGGAATTATACTTGAAAAGTGCAAAATAATTTTTTGTAAAGTGAAGTTTTAGCCAAGGCTAGAATAATAAAAGTGATGGAAATATTTTTGTTAAATTGGTAGTGTGAAATTTTACCATAAACATGCAAAATCAAGTGACATACAAATATTCTGATGAAAGGGGGAAAATATGTCCATTTGCACATTGAAGTTAATCTTTTTTGAAAAGTGAATGTTTAATTGTGATGGATATATTAAAATTTAAATAAAATAATATTGGTGAAATAATAGAAAGTGTTCACCTAGTACCCTTTTGTGTTACGTTTAGATGAGGGAATATGCATTGATTATGGAAAAGAGATTATACCATTTTAATGGTATTATTTAAAGAATAGAAAAAGGGAAATTTAAATTGAAAAATATTCAATTTTTCTTGAATTTCCATTAGGCCAAAATCATGAAATTCTCTCTTGGAATTTATTAAAATTTATAAGAGATTTATATTATTATTATTTGTCAAGAATGGAGAATTAAATTGATGTAGGCAACATTGTCATAAATAAATATGACAAAGAGTTTAAAAAGGATAAAAAGTTTTTCATATTCAAACAATTCCAATATGACAACAATAACATACACATAAGGGCAAGGGATATATTTTAACCATAGTTATTGTGTCTTGATAGTTAAAATAGAGAAATAAGAATATTATATTACGATAGAAAAGGGAAACATAGTAAAAGGAAAACATAGAAAGATTCACAAGAGAATTAGAGGAAGTATTTCTAAAATATGTTCTACGATAGACAAACTTGTAACCGAGTGACCAATTATCGGTATGGGAAAACTGTTGTGCATTCCACGGTTGTTTCATAAATATAGATGGTGAAACATCCACTCAGAATAAAGATTTTAGAAAAACTCTGTGATGGTTTTAAATTCTAAGTTAGTGTAGACTAGATGGCTAAAAAAAAGGAAACATCTACTTAGAATTTAGCATAACCATGTGTACAAGCTTAGTCATCCTAGATTATATATAAGAAATGGCGTACTGGGAGTGTGATCCACCAATAGTAAGGTGGTGATGTCATAGCACCATGAGCCGCCCAGAAAGCAAAGAGGAAATGATTTACGCAGTAGCATGATCCCATGAGCATTAAATTTTCACCCTATTAATGATATGTAAAAAGACATTAATCAGTTTAAGTATTGATTCACTTGGGGATGCCTCGAGATAGTACTAGTGGCAGAATTGTCACATAGCAGGAAAATTATCTCATTCATGTACGTAGTAGTATGTGTAGTAGTTCACTTAGTGACTCTCCTAAGACTTTTAAATTCTCTTATCTATTTATTTTATGGCTTTTAGCCAAGATTTATAAACGTTTTCCCAGTTATTGATGAATGATTTTCCTGAGTTGTTAACACAAGTGTTTTACTATCTTAACACTAGAATATGTTTCTATGGCGAACTAGTATGTGAAATAAAATGCCATATTCATCTTTAAATTCATATTTATATTCATACATAAATTTATTCTTAAATGCATTGCCATACATAATCATCAAAGATTGACAGTATTTTCCCAATAGAATATCCTATTGTGGAGAAAGAAAGAATATAGAACTATTTTTCGTATCACTATAGTGGTACATATCAGATGAATTTTTAAACTAGATTTTTAAGCTAATCAGAAATTATTTCTCACAAATGTATATGATATATATCAAATGCCTAGGTATATAGTATGGTTTGAGTTCGAGATAGCATGCATGGATGTTCCATTCCAGGGACCGTTTATAGTGGTTTAAGCAATCTGGGTATTGTTTGTAACAGAAGTTCCTCCTCCGTATAGGAGTGAAGAAATAACACTTGTTGGTTATAACTAGACTATATATAGTTAGTTAGCCCATTATCCTAATTCTAAATGGTTTTTTTTTAAACGAAATTAGGATAGCTTATTTTAATGTACTTGAAATGTAATGGGCATATATAACAGGATATGGGGTAGTGACCAATGCTAGGTTTTTGATAGGGGTATGAGTGGTAGGTTTGTTACCTCCTTACCCTAAGAAAATAGTAGAACTCTGTATATCCTGTACTGTATGTAATAACGTTGTAAGTTTGAAATGGATATGGAAAGTATATAAATGATGGCTTAAATTTATGCTGCGTTTTATTGATTATTTAGTCTTTCAATGTGTTACGAATGAATTTAATACCAGAGCAAGGATCCAAACCAAATCACATTTATAATAGAAAATGGAAATTTATAGAACTTAGGTAATAATAATAAAGGATAGAAGAGTATATTCCTTTTAAGCGATTAAATAATATAAGGTGATATAATATAAGATTGATGAGTTTACTATTAGCTTTACCCGAGTATATTTTTAACTTTTTCTAAGTTAAATAATTGAGTGCCACTAGTTTAGGCTACAAAACTCGGGTTCTCACACGTTAAGCAATGAAAATAAATAAAGTAATTTAAATGAAATGGATAGATATAGAGATATTTACATTCACATTCAACTATACATAATATTTATATATATACATACGCAGTAGTGTGTTCCAGACATATACCTATGGATATGTGAGCTTGAGCAAGGTAAGGAGACAACAAGCTTGCCACTCACACCCTATTTTAAGTGAAATTTTCTATCCACATATCTTTATACATATATGCCCTCCTTACTTACACCAAAATCATCCTCCTGATCCTTTCAAAATACTAATAAGGATTCAGGGAAATGGGCATGTCAAAATACTATATACTCTTAGTTATGCATCAGTTAGGGGGTAGGTGGTAATTCAAATACAAATAGGACCCATAGTCCAGTAATCACATGGAAATACCCCATAAAGGGTACCTCTACTACCTCTATCTCTTCCTCCAACAGCATTTGGTACTTAGGCATCTAATATAAACCAGCATTTAATGAGAAATATTTCTTAGTAGCAACAATCACCTGTATTTAAAAATAGCTATTTGTACCACCGTACGGATACAAAAATCCATTACATTCTTTTTCATAATAATTTAAAATATTATGCTATTGGAATAAGGTACATGGATTATACAAATATTTCATGTATATGCTTATGATTACACATGCACTTCAATAGATATTCATCACACAGGATACATTCTTAGACTGTAATGGTAACAAATCATATTTTCATGTCAATATAGAGCATAAACAAATAAATCATGCAATTTGATATGGATATAGTCAAAAGCATCATAAATAACTCTTTCAAATTTTCCATTCATAAATGAGTTCTCTCATGGTCATGAGCCACCTGTAATCATTCTTGTGGTTTTCATCATCTGCATTCATTCTCGTGGTTAACCATCTACATTAATTCTCATGGTTAACTGTTTGCAATAATTCTCATGGTTAACCGTCTGCAAAAAATTTCCTGGATTATAGCCAGTTGCAGTTATTCTTGTGGTATAACCAATTGCATCCCTTCGTGGTATAACCAAATGCAGCTATTCTCGCAGATCAACCATTTGCAATTACTTTTATTTATGGTTTATGCTCTTCTCATAAAATCTCGTGTTTTCCTTTTCTTTCTCATTTATTCTTAAAAATTTTCAATTCTCATACTAACCATTACATCTTAGGTTTAAATCCTACATTAAAGTAAAGTATTGGGCTAATTGGGGCTTAAAATATGTTATTGAGTCAATTTTCCCTAAACAGAGAGCTACAAGTCGACTTCTAGCCTCTTAACAGTCGACTTCCAACTTGCTGTCCCAAAAATATTTCAAATAGAGAGCAATCAGTCGACTTCCAGGCCCCGACAGTCGACTACTCTGTTCTTAGCTAATTTCTAGAAAACAAGAACATGACAATCGACTTCCAGGGGCTGGTACTCGACTACTAGCATTTTAGACATGTTTCTAGGCAACTCAGGAGCATAACAGTTGATTGGTAGGGTCTACAAGTCAATTGCTACGTTATGCTCTATTTTAAAACTCATCGTTGACCAATTATTTTAGCCTAAGAACATGTTTTTAAAATATTTTTTATGATTAAAAACTAAATAACAATATAGAGACTTCATTTACCATAGGAAAAAAACTCAAACCCCCAATTACTCATGCTTAAATCTTGGATTTAAACTCTTTCTTGAACACCATGTAAAACCCATTTTCCAGATTTACATTTATGCATTCAAAAGTATATATAAGTAATTTAAAACTTCTAATAGCAATCAAAACCACTAAGAATGTAGGTTTCAATCCCACAAGTTTAAAATATGAAAACTCAGAATTTCCAATCATGAATAGTAAATTTTAAAAATAAGGGAGATTGGTGATTTACTACCTTGTTGCTAATTTCTAATCGGTGTTTGATGATTAAAAGGTGTTCTGGTAAGTTTCCCTAGCTTCTGGAATGCTTAAATCTATCCAACAACTCTCTTCCTTCACAATTCCAACTCTTTCTCTCTTTAGCTCATCTTCTCTCTCTAAAGTTCAAAGCTTAAGAAGCACAATGAAGGGTTTGCCTATTTATAGGCAGTCTGGCCCTTTGCAACTCCGCTCTTAATTTCCAACCATTCAGCCCAAAATGATAATTTTTTCAACTATATGTTAAATTACCATTTCGTCCTTAGCTTATAGGTGGGAAGTTTCAAAATTCTGTTGCTACAATAAATCTTTTGGCTAAAATTACAGTCTATTACCCTAAAATTTTATAATTTCTCACATCCATCCTCATTTCCTCTTTTTCCTTTCAATTTGGTCCTTGTTCGTTTCTTTCCCTTAAAACTCTAATTTAATGCAACAAAAACAAGTATTTAATTCATTTAAAATCAATAAACGTCTCTTAATGCGTAGAAGGAGCGGATGTTACACCAATCTTATAGCCAAAGGATTTATAAAAATTATACTTATGTAAATAGCTATAAGATTGAGGTGCTATATTTGTTGGTATCAGAGCATAGTAGATTCCTAGGTAGAAATGGAGTAGATTCCTCAGGGGATAGACTAATTCAAGTTAGTTGGCTAAACCTAGGCAGTTAACTGACTTGTAATTTAGTTTAACTTGAGGGATGGAGAATTAGGTTTAGAAAGATAGTAGCTCCCATGGATGTCATGTACTTTCTATTGAATATTATGTTGTTGAGAGTGATTACCTCAATGATATTTATTTTTTAGAATAGTTATAGCACCTAAAAGGAGAAGCAATGTACAAGGTCAGAGTGGAGATGCAAACATGACTGATGTGATGCAGACCTTAATGGGAATGGTAGATGCATGAGGGAACAAGTGCTACCACTAACAGCAAGTGATGCCATAGCTGAAGTGGTGAGATAGAATAATGAGAGGGATGTCCATGGAAACCCAAGAAATGAACAAGGAAGGAATCAAGGAAACGGAGGCTGGTCTGAGTTTTAGATTGAAAAACTCCTTCATTTATAGGAAGCTTTATAATCTGAAGGTAGTTGAAGAGTGGCTAAGTGAGTTAGAGAAAATTTTTGCAGTACTTAAGAGTACAGAGGAACAGAAAGTTTCATATTCCACTTTATATGCTAAAGGTGAGGCAAAAAACTAGTGGAAGAGTGCCAGACAGTTAATGGAAGCTAGAGAGATTTAAGTTACATGGGAATCTTTCAACGAAGTATTCCTAGAGAAGTACTTTCCCTATAACCTGAGAAATGCAAAAGAGATAGAGTTCATGCAGATTAAGCAAGGTAACTCATCCTTTGAACACCACTTAGCTAGATTTGAGGAGCTTTTCAAATTTTTCTCTTATCTGAAGATAAAACCTAATGAGACCTGGAAAGCTATGCACTTGGAAGGAGTATGAACTTAAAGTTGAGGAATGCTATTACATCCTAAGAGATTGGGGATTATGCCACTTTGGTAAACAAATGTCGTATCCCAGTCTTTTAAAGGAAGATGACACCAGGGTTTATGCAAGGTAGAGGAGGTAAATTTGCTAGAAACTATAAGAGGAAGAAACCTTTGAATATGCCAGTCCCTGCAAGTTATCCAAAGTATGGCAAAAAACATGGAAGCAAACCTTGCATGATGCGGTAGAATGTTTGTTATATATGTGGTAAGCTAGGGCATTTTGCAAAGAAGTGTCATACACTGAATAAGCCAATAGAGAACTTTAGACCTGTCATTAGAGGAAGGGTTTTTACTTTGAAGGGAAAAGTGGTAGCTCAGTCGATCATCTGATTAAAGGTAACTGTTTAATCAAAGATGTTATTTTAACTGTGTTGTATGATTCTAGCTCTACCCATTTCTTTATCTCTTTGAAATGTGTGGACCAATTGAGTTTTCTTATGACAACTTGACCTTATGAATTGTTAGTGTCCACCCTAAATGGAGAAAAAGTCTTAACCTCTTTAACTTGTTTGAATTGTCCTGTTGTGATTGAAAGTAAACCTTTTATGATTGATCTTATCTGCTTACCTTTAGTAGATTTAGATATCATACTTGGTATCGATTGGCTTTCAATGAATAATGTTAGTCTAGATTATTCAACTAGGACTGTGATTTTTATAGACATTATGCTAGTAAAAGGGAAAATTGATGAAAATAATCAGAGAATGTGTTTCTTATGTTCTTCAGAGACTAAAAATCAACATGAATTTTCTAGTCTTCCAATTATCTGTGAGTTTTCTGATGTGTTTCCTAAAGAAATCTTGAGTCTCCCACCTGAACATAAATGACTTGTTAGATCAATTGAGAGGAGCCACAATATTCTCTAAGATTGACTTAAGGTTAGGTTACCACTAGATAAGAGTGAGAAGTGAGGATGTCCCTAAGACAACTTTTCGAACCAGATATGGACACTATGAATTTTTGGTAATGTCATTTGTAACACCCTTATCTAGTATTACAATTCATTTG
This sequence comes from Senna siamea, assembly GCA_031216115.1. Classification (NCBI taxonomy): domain Eukaryota; kingdom Viridiplantae; phylum Streptophyta; class Magnoliopsida; order Fabales; family Fabaceae; genus Senna; species Senna siamea. Next base: position 19,050,809 of record CM062354.1, read on the forward strand.
ATGCAAACAGACAGGTTCGATACATTATTCTTATCCTTTTATTATTAAGTCTGAGCAGTTATACCATTAAGTTTCATTTAGGTGAATTAGGTTCAGAATCTTTGCTTAGAACAAATCTCATATGCACAGTGGAATAAAATATCATACACTACTGCGGAAATTTAAAACTTACAAATATCAAATGTCCAATAATAAACTTCTATTACATCTTTCAAAAACATGGTCCAGGATATATGAAATACCCATCCATAAGGAGTCAGGAGACAACAATCCTATCACTCAGATCCCTCTTACAAATATAGGATGAAAAGGTTCTTCACATATCCTTTTCATAAACATAGCCAAAATAATTGCCCTAATCCTAATTCCTAAAATACTTCTAAGATCAGGATCCCAAAATAAAAGATTACAAAAAAATTTGCTTTTAACCAAAAAGAACTGCTAACTTCCACTGGCCCTGCTAAGCGTCCTCATCTGATACATATTGGAATATAAATGAGAAACACAAGTTTCCTAGTAGCTTAACAATTCAAGGTTTAGAAACCATCTAATATGTATCAGGGTGCAAGCACTAAAACGTTTGATTCTACATCCTTGATATTAAGACATAACATTATTCATAAATACAAATAGGCAAGCATTGCTTGATAAATTTAGATGTCAATGTGGAAATCAGATATCTCTTTTTCAAGTGGAACACAGTTTCAGAAAAGTATATGTGTTATTGCAGAGTTAAACAAATTTCTTATGCATCAAATTCTCATACTTACCGCTATGGATTAATTGAACACACTAGGGTGTTATGTGGACACTAGACTACCTTTACGAAATCATTGTGGACACTAGGTCACGGGTATGAAGCACCTTCTACTACACCTCACTAGGTTACTCGTGTGGAGCACCTCAGCCATACCTCGTAATTCGTGGACACTTGGCCACGTATATAAAATCATCGTGAACACTAGGTCACGGGTATAGAGCACCTTCGGCCACACCTCACTAGGTCACTCGGGTAGAGCACCTTTGGCCACAACTCATAATTTGTAAACACTCGGCCATGTATATAAAATCATCGTGAACACTAGGTCATGGGTATGGAGCACCTTCAGCCACACCTCACTAGGTCACTCGGGTGGAGCACCTTTGGCCACACCTCATAATTTGTAAACACTCGACCATGTATATAAAATCATCGTGAACACTAGGTCATGGGTATGGAGCACCTTCAGCCACACCTTACTAGGTCACTCATGTGGAGCACCTTCGGCCACACCTCGTAATTTGTCGACACTTGGCTAGATTTCTTTTCATAATTGTATACCTTCCTATGTTTTCCCTTATTAATGGTGTTTCCCTTTTTCTATCGGCATACAATGCCTCTTTTTCATATTGATTTGTGACAAATTTTGCCTAAATCGATTTAGTTCTCCATTCTTGAATAATTATTTCTCAAAAGAAATTTTTCTAAATTTTCAACAGGACATTTCCATGATTTTGGGCTAAGGGAAACTCAAGAGAATTGAGTGTTTGACCATTTAAATTTCCCCTTTTCCAAGTCTTTAAATATCTCCATTAACTTGGGATAATTTAATAATACATTCCCCTTTTCTAGTTCTTAAAATATCACCATTAAATTGGGATAATTTAATAAAATTGGAATCATTCAATAATACATTTCCCTTTTTCTAGTCTTACAATATCACCATTAAATTGGGATAATTTCTTTGGCCTAATCGACACATAACCCCTGATCTAGTCATCCCTCAAAAGGATGATACTTGAACACCTCCTATTATTTCACCAATCCCATTCTATTTAGGTTCTAATATATCCATAAAACACAATTAAACCTTAACAAAAAAATTGGCTTCATTGAGCAAATAGACATATCTTCCCTTTCATTGGGATATGGTTACCTCACTTGAATTTACATGGTTATAGCAAAAGTTCACACTTTCAATAATGATAAAATATCTCTATCACTCCCATTATGGAGAAAATGGTTTTCAAGGGACATGCATCCATTTCTATTATGCTCAATAGTAGTCCATCATGGTAACATTATTAACTAACTGACATTTCCCACAACAACAATGTTTATTTTATCATATACCAACATACCACTCTATCGTGCAAATTTGGCCAACGAAACATAAATAATCTCAAGAATGTAAGAAGGCAACAATGTCCCATGAAAGCTTGTAGAAACATGGTGTATACATATGAAAACTTAGGACATAATTTCTATGAATTGTTAACCTACCTCTATGATGAAACCAAAGGGAGGTTTCTTAGCTCTTCCTTGAATTTTTCCCCTTCTCCTTTTCTTCCCTACTCCTTTCTTGTCTTTGGTCTCTTAGCTCTTCTCCTCCTCACAAGACTTTCGTGTGATTCCTAAAGGCTCACGCTACACTCTCTTCTCTTAGGGTCAAATTGCCGTGTGTGTGTCTTTTTTATTGTTTAAGGAAATCCTTTTTCTTGTTATCTAGTCCCTTGTACTTGAGTGTCCCACATGTACCATTTTCACCTTTTATTACTCTTATTCAATTGCCTCATGTGAAATCTAGGTGTAGGCCATTTCTTGCAATCCCACATTACTCATTTGGTCACGCCAAGGAAGAGGAAGGAGAGACATCACGTAATGCAAGCTGCACACTCTACTTCATATAGGTTGTACGGTCATGCAACTACATGTTTTGGAAACATTATTTAATTTCTATGCTAGCTTATCATTCAGTGGCGTCAAGGGAAAGGAGAAATGCATTCAAGCTGCTCTTCACGCAAGGCCTCTATTGTCACTCAATCACTTTAATTAGGAGGAATAGAGAGGAAATAATGAGATGTACATTGGCTAAATAAAAGAGGGACCTAACTGATTGCATACATAGTCATTGTACTTTCTCTTTCTTTCTTTTTCTCTCTTCTCAATTGATTTACCCCTACACGTAGACATGCCATTTTGTTGTTTTTGCTGGATACTTTCATGCAACTCATTTTCTTTATTTAATGTTTATTCAGTGGAGCCAAAAGGAATAAGGGAAAGGGACTTAAGCATCCAAATATCCCTCAAGCACCTCACATGAACTCTTGCCGCTTCCCTATATATATGTATTAAATGTTACATCCTTTCTTTCCTTTCCCTTTATATTTTTAAATGCTTTCCACATTTCTATGTTGTCGTGCACCTATATTTATTTTTACCTTGCTATATGCTTCTTTCCTTTCTCCATTCGGCTAAATGGAGATGTAATTTAAATCAAGCACCTTAAAATTTATGCAAGCACCTCAAGAACTTAAACTTTTATATAAGCTCCTCAAGCACCTCAATTTAATGCAATGTCATCCTTTCCAATATTTATTCTAAATATTATATCACACAAGCATTTGGACATAGTTCATGGAAATTTATCTAATTAAATCTTAAATTTAAATATACTTGTAAGAACATAGGGTGTTACACCATTTGGATTGACTAATGTTCTAGCTATTTTTATAGATTACATGAATCACATCTTTAGACCCTACCAAGATCAATTCATGGTAGTGTTCATTGATGATATTCTTGTGTATTCCAAAAAATAGGCAAGAGTATACTCAACATTTAAGGATTGTATTACAAGTTTTGAGAGAAAAATAATTGTATACAAAATTTTCGAAGTGTGAATTCTGGTTAGAAGAAGTAAAATTTTTGGGAAATGTGATCAGTAAAGAAGGAGTCTCTATAGATCCTAGTAAAACTAAAGCAGTGATGAAATGGGAGAAACCCTCAACTATAATAGAGATCTATAGTTTTCTTAGGTTAGCAGGATACTCTGAAGATTTATTCAAGGATTTTCACAGATAGCTTTACCTTTAACTAAGTTGACCAGGAAGAATGTTCAATTTAGATGGGATTCTAAATGTGAACATAGCTTTCAAACCGTGAAAGAAAAAATGACCACTGCACCACTATTAAGGATTCCTGATCCTTTAGGGCCTTTAGAAATTTATTGTGATGCATCTAAGAAAGGTTTAGGCTGTTTCTTAATGCAAGAGAGAAGAGTGATAGCCTATGCCTTAAGACAGCTAAGACCTCATGAAGAGACCTACCCTACCCATGACTTAGAGTTGGCCATTGTAGTATTTACTTTAAAGATAGGGCGACATTATCTATATGAGTCTAGATTTGAGGTATTTAGTGACTGTAAAAGTATAAAATACCTTTTGATTAGAAATAATTGAAGATGAGGTAGGGAAGGTGGATGGAATTTTTCAAAGATTATGACTTTGAGTTGAAATACAATCCTGGAAAGGCAAGCGTAGTGGTGGATGCATTAAGTAGGAAATCTCTTCATATGGCTCGAACGATGTTGAATGAAATGAGCTTGATAGAGAAGTTTAGAAACTTAAATTTATCCACTATAGTGTTGCCAAATAAAATTTGTCTAAGTGAGTTAACAATTGAAAATACCTTTAGAACTTCGGATATTAAAAGCCCAGAAAGGAGATGAATATCTCAAATCATTAAAAGATCTTAAGGAATTTTGAAAGGAAATTGATGGGGTCATGACCTACCAAAATAGATTGTATATTCCTAAATTTGGAGGATTGAGAAAGGTCATATTAGAAGAAGCACATAAGAGCAATTATACAATTCATTCTAGAGCCACAAAATGTACCAAGATTTGAAAGAAAATTTTTGGGTGGCTTTGGTATGAAAAGGCAAATAGCTGAGTATGTTGCTAGATGTCTCATATGCCAACAGGTAAAGATAGAACATTAAAAACCTACAAGACTATTAAAACCTCTAGAAATCCCAAAATGGAAATGGGATAAGATTTCAATGGATTTTTTAGTAGGTTTACTCAAAACTCAAGCAGAAATGATGTTATTTGGGTTATAGTAGGCAGATTAACAAAATATGTGCATTTCTTGCCAATCAAAATGAATTATTCATTAGATAAATTAGCTTAAATATATGTATATGAAATTGTGAGACTTCATGGTATTCCTACCAATATAGTTTCAGATAGAGACCACTAGATTCACTTTTAAATTTTAGAAGGTGATGATCAAAACATCTCCTTCACTCTTGGTCAAGCATTAAAGAAGAGGAGCGGACCTGACCCAGACCTTTTATTGAGTCTAATCACCTGTTTAGCAAACAAGTGTGCTCCAATATAGAGTTCTTTGGTAAAGCCTAAAGGCGGGTAAGAGATTAATTTTGCAAAAACAAGGCAAACCAAAAAAGCAAGAGATGTCGCATGGATGGAAAGAACATTGCTAGAGAAGCCTTTGGAACTAGATTAAGATTTAGTACTACTTATAACCCTTAGACTAATGGGTAGACTGAAAGAACCATTTAAACTCTAGGGGACATGCTCAGGGCCTGTACATTAGAGTAAAAGGGAAGCTGTGATAGGAATTTATCTTTGATAGAATTTTCCTATAACAATAGTTATCACTCCAATATAGGAATGGCACCTTATGAGGCCTTGTAAGGTAAAAAATGTAGATCACGTGTTTTCTGGTTTAAAATAGGGGAAAAGCAAATGTTAGGGCCTGATTTTGTACAATAGACCACTGACCAAATCAAAATGATTAGAGAGAAAATGGCTAGGGCCCAAGATAAGCAAAAAATTTATGCTGATAAAAGAAGGAGACCATTGGAATTTGACGAAGGAAACCATGTATTTCTAAAAGTTTCCCCAAAAACTGGTATAAGTAGGGCTATTAAATCCAAAAAGTTGAGTCCAAGGTATATCGGACCTTTTTAAATTTTAAAAAGAGTCGGTTCGTCAACCTATCAGATAGCCTTACCGCCTTCATTGTCAAATTTACATGATGTTTTCCATGTGTCCTAACTCTGAAAGTATATTTCTGACCCATCCCATATTCTTAATGCCAGTATGATATAGTTAAAAGGAAACTTAACTTATCAACCTAAACCTATACAAATCATTGGTACTGACATCAAACACTTGAGAAATAAGACCATACCTTTGGTAAAAATGTTATGGGATTCATCGTTGCTACAAGAGGCCATACGGGAGAAAGAGGAGGACATGCAAAATATTTTTCTCGAGCTATTCATATGATGATATAGCAAATTTTCAGGGAAATTTTTTGAAGGAGGGGAGAATTGTAATACCCTCAATTCTATGATATTAGGTATGTCTTAAAACCTAGATTCAATATTTTCATACCTAGTAAATAGTCCAAAAATTATTTTATATTGCCTTAAACAAAGGAAGGACTAAACTGAAAGGAAATGATTAGGGCCTAAAATGAAAGGAAATAAGTTTCATAAAATATCCTACAAGTAAGCACGTAAATTGAAGAGCATTTATAGCACATCATGATGAAGTTCAAAATTGGCGCCAAAGTCATGATTGCTTTAAGAAAAATATCTAGAGAAATGAAAACAATCAAATTTTATCTAAAAATATATATAAAAGTATTTATTTATCAAATAAAGTGGCTAACTTTATTTGGAAAAATTATGAAATTGCCTCTGGAATATTATTCCAAAATTTCAAAAAAAAAAAATAGTTTGGCACTTAAGAGGGGTAAAATGGTCATTTTACCATAAAGGGTAAAATGGTAATTTAACACTAAGGGTAAAAAGGTAATTTTACCACAAGGATATAATGGGTATTTTTCCTAAAGAAACACTTTAGAAACTCCCTAAAATGCCCCTTGACATCATGATTTAGTGAAGATAAAGTAAAGGGCAAAATTGTCTTTTTCCTTCCACTTAATTAACAAGTCTCCATCTTCTGCTCCAAGTAAGGAAAAAGCAACGTGAAAGTGGGAAAAGGAAAGTGCAAACCGAGAGCACAAGGAACGAGAAGAAGGAGATGGTGTGAAGGAGAAAGCTTGGAAAACTTAAAGTTAAATTACAAAAAATAGAAAAACAAGGTAGCTTATCAAGCTCCCACCTTTACTTTCAAGATTTATGGATGTTTTTGTAAGTTTTGGCAAATGTATGAAATCCATGAATAGTGCAATATTTTCTTTTTAAAATTTTTCTTGCATAAATTTCTATTGGGAAATGTCTATATGCTTGTATGGATGCATTTAAGGATTTTTATGGAATTTATTGAATGATATATGGCTATATGGAATTTTTCTTGGTTTTTCACCATTTTATGAAGATTTCTTGTTGGATGGGTTGTAATCCTTGATTTGTTTTGGTTATGGTTAGTTAATGATATTTTCATGATGACCTGTGGTTAAATATGATAGAAATGGAAGTATGATTTTGAAAACCATTTTTCTCCATGAAACTCCCTTTTTGGCCAAGAGGAAGATGAAATTCTACACTAAATTGATGTTAAATTTTTAGTTTGCAATTGGTGTTAAAATTGGCCATGGAGGAAAGGGAAAAGAGAAAGGGAATTATACTTGAAAAGTACAAATTTTTTTTTTGTAAAGTGAGGTTTTAGCCAAGGCTAGAATAATAAAAGTGATGGAAATATTTTTGTTAAATTGTTAGTGTGAAATTTTACCATAACCATGCAAATCAAGTGTTGTACAAATATTCCAATGAAAGGGGGAAAATATGTCCATTTGCACATTGAAGTTAATTTTTTTGAAAATTTAATGTTTAATTGTGTTTTATGGATATATTACAATTTAAATAAAATAATATTGGTGAAACAATAGAAAGTATTCACCTAGTACCCTTTTGTGTAACGTTTAGATGAGGGAATATGTGTTGATTAAGGAAAAGAGATTATACCATTTTAATGGTATTATTTAAAGAATAGAAAAAGGGAAATTTAAATTGAAAAATATTCAATTTTTCTTGAATTTCCCTTAGGCCAAAATCATGAAATTCTCTCTTGGAATTTATTAAAATTTTATAAGAGATTTATATTATTATTACTTGTCAAGAATAGAGAATTAAATTGATTTAGGCAACGTTGTCATAAATAAATATGACAAAGAGTCTAAAAGGGATAAAAAGTATCCCATATTCAAACAATTCCAATATGACAACAATAACATACACATAAGGTCAAGGGTTATATTTTAACCATAGTTATTGTGTCTTGATAGTTAAAAAGAGAAATAGGAATATTATATTCTGATAGAAAAGTGAAATGTAGTAAACAAAGGAAAACATAGAAAGATACACAAGAGAATTAGAGGAAGTATTTCTAAAATATGTTCTAAGATAGAAAAGCTTGTAACTGAGTGACCAATTGTTAGTATGGGACAGCCATTGTGCATTCCACGGTTGTTTCATAAAAATGGATGGTGAAACTGTAACGACCCCCTAATCCACAATATGCTATCTGTAACGACCCCCTAATACAACATACGCGATGCTTATCTGATTAGCGGAAGCATATGGGTTGTTTTACATAGTTATTCTCGATGTGGGAATGTCAGGGGATCGCTACTGGTTGAGCGTAACCCAAATAGACTTCTCGTTGTCCATTCAGATTTCGTTCAACCCTAATTCACACGCAGCTAACTAATTATACATACATACATCATAAATTACTCTGGAATGAAATCTAAAACTCGTATATACATCACATCATACATTCATATACATTCCAACTCAAATTTGTACGTTTACAGCGGTAAACCCTACCGAAAATCCGATAGAGTTTCCTTTGTATTTCGATCATATCCAAATACAATAATCACCTGTTCACAATCAAATAGCCAGTCCAACAACAACAAAAAACATAAATAACAGAATCCATATACAGCAACATCAATCCCATCACTACAGTCAACATACAACACCTGATTTATACATGTACAGTCAATCCAATCATTACAGAAAACATAGAAGATAGAACCCAATATACAGCAACATCATCAAAGTATATATATAAAATGATTCAAGCCTAAGCTAAATCATTCTCTCATTTATCACCACGGCATCCTCAGCTATAAATGCAGGGTTCCTGTCCTTGTCCCTGTTCATCTGAGTAAACAACCTGATGAGATATAAAATCCCAGTAGAATAATTTACAGTTCAAATATCATTCGAAATTGGTTGAATACCCAGTGGTGCGAACACCGAAATCATTTTCCCGAAATCAGTTCGAAAATAGTGAAATACCTTATATTTAAAATCGTTTTATTACATGGAAATTTGTGACAGTTAATCGAAGTTATAAAAATCCATTTCTTTTCAAAATCATTACTCATAATCAAATAAAATCCCATGCCCGGTGTATCTCAATACACGTTGGCTACAAATCCGCTGTAACCAAGTCTAAATCATCATCTAATTGCACGTCATCAAGAGAGAATACCTCTCTTATCATTGGGTGTGATCCGTAACACCAATCACCCGAATCAAGCCTATATTGTAAGTGTGATCCATAACACCAATCACTCACTCAAGGACTGGGTGAGAATCAACATCTAGGGCGTCCCCTAGCATGTGCACATACGCCAATTATCATCCTCATACAGTCTATTCAAACTCACATACTCACGGTCGGCTATTCCTCAGGGTTATAGGGTATTACGCCTAAATCATAATGTTTTCCCGTGTAGGCTATCCCCCCTTATACTCCTTAACCCTTTCTTAGGATTGTCCTGATTTATCGCGTGATCCCTAACACAAGACAAAGCAACTGATCGATAAAAATAATCTCATTTAAAAAACTCCCTGTACTCGGGATACTTAACGATCGTCCCATACTGGCTATCAAGTATCCAAACCTAAGTAAATCCGTCCTAAGGGCATCTAAACTCAATAAACAAAGTGTCTAACATGCAATTAGGGTTTTTAGCATAAAGGCATGCAATTTATTCCATCGAAAGTAGCACGTAAATCCATGCAAATCATCTAAATCATCCAGGTATCCACTAAGTCAAATCTAAGGTTTGGGAAGCATAAATTATCCTACCTGGTCTCCTGTCGCTCCAAATCACTTTAGAACTTCACGTAGTCTCAATTTTTGAGCCCAATTAATTTCGTGGACATTAAATTAAATATTCACACTTGTCATGTCATCCGTTTTTCGATCCTAAGTCCAATTACCCTAATACCTAGATCAATTTATTACCTAATTACATTCGGCAGCTATTTCAATCAGATATCATTAGTTTTTGGGAAATTAGACCTTACCAATGTGCTCGGATGGTGGAATTCTATCTCGCGGTGGTCTCAGTTTCTCCCGATGCACTTCCAGAAGCTCCGACACGGCAGCGCATGGCGGAGGGATGCGGTTTGCCTCAAAAATTACACCACGGTGAAGCTCGCAAGTCCAGGAGTCCGAATATGGTGGTGGCGCGGCGGTTCACGGCCGTTTGGATGGTGTTTTTTGTCCATGAAGATTCTCACACGGCGGATGGAGATTGCCTCGATCTGGGTGCATCCGGCCTCCGTTCAACATCGGCGAGCTACTGGAGGAAGCTGGCATCTCAGGCTACACGGTGGTGGGGGCAGTGATGATCAACGGCGACGGACGGCGGAGATTTGAGCTGGCGAAGTTTTTGCGCAGTGGATGAGAAAAATGGCATTTTTCGGCAACGCTGGCGGCCGTTGGTGGCCGTGGGTGGTTCTTTGGAGGTTGTGGAGTGGCGAGAAATTTGTCGATTGGTATCTTTGGGTGACGGCCCACAGTGGCTATAGTGGCGGTTCACGGTGGAGGAAGGAGGAGAGAGAGGAGAGAGAAAGTGTGGTGAGGAGAGAGAGAGGTTTGAGAGAAATGAAGGGAATCTGAGAAATTTAAAGCCTCCAGGGGCAATTCTGACTTTTCCCGGACCACCCGGGGATACTTTAGGGTGTCGACATCCTTCCAGATGTCGGCACGTGTTCCTATGCAAAGGTTTTGGCTTTCGTCAGTGAAATTGATGCATGAAACGTCTTTTATCAGTTTCTGATCGCCGGATTGCATTTCTTTCTGTTTAATCATGTTTCTGACTTTGAAAAACTTCCTGTTTTGAATCACTATCCTCGAAAGTCATGCCAGGTTTTGTTTGATTGGGATTAGGGTTAAAAATTCAATTTTATCCTTTAAAACTCTTTCAAAATCCTTTCAGTTGTTACACTATCCTCTATCTGCCTAACGGAAGCATATGGGTTTTAGAAATAGTTATTCTCGATATGGGAATGTCAGATGATCGTTACTGGTTGAGCGTAACCCAAATAGACATTTCATTGTCCATTCGAATTTCGTTCAACCCTAATTCACATGCAGCTATACTAATTACACATACAGTCATTACAATATACTCTAGAATAATAACTAAAATTCATACATACAACATACGATTCATTCATGCAAATTCTAACTTAATCATACTCGTTTACAGCGGTAAACCCTGTCAAAAATCTGGCAGAGTTTCCTCTGTATGTCGAATGTATCCCAAAACACAACAGTCATCCAAATCAGAAATTTACAACCAGTCCAACAACAAAAGGAAAGCAAAAATTACAAAATCCAATATAAACATCATTAGTATACATATATACATTACAATTCAAGCCTAGAACTATGCTGCTCTCCTGTCTATCATCAATGCCTTTATCCAGCTAGCGTCTAGGTCCCTATTCCTGTTCATCTGAGCAAACAACCTGGTGAGATATTGAAATCCCAGTAGAATAATTTACAATTCATAATATAGTTCAAAATCTGGTTGATTACTTAGCGGTGCAAGCACCGAAAACAAACTTCCCATATTCAATTCAAAATCTGTGAAATACCTTATCTTTAAAAAATCAGTTTATCCCATGGAAATCACAACAAATTCTAAAAATCATAAAAATCTGTTTCTTTGAAAATTGATAATCAAAATCAAATCAGATCCCATGCCCGGTGTATCTAAATCTGTATCAGCCACAAATCATCTGCGACCGTATCTAAAATCACACAATTGCACGTCATCTAGAGAAATTCCATCTCTTGTCATTGGGTGTGATCCGTAACACCAATCACCCGAATCTCACCTATGTTGTGAGTGTGATCCGTAACACCAATCACTCACTCAAGGACCGGGTGAGAATCAACATCTAGGGCATCCCCTAGCATGTGCACATACACCAATTCTCATCCTCATACAGTTTATTCAAACTCATATGCACACGGTCGGCTATTCCTCTGGGTTATAGGGTATTACGCCTAAATCGCAATGTTTTCCCGTGTAGGCTATCCCCCCTTATACTCCTTAAACCTTTCTTAGGGTCTTCCTGATTTACCGCATGATCCCTAATGCAATGCAGGCTAAATTTGTTTAAAAATAATATATTCATGAAATCCCCTACACTCGAGATACTTAACGTCCGTCCCATACCAGCTATTAAGTACCCTACCCTAAGTAAATCTGTCCTAATGGCATATAAAATGGATAAACAAATCATCTAACATGAAAATGGGGTTTCCAACACACATGCATGCAATTTAATCCATCGAAAGTAGCACGTAATTCCATGTAATTAAATTTAAGTGTTCAGGTATCCACATGGTCAATTCTAACATTCGGGAAGTGTAAATTATCATACCTGGTCTCCGTTTGCTCCAAATTAATTTGAGACTTCTTGTATCCTCGGATTTTGAGCCTAATCAATTCCCTAGGCATTTAAATGAATATTTATGCTCGTTACGTCATCAGTTTTACGGTCCTAAGTTCAATTACACAATTCCCTAAGTCGATTTGTTTCCTATTCATGTTTGGTAGTCAATCCAATCAAAAATCATTAGATTTAGGTGAATCAGACCTTACCGGGGGTGGCGGATGATGGAAATCTGTTCTGGGGCAGTCTTGGGTGTCTTTCTGGCTTCTCCGATGGTGGCGCACTGCAGAGGAGTGCGGTTGGCCTCGAAAATTACACGACGGTGAAGCCCGCAAGATGGGGAGTCTGAATATGGTGGTGGCGCGACGGTTCACGGCCATTTGGATGGTGTTTTCTGGCCCCAAAAATTGATGCATGACGGATAAATTTTCCTTTGATTATGGCGTGTCGAAGCTCTATCTGGCGGTGGTGAGCTAAGGGAGGAAGCTGGCAGCTTGGCCTACACTCTGGTGGTAGCAGTCACAGTCAACGGTGGCTGACAGCGGAGATCACGACAGGAGAAATTTCACGAGATGGAGGAGGAAAAGCTGCATTTTTTGGCGACTCTGGCGGCCGTTGGTGGCCGTGGGTGGCTGCCTGAGATCGATGGTGGCGAGGTGTGTCGGTTGGTGGGTCAGGTGGTGGCCCACGGCGGCCCAGGTGGTGATGCGCGGTGGAGGAAGGAAGAGAGAGAGGAAAATGGTGAAAATGGCGAGGTTTCAGAGAATTAAAAGCTTCCGGTGGTGATTCTGACTTTTCCTGGACCACCCAGGGAAACTTCAGGATATCGTCTTCCATCTGGACGTTGGCATAGGTTTCTATGCAGAGGTTTCGACCTCCATCTAAGAAATAGAAGTCTGGAACTCCGTCTATCAATATTTTATCGCCAGGTCGCGTTTCTTTTTATCAGATTGCATTTCTGACTCCTAAAAGCCTCTCGGTTTCAACCGTCAACCTTGAAAATTATGTCAGACTTAGTTTACATGAAATTATCGTCAAAATTCAGTTTTAATCTGTAAAAACAAATCTCGATTATTACAGAAACATCCACTTGAAATAAAGAATTTAGAAAAACACCGTGATGGTTACAAATTCTAAGTTAGTGTAGCCTAGATGGCCAAATAAAAGGAAACATCTACTTAGAATTTAGCATAACCATGTGTACAAGCTTAGTCATCCTAGATTATATCTAAGAAATGTCATACTAGGAGTGCGATCCACCAATAGTAAGGTGGTGACTTCATAGCACTATGAGCCACCGAGAAAGCGGAGAGGAAATGATCTACGCACTAGTAATGATCCCATGAGTATTAAATTTTCACCCTATTAATGATCTGTAAAAAGACATTAATCAGTTTAAGTACTTAGATCCACTGGGGAACGCCTCAGATAGTACTAGTCACAAAATTGTCACATAGCAGGAAAATTATCTCATTTATGTATGTAGTAGTACGTGTAGTAGTTCACTTAGTGACTCTCCCGAGACTTTTAAATTCTCTTATCTATTTATTTTATGGATTTTAGTCAAGATTTATAAATGTTTTCCCAGTTATTGATGAATGTTTTCCCTATGTTATTAACACAAGTGTTTTACTATTGTGACACCAGAATATGTTTCTGCAATAAACTAGTATGTGAAATAAAATTCCATATTCATTTTTAAAGTCATACTTCTATTGATACATAAATTTATTCTTAAATACATTGCCATACATAATCATCACAGATTGACAGTATTTTCCCAATAGATTATCCTATTATGTAATAGGGGTATGAGTGGTAGGCTTGTTACCCCCTTACCTTAAGAAAATAGTAGAACTCAGTATATCCTGTAGTATATGTAATAACGTTGTAAGTTTGAAACGGGTATGGAAAGTATATAAATGATGGCTTAAATTTATGCTACGTTTTATTGATTATTATGCATGCTTATTTAGTCTTCCACTATGTTACGAATGAATTTAATACTTGAGCAAGGATCCAAAATTAATCACATTTATAATAAAAAATGAAAATTTATAGAACTCAGGTAATAATACTAAAGGAAAAAAGATTATATAATATGCCAGTCTTATAGCCAAAGGATTTATAAACATTATACTTATGCAAATAGCTATAAGATTGGGGTGTTATAATGCAGATTCAATAGAGAGAGAAAGTACATTATTGTTAAAAAAGGATCCAAGCAAATATTGAAAGGAGTCAAGGAAAATGGACTCTATAGATTACAAGGAAAAACACACATAATTCCAGGTAACTCCTATCTAGATGTGAATGACAATTTAACAAAATTGTAACATCTTAGGCTAGTTCATATCAGTGAAAAGGGATTGGAAGAACTATGTAAACATGGTTTGATAGAAAGAACTAGTAAAGATAGGTCAGAATATTGTGTACATTGTTTATATTGTAAACAAAGAAGAACAAAATTCTCTACTAGAACACACACCACAAAAGGAATTCTAGACTATGTGCATTCTGACATTTGAGGACTTGCAAGAACTCAGACATTAGGTAAAGTTAGGTACTATATCACTTTTATAGATGATTGGTCAAGGAAGGTCTGGGTGTATTTTCTTAAACACAAAAATTAGACTTTTAAAACCTTTAAGCAATGGAAGGCCATGGTTGAGACATAAATCGAGCGATAGGTAAAGGTTCTCATAATAAACAATGCCCTAGAATATCTGAGTAATGAGTTCACTAAATTTTGTAAAAATAATGGCATTGTGAGGCACAAGATGGTAAGGCTAACTTTATAACAAACTGGCTTGGCTAAAAGGATGAAAAGAACCATTTTAGAAAGAGTAAGGTGCATATTATCAAATGCTAAACTTAGCAAGCACTTTTGGGGAGAAGTTATCCACATAGTTGTATACACCATAAATAAGCCTAGCACATAAGAGGATCTTTGGCTGTGATGCATATATTCACACTAATGTAGGGAAGCTAAAACCTAGATCAAAGAAGGGGATTTTCCTTAGACATCTAAATGGTGTGAAAGGCCATAAGTATAGATTGGTGAGTCTAGAAGTGGTAAACCTATTATAAGTAGAGATGTTGTCTTCTTGGAACACAACATGATGCAGAATAATAGACAGAAGGTTATAATGCTAAACTCTGAGAGTGCAAAAGGTGGAATCCAAATAGATGTAGTGCCAAGATGCCCAAAGAAATATGATCCTACTGAACCTATTGTCCAAATAAATCCACAATCTAATACAAACTCACCAGACTATATACTGGCCAAAGACAAAGAAGAAGATAGGTAAAGGCTCTTAAAGGTATGGTTTTACAGAATTTATAGCATGTGCTTCGATAACAGAAAATGAAGATGGCAGCTCTGACCTTGTTAGCTACCAAGAAGCCATGTCTAGCAATGAATTTATAAAATGGAAAGTTGCCATGAAAGTGGAGTATGATTCTCTCATGGAGAATCAGACTTGGGAGCTTGTCAAAAGACCAAAAAGGCAGAGGCATGTAGGCTATAAGTGGATTTTTAAGAAGAAACTAGATGTCCTTATAGTTGAGAAGTGAAAATACAAGGTAAGACTTGTAAAAAGGGGCTTCTTACAAAAGGAAGGGATATACTACAATGAAATTTTCTCACCTGTAGTCAAACACATCAGCATAAGAATTATTCTGTTTGCTAGTTATTGTGTAAAATCTAGAACTTGAACAATTGGATGTAAAAACAAGATTCTTACACGCTAGTTGTCATGTGTGACAGGTAAACTGCACTTTGTCTGTTAAAGAATTAGTCCTTCCATGAGAGGACTAAGCACATTGATGTAAGGTTCCATTTCATCTAAGAAATCAGTGCAAAGGGGACAATTCAAGTCAAGAAAATTGGAACAGAAGATAACCCTACTGATATACTGATGAAAGTTGTCACTGGTTCCAAGTTTGAACACTGCCTAGATCTGGTAAAAGTGTGCAGACTTGAAAATTGAAGTTTCAACACAGAAACTTGACACTTAAATACTCAAGATATTTATGAAGAACCAAAGTGCATATTTGTAGAAATTAGTGGTCCTTCATGGTGTAAATAGTTAGAGTAGCTGTGACACCCCATTAGCTTACAGTTCCTTTTAAGTGTTTAAAGGTATAATGTATATAATTATCATAATAATGGTGTGTTACTATCACTTCTACCGAAGTAATTTTTAAAACTTTTTACCAAGTTGATTAATTGAGTTCCATTTGGTTGGTCTCTACTCTCGGGTTCTTTCAACATCGTAGCGGAATAAATATATATATATTATACCTGGATTAACCATACATAAACATGCATTCTTAATTAAACATAGTCAATTAACTATTGTGCATAGAGGCAACAATCTTGCCACTCATAACCCTATCAATTAGTCTATTCATCAATCTAACCTAATTCCTATACAGATAAGTTAGAATAGGCTATACAAAATAATCCTACACTAGCCTTTCTTAAAATATCATGAAGACTAGCTCAATCCTACCATGTACTTATACTATTCAAATTAAACAGTCTGTATGCCCAGATTGGATACTTCTTCATACTTTACCTTCTTCTCCAGCCCAAGGGGACTTACATATCTAATACATGCCAACACTAAAATGAGAAATGAATCTCTGTAGCAATGGAACCTGTTATGAAATCGATTGACGTGTACCACCGTGCTCACACGAAAAAATCTACATTCTTTCATAAAACATATCACATACTATTAAGATGTTGTGCATGTAGCATTTAATCATGTTATATACTCATACATATGCATGTTCATCAAAACATATCATATTTAGAACATGGGAAGTTCATTCATCATCAATTTCATATAAAACATATGTGGGATAGTAAACATGCCATCATTTCATTTCCATAACATGTGAGCAATACATAAAACACCCTAAAAGTAATCGGGAGAGTCACCTAGTAACAACTCCATGCACTATTATCTATATGAATGAGTGCATGTCTATTTAGTCATGCCCTAACTTTTGTACATTTTGAGGCATCCCTGATGGATCCAATTACCTTAATGGTCCTTAGCCCTTTTCGGCAGATCATCCTTGACCAATGGGATTCCTCCCTTTCATCTTAAATGGGGCTGGTATAAACTCATGGGATCACTGTCAACTCTACCCGGATAATTTTCTCTCTACTTTTGGGTAGATCATATTATTATGTAAGCACCACCATAACTTCGAGGTAGATCACACTCCCAATATGCTATTCTCTACATATACTATAGGGTGAATCAGCTCATGCCCATGGTTATTCTTAACTCTAAGTATGTTTTTCTTGTATGGCCTTTGGGAGATGATACTAACTTAAAGTTCACAACCATCATGGTGTTTTTGAAATCATCTACGTTTAAGTGGGTGTGGAACCATCCCAATTTATGACACAACTGTGGAATGCCCAACGGCCGTCCCTTACTGATAATCGGTCACTCGATCATGAGCCTATCTACCCTAAGGTATACACTGAGAATACTTTTGTCTTTTCCTTTTTGTGTTTTCTACTCTTTGTTTCACTATCACAAGGATCTCATCACCCAAAACTCCTAGTTTCCCTGCTTACCTATGTTGTGAGCCCTTAATTAAGTTAGTATGAAGAATTACTAAGCTCAATTGCCATTAAAAACCTTATTTCACAAGCTAGAAGGCTGCCAGTTGGCTGGTGGCTCTTTGTGTTCCTCGTGTGCTAGACAATAAGCTAGCAGTCGTTGGCAATCGATTGATTGCTTACTGGAATGCATCCTAGGTAAAAATAAAAGCACAACAATAAATTGTGAGGATGGCCAGTCGACTACTCAGTGCAAACCTAGGCCCGATAGTCGACTGCTAGGGATCTGGAAGTTGGCTACTAAGCCTCTGTTTGCACTTCTAGGTTTTCTAGGAAGACGACAATTGACTGCCTTATAATTAGCAATTAGCTGTTATGCTCCACTACAATTTAGAAAACATCATTTTAACAGTACCCAGTCCAAAATGCATTTCCTTTTTAATTTTAAACACATGAGCTTAATTTCTATACAATAAACTTTACTTCTTATTAAACATTTCTCATCCATTAGCTCAACCATGGCACATTCAAAGAAAACTAGTCTATATCTCTAGATGAACACAACCCAGCCCCTCTAATTAATTACAAGCACATATACGAGCATACATTTTAGCAACATAACATCCAATAGAAATAGAAAAGCATACAGAATGTAGGTTTAACCCCAAACTCAATTCAACATTAAGAAATTCATACTTTTCTAGCACAGTAAATTTTACAGAAAATAGAGGGGTTTAGGATGAATTGCTACCTCGATTTCTTGCAAATGTGTGTGTAGGATGTGTTATGAAAACTATCTCCTTGTTGTAGGACTAATTTCTAGCCTTGAATCTGCTCTTTTGCCTTTGAAAATCTCCCTCCTTTGCCTTAAATCGCCCCTTTTTCTCTCTACTTGCTCCTTTTGCTTCTCTCTTTAGAAATGTTAAAGGTTGGAAGTGTGAGAGGGTTTAAGGCTTTAGCTAGGGTTTAAGGATAGTTTAGGTTATTGCATTTTAGTCCCTAAACTACTTTGCAACCTTGGCCTCACTTACTTTTCCCTTTTCAATTGAGTCCCTAGCCACCTCTTGCTAAACCTTCATGTATTTCCTTTCAATTTAATCCCTTGGCTAATGCAACTATATGAAATTAATGCAACATACACAAGCATGAAACTTAATTTAACAATTAACAAACATTTCTTTAATCATATTTGGAACAGATGTTACAGTAGCAGTGGGATAACACTAGCAGTCCACAACAGCAGCATCAATGCTTGCAATAGCTTAGGTTTGGTTAGGTGTCCTGTAATGGTTAGTTAAGTGTTAGATTAAAAGGTCAGTCGTGTATTGTACATGTTCTATTTGTATAAATACTTGACTAGAAAGGGAATAAGTGATGATAGATTTGGCTAAAAAGAGAAAACAATGTAGGTTTCGGTGAAGTTGCCTTTTAGAAAGTGAGAGTTTAAGTGTGAGCATTCTATTGTAAAGTTCTTGGAGTCTCATCAATAAAGGACTTGAAGTAGCTTTGAAGAGTGGATGTAGGACACAAGTCTAAACCACTATAATCCTTATGATTGTTTCTTATTTTCTGTTTTCTTGTTTCTGAAGTTTCTTGCAGCATCTTGGTGTTTCTCATCTCGTGTTGTAGAGTTATCTTGCTTTAATATTGTTCTTCTAGTTTTATGTTGTTGGTAGTGTCGCATTTGGTTGTGTCTTAGGATATCTTTCTAAATGAGCAAAATAATTATCCCCTATCCTCTATAACTTAGCTCTCCCAATCTCTCTTCACCTGATTAGGAATCCCTCTCACCACTTCTTAACTCAAAATGAGAATGGGCAGTGTGTTCCTATCACTGTCACTAGGAGGCAAATCCTCCTTTACAACACCACTTGCAAAGGAATGACGATGAACCCTTGACAAGTCCACCTCCGCCCTCTCCTCAATTACTTCCAAGATAAGCATACATGCCATATCGAAGGCATCCTATTTTTTTTTACCCCTAACCTAAGGACCCAAGTTTAGATATTGGAGAATCAACTCCATCCCCTCCACCTTGAACAATGAGAACCCTCTTGAACTCCCTAAACAAAATAGCCTTATCTTCTTCCAACTTGATAATCCTAACACCTTTCGGTAAAGGAGCCATTTCCCAGAAGAAAGCAACATACTTTAAGTGTAACAGCCCCAACCAATATTTCCTTTTTGTTATTTAGATAATATAATATAATATACTATAAGATTGGTGAGTTACTATTACTTCTACCTAAGTAAACATTTTTTAATTTTTACCAAGTTGAATATTTAAGTGCCATTGGTTCTGGTCTCTACACTCAGGTTCTCACACATAACACAACAAAAATAAAAAAACAATACATATGTTTATATGCATACTAATCAGTCATATACATAATCGCACACATTGATTCCTTCCTAAGACATATACCTATAGATATGTGAGATCAACAACAGTTCGTCAGTTGGGGTAAGGAGGCAACAACCTTGCCACTCATACCCTTGTCAAAATCCTATTAGTGGATAATACTATCCCTCTCACATATCTTGAAAACATATATGCCCTCCTTTTACCTGTACACCAAAATAAATCATCCTAATCCTCTCCAAAAACATCATAAGAGGTTAGGGTAGTGGGGAATGTACAATTCTACTCCAAATATTCACATATCAAAATATAATAACTATTATGCTAATTATGAAACTCCACCCCTCCTATCGGAGGGGGCAATAGGTGAATCTCTATGACAGCAATTACCTATGCTTCCTTGACCATCATGAAATACCCCAGAATGGGTATTTCCCTCAAAGATACATCCACCTCCAAAAGAACATGATATCTAGGCATTTGATACACACCAGCGTTTATGTGAGAATAAATCTCAATAGCAAAACAATCTGTATAAAAATCACAAGCATGTACTACCATACTCATATAGAATTTTTCTACATTCTTTTCATTATCAAATAGAATATAGTATCTATTGGGATTCAATGCATGAATTATATAGTTATGGCATGTACTTATGAATTCATATATAGTTATAATCCACCAGATGTCAACAATACAGGGTATGTCATTTCATCATATATGTGCCATGGGAACATGAATATATTTACATTTAAAACATGAGCAAGGAGAATAAGGCATATCATAATGGTCAGTGCCAAAATCATCATATAAGCTGTCGAAAGATTCGCCCAATGAACAACCCCACGTGCTCTTATAGCCCTCATGGATGAGTTCCGTGTGGTCCTCAACCACTCATAGTCCTCAACTGCTTTGTACTATCTGGAGCATCACCCAGTATATCTAAGTACTCATCTCTGACCATCGGGAGTGATATCCATTCTGATATTTCATTTCCCTTTCATCGCAAATAGGGTTAGTATAACTCACTCAGTGGTCCCTACCAACTTTGACAGATCATCCTTTGCTTGTGCGGTTAACATCCATTTAGATATTTTATTTCCCTTTCATCTTAAACAGGACTGGTATATCTCACAAGATCATCTCAACTCTCACAAATCATGCCTAGTCTGCCATTGCGGATCATGAGGCTATGGGATCACCATCCATCTTTGATGGATCATATTCCTATCATCTTATTTACAAGCATATATTCTAGAGTGATTCAGCTCAAACCATGGTTATACCTAACTCTAGGTACGTGACGCCTTTAGTTGGCCATAGAAGAGTTCACTAACTTAGAATTTGTAGCCATCACGGCATTTTCGACATCATTTGTAATCAAGTGGATGTTTTACCATCCTAAATTATGGTTCAAATATGGAATACCCAATGGTTGTCCTATATCGATAGTTAACCACTTAATCATGAGCTTATCTACCACTAGTGCATACACTTGGAATACTCTTCTATTTTCTCTTTTATGTTTTTTACTCTTTCTTTATAAACCTCATATTACATGTTACCCAAAATCTATAATTTCCTTATGAGGTGACATTAGTGTTCACTCCATTAAGCAAACACTCAAGAAAAGGTTTTGATGATTACAAATAAATTGAAATATTTCAAGTACACATCCAGTACAAAAAGCTCACCAAATGATTGAAGAAAGAGTACACTATTAAATAGTAAGCTAGGGTAAATGTGTAAAGGTAAAATAGAAACTTGGGCTCAAAAACTCCTTCTAAACTTTTGAGCTTTCTTTTCAAAGACTAAGTGGCTCTTCCAAAATGAATTCATTGTGAAAACACTATTTTTCCACCTAGCAATCAACTAGTAGAAATAAAGCCTTGAAAATTCAAATAGAAGGCTACAAGTTAATTACAAAGACTCTATCAGTCAACTGGTGGCTAACAGAGAGCTGCCTGTCGAATGTTAGACCATATCAGCCGACTTCTAGTCTACTATAAGCTAGAAGGCTTTCATTGAAGGCATGATAGTCAACTGTCACATGGCTAGCGTTTCGATCATCCAAGGCTTTAATGTAAAAATTTCTTTTCCAAAAAGCCACTAGTCAACTGCCAAAAAGTAAAAGTTGACTGTAGCCTGCTTGCACTATAAAATTTTAAACTAAAGAACATAAAAGTCAACTTGCACGTTAATGAGCCTTAATTCTATTGATATAGAGGGTTACTCAATCTAGATTCCACTTCTTTTCAAGGTTAACAAGGCATGAGCTTAGTTTCCAACATCAATTCATCATTTACCTTGAATCATTACTCATTCTCATGCTCAAACATCATCAATCAAAGGAAATCTAAACAAATTTCAAAATGGTGAATAGTAAAACCCATTTCTCACAATATGAAACAATCATGTATAAGTACATCCATTCAGCATGAAACACCCAAAAAAAGTAAGAAATACAAAGAATGCAGGTTTGAACCCTTCTCTTAACTCAAACAACATCAAAATCACCATTGTAAGTAAAGTGAATAGTACTTTTTGAAAATAAGGGCATTAGGTTGTTAACTACCTTGATTCTTGTTAAAAAGTTCGTTGATGGTGTTAAATGCCTTCCTAGATATTCCCTTTTGTGATTTTCTACTCTTGATCATGTTGAAATCTAAGCTAGAGTCCTTCTCTTTCGCAATCTCTCTTTATCTCTCTCTCTCTAAAAGGTCAAAAAATGGGCTTGTGGTAGAGGATGTTTTCAATTTTTGGCTTATATAGGTAGTTCCATGTAGTTGGGGAAAACTGCAACCCTTGCCTAACTTCCTTCCACTTAATCTAAAGTTAGGATTGCCTTTTTGGTCACTTAGCCTCAAATGGCAATTTCTCCGGTTGTAACTCCCCATCTTCTCTTGATTAGTTCTAAATTAATGTTCCCTTAATTGATTGGATGAGTTTGCTAGAAAGTATGATGAATTTGCTTGTGTAATTTAATATTTAGAATAAATATGCTAAAGAATAATACCTTCTTCCTTATGTTAACTGAATTAGAGTAAGAGTGAAAAGTGCATTAAAAGTAAGCTTGAATTTGAGGAAATTAAGATGATTGAATTATGCCTTTCTCTTTATTCTTTTCCTAACCAAATAGCTACATGGGAGATTGATTTAAAAATGTGTATACATGCAGCAATTGAGGGAAGTAGCTTCACATCTATATAATATAAAAATCTATTTAGTTATATCAAGGAATAATAGGAATTGAGAAGAGAGAAAAGTGCTAACATCCATTAGTTATACATGTACAATTGGTGAAGTAAGCAATTGGTAAAAATATATAAATGTACACAACAATTGAGAAAAAGGAAAAGATGTGCAGCACTTCATTCTTAATTCATTTTGTATTGTTAGCTGAGCACATGAATGGGAGTGGAAGGGAAGTGAGAGAGAGGGAGAGACGTGTTGCAATAGCTATCTTCCTTTCTCCTCTCTTGCTTCTTATTTCAAGATAACCGAGTGGTGTTGCCAAACCAAATAAATAAAATACACAAGAGGAAAGTAGTTAAATATATGTGTGTGTACAGTGAAGCAAGAGTGTAGAATTTTTGTAAATAAACACACATCTAAGTGGCCATACAACAAGGACAATTGGGAATGGAAGAGTATGGTTGGTAGGGAGATGGAAGAGAGAAGGAAGAGATGTGTAATACAAGTTTTCTTCCCTTCACTTGTGTTGCCTCCAACGTGCCCAAGAATGGAGATTCACGTGTGCCTTGCATGAAACATGAGTCTTGCGTGAAGGGAGTAGCTACATTATAATAGGTGGAGTTAAATATATATATGCATGCAGCAAGTTATGGAGATAGCTTCACAATTTCATAAAAATAGAAATGCCAAACTGTGTGGCTTGTATGAGGGAGAGGCTTCCGTGACTTCCTTCCATCCCTTCCTTGGCGTGACCGAATGGGTTAATAGAAGCTTGCAAGGAAATGGTTGTACTTAAGTACACATGTGGCAATTAAATAATAATAATTAAGGCTGAGCATAAGGGAAGCGTCCCATTTAGCCGAGTGTGTAACACCCTTTATCTTATCTTATCAACGTCATATAACATATTTAGATAAGTGGTTACATTATTCTTAGTCTTTTATCATATTAATTTTCTCGAGCATTTAATCCATCAAAAATTTAATATACAATTAGGTTCGGGTTCTTTTTCTCAGGTAAACTTGCTTTGGCATAGTGGAATATAAAATTTCATGCATCATAGTGGAATTTATAAAACTTTCATACTATATATATAATAACTATTTGATACATTGTTCAATATACATATACCAGGATATATGAAGTACCCATCCATAAGGAGTAAGGAGACAACAAGCCTCTCACTCAAACTCCCTTTACAAAATATCATGGATGAATAGGTCCTTCACATATCCCCATCCATCTGCCCTTTTTCCTCTATGTACAGTCAAAAATGATAGTCCCAATTCTAACCCAAAAAGAATATATCGAATCAAGACCAAAATAAAGGGCTACATATGCATAACTAAAGTGTCCAATTTACTCTGGGGTAAGTTCTATAATGGACATAATATATATCTTTCAATATAGTGAAAGTTCCCAGGAAGGGAACTTCCACTGTAGCTATTTTGATCTCTATAATTAAGAAATATCTAGGCATCTGATATATAACAGCACAATAATGAGAAATATATTCCCAGTAACTAAATAAACCATTTTCTTTAAAATAACTGATATGTACCACTATACCAATTCAAAATTCTTTTCATACAAATATGTGGGTATGACATATGTGAATCATGTGTGTATGCATCTACAAACATGAGATATACAACATGTGATATCATTAATGGAATGAATAACAAACTTTCAATGTTCACATACTTTAACTATTCTCACATAGAACACATTCATGCAATACAAATCATAATATCTCATAATAGCTTTACTCTTGGGAGGTATATACCAGATCATTCCTCCTAAGCTTAATGCCTTAGGAGTATACATCAGATCATTCTCTACAAGGTATTATTCTTGGGAGGTATACACCAGATCATTCCTTCTCAAAATTCTAGTCCTTAGAGGTATTCACTAGATCATTCCTCCTCAGAGCTTTAACCTTGCCTTCCATGATTACAATAAGCATTTCTATGCTATTCAATCACATTCACATGATCTTGAACTTATTTCTATCAATGGCAAAAATGCATGCCATTTTGGATGGCACCTTAGGCTACTTACAATTAACACATAAGTTTAGCCATTCTAGGGAAAACTTTACATAGCATTCGGCCAAGGCAAGAAAGTCATGAGAATTTGGCATTTCTAACCCATTTGGTTCATTTCTAGCATTATTTTTATCCTTTAAACATTATGGTAACAATTTCCATAATTATGGATAATGCTTTCTCACACCTCATTTTCTTGTAAGTGTACATTAAGCCTTTCTTTCACACACTTTTCTAGCTCATTTTTCATGTTAGATATGACAATGTACATTATCTTACAACTTCACATACTTATGCACATTTTTAAAGTGAAATGGTACATTGGCTAAAACATAAAAATACCATAATTTTTTCTCTCCTCCTTTCTTATGACAAATCTTACAAGGTTTTCTAGCCATTTTCAAATGGAATTTCAGCACCATTTGCATGGGTCCATTTGGCCAAGATGGTTAAGTCACACTTTCATGATTATTGGTGAAGTTAGAAAATGGAAAAAAGTGCCTAGACATTACCAAACTAGATTTTCTCTCTCGTACCTTTTTATGACACTTTCTCTCACTCTTTCTTGGTACATTTTCAAGCCATTTTTAGCACCCACACAATGTCATGCATTCGGCCAAGTGGATAAATCCATGGAAATAGAAGTGTCTCACTATATGGCTTGCAAGACAACCATATTCAAGTAATCCCATGCAAATCCACCATTTTCTCACTCTTTAAAACACCATTTCGGCCTTAGTATAAGTTAGGGTTTTTCAAGACAAGATTCCAAGCATGAAAAATTTCTCTCTTGGGTTATCAAGCATTTCAACATGTCCA
Source organism: Senna siamea (assembly GCA_031216115.1). NCBI lineage: Eukaryota > Viridiplantae > Streptophyta > Magnoliopsida > Fabales > Fabaceae > Senna > Senna siamea. The sequence goes on from CM062354.1 coordinate 19,077,301, forward strand.
TAGCCATAAACACAACAAGATTTCAACATATTCCAAACCCATTCAAGCAAATAATCCATAAGAATGTAGAGAGAGAAAAACCATTCTTCTTGCAAGAGTAAGAACACTTTAAACAAACCATAAAACAAGAAAAGAATCGACAGGCATGTTTAGCTACCTTTAAAATGCAAGATGAGTGGAATCTCCAAGTTGTTTTGCCTTGAAAACCTTCTTCTCCAAGCCTAAATGAGTGTTCAGCTAGCACCCTCTTCTCTTCTCTTCTTTGACTTCTTCTTCTCCTAAAGGAAGAAGAAGACTTAAATTAGGTTTTTGGTGAAATTACCAAAATGCCCTTGGTGTGAAATGACCAATTTACCCTTACTACTTCTCCTTTTCAAGAATGGCATCCACTCTCCTTAGGAATGAAATTTTGTTCAACTTCCATGGGCTAGGACGTTTCTGCCCCTTAAGAATTTTGAAATTTCAGAATGGTCCCTCATCTTTTTGGAAATTGCATATATACCCCTAAGGAAATTACCATTTTTCCATTCAACTCCAAATGACCATTTTAGCTCCATTTTTCACCCTTTTCGATTTTAATGTGTAAAAATCACTTAAATGAGGTTACATAAAACTTATTTTTGTGAATTTACTAATTTACCCCTCTTTTAGCAAAATTTTGTGAATTTACTAATTTCAATGTTGTTATTTTCACTCTTATTCTTTCTCCTTTTTCAATATAAAAGGGTATAGACTTCTAATTTCTATTTCCTTGGAATATTTAAGATAGAAATTAAATTTTCTACATTATGTAAAATTACTAATATGCCCTTAGGAAAAAATTACGATTTTACCCTTTTTAGGGAAAATTTCCTTTTTGACATTAAATGCGCATAATCACTTACATAACTAAATTATTCTTCTCTTTTAAATGAAAATGATTAAAGTCCTTTAATGTAATTTCATGAAATAAGAAAATCAATTTAATTTTCCCCTTCATGGTAAAATTACCATTTTACCCTTATTTACCAGATTTTCTAGTTTCAGTCTTTTTATGACAAAAGTGACTCTATCTTAATGAAAATTTCCATTCTATCTTTTTAATAAACCCTCCTTATCATCACATAATTAATAATAATAATGATGACATTAAAGAATGCAAAGTATTAGGGATAGGTTTTATAGAGTGGTGATGCAAAATAGCAAGCAATGTGAATTGTACTTAAAACACATGTGTAGCACTCAATGAAAAGGAATAGAAAAGATACAAGAAGGAGAGAGGGAAGAAAAAGGGAAACACATACAAAGCAAGGGCACTTAGGAAGAGAGATAGTAGCTTCACATTTTAGAAAACACACAAACGTATTCGGTGAGGGAAGAGGGAGTGAAAGCTAAGGAAATTCAAAGGGAAAGCTAAGATAATTCCATTTTAGTTTATCCTTGAGGTAGCTTAGCAATTCTATATTTTTATTTCATGATTTAAAATATGATTATCCTAATTTAAAGCTTTCATAAAACATAAACTCTCTCTACATTATTCAAGATGAAAACCTTTCCTTGGCTAAGCTTGTGGGATGATTCAGTTACGTTTGTTGATGTGATGATGTGGATGTATTTGTTTTTCATAGAAGAGTAATGGTTAAAAAGAAAATTCATCATGCTTCAGAAAGAACCTTAGAATAATAAAGTATTGAAATATCATGTTTTGCATGGCTAATGTATCTTTTGTGTTAAAGTAGATATTGTGGCTTCCATAGAAGAACTATTGTTAGTAAAATTTAGCATGTATAATGGAAAACCCTATCCTAAGATAGTACAAGAAAATTCAGATTCTTGTAAAGTTAATATATGTTTTCAGTTGTAGATACTAAAATAAATATGGCTAGCTAGCATTTGATTAAAAATTTGACTTTTCCTTGTTGGCTTGCTAAAACTGAGAGTGGCCTTGGTAAGGCATAGAATTTCTTGTTAAATATGGTGTAAGATAGATGACCATTCGGATTTAGCTATGAAAAAATGAGAAAATATGATAACTTAATGTATGGTAATTAGTTTGCCTTGTTGCACATAATAAAGGTCCATATCATATTGAAATGTAAAGGTGAGTGATATGTGTAATCAGAATTCTAGTAGGTAAAGGAAAAGAAAAATAAGTCACGAAAGTACGTAGAGGGACTTGTCAAGGACATGCTTATATGATTTAAATGTGTAAGAATGCACCATAGAAATTTTAATGCATGGTATCATTAAGCTTAAATTATAAAAAAAGGGTAAAAATGTAACAATGTAACATGAAAAACCCTAGATTTCGTTTCTCACCCATGATGGTCGAATGCAATCCCTTATGTTATTATGATAACCAAATAACTATGCTATTCGTAAATGAATTATTTTATAAAGGTGGCCAAGTGTCCAAAATTCTTAAAGTGTAACCGAAGGTACTTCACACTTGTGATCTAGTGAGGTGTGACTGAAGGTGCTTCACACTTGTGACCTAGTGTTCACAGCTATTATATCAAGGTGGCCAAGTGTCCACAATTCTTAAAGTGTGACCTAAGATGCTTCACACCTATGACCTAGTGAGGTGTGATTGAAGGTGTTTCACACTAGTGACCTAGTGTTCACAACTATTTTATAAAGGTGGCCAAGTGTCCACAATTCTTAAAGTGTGACTGAAGGTGCTTCACACATGTAACCTAGTGTTCACAATTACTTTATAAAGGTTGCCAAGTGTTCACAATTCCTGAGGTGTGACCAAAGGTGCTTCACACATGTGAACTAGTGTTCACAATTACTTTATAAAGGTGGCCAAGTGTCCATAATTCTTGAGGTGTAACCAGAAGTGCTTCACACATGTGACCTAGTGTTCACAATTATTTTATAAAGGTGGGTCAAGTGTCCACATTCCTTGGAGTGTGATTGAAGGTGCTTCACACTTTGAGGCAAGGTAAGTTTTAAGAATAAAATGTATAGCTGATCATTTTTTATTGTAGTTTTTACATGACTAGTTCCATCAAAGGATGTTATACTTGAAATGAGAATATCCACTTTAACCACATTGACATTTCAAATAATCATGCAATTCTTGCCAATCTGTATATGTGAATGAGATTATTTTTTAAATAACAAGAATGTAAATGGAAATGTTTTTGTGCTTGCACACTAGTACATATTAGTAAATTTTAAAATGATGAATTATTAAGCTACTGGGAAACTTGTTTCTCATTTATATGCTAATATGTATTAGATACAGACATTTAGCAATCTCAGGAAAGGATGGAAGTAGCCTTAGAGGGAGTCCTTGTGTTAAGAGCATTTTTGTAATCCTTCATTTTGGGTCCTAATCCTATATATTATTTTTGGATTAGAATTAAGACTATTATTTGTAGCTGTATATAGTTTAGAAAAGGGGCAATTTCTGGGGAAAGGCTATGTGAAGGACCTATTCATCCCTATTATTTTAAAAGGAGTTTGAGTGACAGGCTTGTTATATCCTGACTCTTTATGGATGGGTACTTCTTATATCCTGGTATATGTTCACAGAAGGATGTAACAGACAGTTATTATATGTATTATGAAAGTTTTATGAATTTCGCTGTGATGTATGAAATTTTAATTATGGTGTGCTTATAAGTTTTGATCTGAGCAAAAGGACCCAAACCTAATAAACTTTAATAACACTTAATAGTATAAATGCTTAGGCATTGTAAATTAATAATTAAGGTTAAGTATAATGTACTGAGCCTATCTATTTACATCAAAGGAATTGTAATACTAGATAAGGGCGTTCACCAGTCATATGAAAAATTACATTTTTGCCCCTAAAATGCTGGCGAGGAACTTAAAAAATTAGTTAGCTATAGTAAAATTGCCTTTTCTACCCTTGGGCTAAAATATAATTTCCATAAGTCTTGGGGATTTACATAATTCCCTTAACTTTTTCCTTTTCATTAGAGTCCCTATTCACTTGAAATTTAGCCCCTCAACCTCTTTTAATTAATTCCTTGCATTAATACAACTATATGCAAACTAATGCAGCATGCACAAGCATTTAACTTATTTAATAACTAACAAAAATCTTTCATAAATAGTAGGAGCGGATGTTACATTAAGAATACATGGAAAAATAGTCAGATTTTTTCAAACTTAGAAGTGGGAAAGAAGAGGCATATTATTGATAGAAACCTAAAAAGTAAAAATTAATCACCAAAACTTAAGAAAAATATCAAAACCCTACCAAGAAAGATTGAATACTCACGTAAAGATGAACGAGCGAGAAATTGAGACACAAGAAGCTCTGAAAATGCAAAACCTCCAAAAATATAGAATCTTCATGAAATGTAAAAGTGAAGAAGAAAGCTCACTAGGCACAAAAATGAAATGACGCCTTAGGAAAAAGGAACAAATAACCCTACTTGAATGAATGAATACTAAAAATTTCTTAAAAATTATTGTTAGCCCTTTTCAAGTGAACCAACATGCCACACGCACTGAAACTATCAGTGGTAGCCTCCACTCACCTTTGACATGAATAAGAAGTGAAAAGACACAGGACAAAGACCACTAGCAAAATGTGGTGCACTCGCTGCACAAATGATGTCACCTCTAGAACTAGGGGACTTGACACATAAGAAAATAAAACCCCCCATTCAAAACTAAGAGAGTGGGTCGCATCCAAAGAAAAACCAACCTAAGGCACTCGCCTACCTTAATCAAACAGGACGTTCATCTCATAAAGCATCATCCTACCTTTATAACAACCCACGTACTAACTGAAAATAAAGAGATTTGCCCCCACCCACAAACCTTCTTGCCTACTACTACTCAAAATCTGTCCAAGTCAAGTTTATCAAGAGTTATGGGCTGCATATGCACGTATTCATGTGGATACACACTTAGCAAGTGAATATGCCCCTTAACCCCCACGTAAATAAAAAAATATTTTTCTACTTCCAATTTTGCTTTTTTACTTTGGACTCATTTTTTAGTCTTGCGTCATGATGAAAACGGCGATAGTATGAGATATTCTTGATGTAGTATGGTGGGATACTTAAGGGTTGTTTAGATTGAGAAGAAATGATTTGTGATTGTTTCTAAATTTTGAAAGGAAAGAAATTAAAAGATTTATACTAACCTCCTTAACCATATCTTTCTTCATTAATTTTAATTAATTATTTTAAATTGAGGAATTTTAGAGGAATTTCAATCAAGAAGAGAAACTAGCACTTAACATTTCCTTCTCTCTCATTCTCCTTCCCTTTAATTCTTTACCTTCCACTGATCATTTTTAAAAAACCTAGCAGTGTTTTTGGATTTTGAAATTTTAAATGTAAGAAATTTAAATTGACATAATTTTTTTGTATTTTAAATTATTTATTAGGATAACCATAGTATTTGTAAAATTCTTTGTTGTAACTAATAAATATACCACTACTAGAAGAAAGAGCTATTGTAGCAATTTTTTGGTAACAATTTTAAAAATTGTTAGTAAAAATGTATTATTCTAACAATTTTTTAATCTATTACCATAGAAATTACTTTTAATCACAATTTATTTGTAACTGCTAGTAAATAAAATTAATATTGCAACACTTATATTCCATATTTGATATTAAATTAAAATTTTGATTTATTTTAAAATTTTAAAAATAAAAGATTACACACGCCTTTTTAGTCTTGCCCATCTATCTCTCTCTCATAATATGCCCTTTCCTCTCTTTCTTCGTTATTTTTCTCTTACATTTTTTTCCTCTTTGGCATTTGCTTCCGAACCATTGATGAACCATTACTATGTTACATTTTTCATCTTTTCTTATATAAACCATTGTTGAATCATATTGTGACGACATCTGCATTCAAAACGAGGAAGTATCTGGAGTTTTGAGCAAAGATGTATTCAAAGTTTAAAATAGAGAAGCATTTGGAACAAATTCTACATAAACAATCTAATCATGATCTCAACCTCCAAGTAGTCTCTCCTCTCAATTTTGAAATCATACTCTAGTGGCTTCCTTTACCCCAAATTACAAGTTGATTCATGCTTCTATTCTCTCGTTATTATCATCTATTATAGTGATATGATTATCTAAGTATATAAATTTTGGTGAATTAATTTTGTTATGGTTGAGAATGAAATTAAAGCTTGACTTGACACTGATTCAAAGATTGGCATAATTTGTGAAATTTTTGAACCTTCTTCTGTACAATTTGTTGTTCTTTAGCAGTTTTACTATTCTCACTATTTTCTAAAACACCATCACCTCCATTTTGATCACTACTATCCTCTATTTAAGCAAGCTTTAATCAATACCACAAATTGAACTTCTTATTTGGTAGATAGCACCTATTTCATTCAAACTACCATTCTCCACGAGAAGAGAAAATGGAGAATAGATTAACAAAAAAGTTATTTGTGCCATTCCATTTTTTGCTCCATCTTTATTCTACATGATCACTGGAGTGGGACAATAGAATGGGTCATTCTTTTCTTTTTTCTGTTAAACCTTAAATGATTGTTATAATATGTATTTTCATGTCATTTTATTCTAAATATCACATTAAATTAGCTATTGTGTTGTTATATCTTAGATGGCTTTCCAAGATTTATAGAGTGGTAATAAGGTAAAAGTTAGATATTTTGGTTATACTTAACTAGATTAATTAATTTTTCATCTAATAGTATTCTTTTGAAAGAAATAGGTAATGTTATAGGTTCAAGAACTTAGTGGACAAGATTTGCAATTTATCACATGTATATTCTTTTGGCCTTGGTATATTTTTTTCAATAGTATTTCTACATTTCCCTTTCTTGAAAAGTATATTCATTTGTGTAATTTATGTTTTCTGATTTCTTAGCATAGAATACTTTATATAACACTTTTAATGGTGTTAGAGTATTATTTATTTTTCAAATTGGAATTTTCTAGTAGCTAATTTTTCATGATTAACTTTTGACATTTGAACATGTTACCTATTTGATGGGTCAAATATCTTTTTATGTGTCATTTGATTGATAGGAGGTAGAATGTAAAATTCAAGATCACCTATTTCAAGATTTGCTTCTCATTTCCAAATTCTCTATTCAAAACAAATATTTTTCTCCTTCAATTAATGCATTTTCTTAATTATATTTTCAAGGTTTGGAATAAGAATCAAGTACGTATATTTGTTTAAATGTTGTACTCCTTTATCTTTAAAGTTAAAACTATTAACAAATTATTTTTTTTTTCATTGCAAATTTTTCTACATTTGAAAAAGATTAATCATAGTTTCTCTAAGCACCTCATTAGACTTCTAAATTTTTATTAGTCACCAAATATTGAAGAAAAAAATATAAGTTGTTATACGAGTTTGCTTGAAATTTATTCCTTAAGTCCACTTCACATCTTGTTCCTTGCTATAACATCCTCTTAAGCAACTTAGTCTCTAAATGGAATTTAATTGAGTTAGAGACATGTTTGTAATGGAAATGTGATACAAAGAGCTAGAGAAGGTAATTATTGAGTGATTGACTAAAAAACTAGGCCAAAATGAGTTCTGGTTTAATAGAAAATGAAGTTTTAAGAAAAGGGTATATTTAGGTAATTTAACCCAAAGGAAAGATAAAGAATTAAAAATTAGGTAATTAGAAATGGAACCTTGAAGGAATTAAAATATGAAAGTGGCACATAAGTATACTTTTATAGTAAGGTTGATTCCTAGCTTAAAAAGGAATGAGTTTTATTATATGATGGTGTTTTGGTCAGAAGAAAAGAGTTTATGATTGACCCCAAATCAAACTTTAAAGATTTCTTGAAGTTTTGGGAATCAAAATGGATTGAAATATCAATTTTCATGCTTTTAAACTAGAAAAATCAAAGACTCAGGAGACTTCACTACAGCCAAAAGCCATTTTTGTAACGACCCCCTAATATGTCATACGCGATGCTTATCTGATTAGCGGAAGCATATGGGTTAGTCTACGTAGTTGTTCCCTATGTGGGAACGTCAGGGGATCGCTACTGGTTGAGCGTAACCCAAATAGACTTTCCGTTGTCCATTCGGATTCCGTTCAACCCCAATTCACATGCAGCTAACTAATTATACATACATGCATCATAACTTTCTCTGGAATGAAATCTAAAACTCATATACACATCGCGTCATACATTCATACACATTTCAATTCAAATCCATAAGTTTACAGCGGTAAGTTCTACCAAAAATTCGACAGAGTTTCCTCTGTAATTTGATCACATCCCAAATACAGAATTACCTGTTTAAATATCAACAGCCAGTCTAACAACAGTGATAAACATAACTGACATAAATCCATACACAGCAACATTAATTCATCACTACAATCTATGTATACTATCTAAACATTATATGTACATTCAGTCTAATCCATAAAGAATTCATAAGAAACAGAATCCGATAAATAACAGCATCATCAAAGTATATATACAAATGATTCAAGCCTAAGCTAATCATCCTCTGGTCTATCCTCAAGTCAGCCTCGGCTATCGTCTGGGCTCCTGCCCCTGTTCCTGTTCATCTGAGTAAACAACCTAATGAGATATGAATCCCAGTAGAATAATTTACAATTCAATTATCATTCGAAAACCAGTTGAATACCCAGTGGTGCGAACACCGAAATCGTCTTCCCGAAATCAGTTCGAAAACAGTGAAATACCTTTTCTTTAAAATCGTTTAAACACATGGAAATTGCGGTAATATATCACAATCAGGAAATCCATTTCTTTTAAAATCAGTCATCAAAATCAAGTAAAATCCCATGCCCTGTGTCTCTCAATCCTCGTTGGCTACAAGTCCATTGTAACCAAATCTAAATGATCATCTAATTGCACGTAGTCTAGAGAGAATACCTCTCTTATCGTTAGGCGTGATCTGTAACACCAATCACCCGAATCAAGCCTATATCGTGAGTGTGATCCGTAATACCAATCACTCACTCAAGGACCAGGTGAGAATCAACATCTAGCGCGTCCCCTAGCATGTGCACATACGCCAATTCTCATCCTCATACAGTCTATTCAAACTCACATGCACTCGGTCGGCTATTCCTCAGGGTTCTAGGGTATCACGCCTAAATCACAAGGTTTCCCCGTGTAGGTTATCCACCCTTATACTCCCTAAACCTTTCTTAGGGTCGTCCTGGTTTAACACGTAATCCCTAACTCAGTACAGGCTAAATCTAATAAAAATAGTTTCGTTTAAAAGCTTCTGCATTTAGGGATACTTAACGGCCGTCCCATACCGGCTATCAAGTACCCAACCCTAAGTAAATCTGCTCTAAAGGCATCTAAACTCGATAAACAAGGTGTCTAACATGCAATTAGGGTTTTTAGCACACAGGCATGCAATTTTATCCCATCGAAAGCAGCACGTAAATCCATGCAAGTCATCTAAATCATTTAGGTATTCACTAAATCAATTCTAGGGTTCGGGAAGTGTAAATTATCCTACCTGGTCTCCGAATACTCTAAATCACTTTGGAATTCCACGAAGTCTCGGTTTCTGAGCCTGATTAATTTCCTGAACATAAAATTAAACATTTAGGCTCGTCACGTCATCCAATTTTCAATCCTAAACTCGGTTACACAGTTATCTAGGTTAATTAGTTGCCTAATTACGTTCGGTAGCCATTTCAGTCATATACCATTAGTTTTTGGGAAATTAGACCTTACCACTGTGCTCGGATGATGGAATTCTACATCCCGGTGGTCTTGGTTTCTCAGGATGCACGTCTAGAAGCTCCGGCACGGCGGCACACGGCGGCGCACAATGGCGCACGGCGGAGGGGTGCAGTTTGTCTCGAAAATCACACCACGGTGAAGCCCGCAAGCCCAGGAGTCTGAATACAGTGGTGGCGCGGCGGTTCACGGCCGTTTGGGTGGCGTTTTCTGGCCGCAAAGCTTCTCGCATGGCGGACGACGTTCTGCCTCGATTCGAGCACATCCGGCCTCCTTTCGACGACACCCATCGGAGGCAACGCGGCAAATGGGCTACATGGTGGTGGGGGCGGTGACATTCGATGGCGATGGACGGCGGCGATTCGAGCTGGGAAAGTTTCGCGCAATGGAGGGGAAAAACGGCATTTTTTCGGTGGCTCAGGCGGCCGTTGGTGGCCGTGGTTGGTTCTTTGGAGGTTGTGGCGATGAGGCGTGGTTGGTACCCTTGGTGGCGGCCCACGGTGGTCAGTGCCTGCTCACGGTGGAGGAAGGTGGAGAGAGAAAAGAGAGAGGAGAGAGAGTGTGTGGTGAGGAGAGAGAGTGAAATGAGAGAAATGAAGGAAATTTGCATAATTTAAAGCCTCTAGGGACGATTCCGACTTTTCCCGGGCCACCTGGGGATGTTTTGGGTGTCGGCATCCTTCCAGACGTCAGCACGCATTTCCATGCGAAAGCTTTGGCCTCCATCAACAAAATTGATGCACGAAACTTCTTCCGTCAGTTTCTGATCGCTGGATTGCATTTCTTTCTATTTGATCGTGTTTCTGGATTCGAACGACCTTCTGTGTCAAGTCATTATCCTCAAAATTCATGTCAGGCTTCGTTTGATTGAAATTAGGGTTAAAATCAAGTTTTTATCTTTCAAAATCCTTTAAACTCTTTCAAATATTTCCCGTTGTTACAATTTTTGCCATGGCGAGTCGCTATTGTGTATTGCGACGAATTGCCTCAAACATTTTCTATATGCTCCACCTTGACACTTCAAAGTAGCGAACTTCTACATTTTTGAAGTTTTCATCTTTGTATTATTTGTTTTCCTCTTTTCTTCCCTAAACCTCATGCAAAAGCTAGGAAATCATCTCAAATTAATACTAATATGTTTGAGAAGTAATATGGGACAAGATTGAAGGGAAATAAATAGAGAGGAAAATTGTATATACTCTTATTATATGCCCTAGTCTAGAAAAGTTCTAGGTTGAATGACTGGTAATTGGCATGGGACAGTTATCAGAAATTCCATGTTTGAAATATGGAATAGAATGGAAAAATATCTATCTAACTTTTGAAAGAATTTTGAAAACCATTGTGTTGATGGTTAACCCTAAATTAGTTACCCGAATAGCTACTAAGTTACTAGTTAGAGTAAAACCAATTATAATTAGGGAACTTATCAAAATGGTGTATATAGTAGAGGGTATTAAGATAACGTTTTACCCCATAGAAGAAGGATATATTTAAAGAAACATTCTCCAATCAAAGTAGACTGGGTAGAAATGACCTGTAACCACAATAGAGGTACAATGATCTAGTGAGTGGATATGATCTATGACCCATAGTAGAGGCACAATGATCTTCATCAATGTTATGATTAGGCTCACTTAGCTTTTTCTTGTTTTGTTACTTATATAAACTGTAATGCTATAAGACTGGTGTGTTATTCTTACTTTTATCCTTACTTTTACATGAATATGATTTTAATTACTATTTAATTATGAGTTAGGTTTAGGTTTCCTTACTCAGGTATTCTTATTTTTACATTACACTGCGGAAGACTAAATAGCAAAAAAAATAATAAAAATATAGCGAAAGATAACGCATCATTAATGTATACATTCCATAAATATTTACAACATTAAACATATAACTATGGATATGTGAAGTTTGATCTGTTACTTAGGGTAAAGAGGCAAATCTACCACTCAACCCTTATCAAAATTTTCCTGCTACTAGATATAACTTTCACATATCCTAATATATATATGCCCTATTCTCACTAGGATAGAGGGACCTCCATGGTACCTATATAACTTTCATTTTATACATCCAAAAATGAGTTATCCTAATTCTATTCCAAAATCATATTCAGAATTAGGATAAAGAGGTCTACCATATACTTAATTACATAGTCACCTAAAGGGAAATACTTCTTCATTCTCATTGGGGAAGAGGGACGTCCCTAATAGCTATCACCCAAATTCCTCATAGTATAGTAAAAGGACCGTAAAAATGGTATGTCCACTAGGGCCACTTCAGTTTCTAGCCACATAGTGTACCTAGTTATCTGATACATATCAGGATAATTATGAGAAATAAATTCCTAGTAGACAAACAACCCATTCTTTTTGAAAAACTTCTAGCATGTACCACCGTAATAATACGAAAAACATTATACATTCTTTTATTTTAAATACAACACATTTTATTAGGATATCATGCATGTTTCATGTATTAAAACATGGCATGTATTTATGAAAGCATAAACATAAATTAACAAAGGATAATTCACCCTTCACAATATTTCATAATATAATTATAAAAAAAACATCATTATATGGTATCATGAAGATCATCGTACAAATCATACAGATCATATAATCAGGGAAAACTAATCAACACATTATGGCTAATGCCATCCTCGTAAGAGAAATAAAAGAGTATCAGGAGAGTCATCCAGTGAACTACTTCACATACCCTTACTGGCATGAGTGAGTTAATTAAACCTCATATTTGAGCATCCCCTAGTGGATCCAAGTACCCTTAAATGGACCTTGTCTTTTAGACAGATCCTAACCAACGAAATTATTCCTTTTCACCCCAAATAGGGTTGGTATAACCTCAATGGACCTTGTCTCTTAGATAGATCCTAACTAGTGGGATTATTCTCTTTCATCCCAATAGCCAAACTAGCAAACATAAAAAGATCATCTCATTCATAGGCAAATCCTTTCTATACTCATATAAAAATCTTAAATAAATCAATCATGTTCAACAATCATTCCCAATCAATTTACAAATCATACTTATTAAACAACAATTCACAATCATTTATAAGAGTAAAGGGAGTGTAGATTACTCTACCTTTTACTATTTTCTCCTTTTTTGAATAGGATTTCCCTCTTTCACCTTTGGATTATCTTTATAAATCGTCTCCTGAGGCAAACAGTTCAAATCTCATTTCATATCCTTTCTATCATGGTCTTATGCAAATCCTATCTTAAGGTTTCACCAAGGTTTCCTCTAGTTTCCCACTTCTAACTATTTCTTTGGTTTTCTATCACTCTTCTCATGTAATTCTCATATAGGATGATATTTGAACCTTATTCAAATTAGAACTAAGGATTTCTAAACTCAAATCATGTTTTAAAATCATTTCCTTACATCAGGGGAGCTACCAGCTCCTTTCTGGAAAGCTGTATTTCGCAATACAGGGACCCGATAGTCGACTGTCGTGCGACTAGCAGTCGAATGGCAGACCTGTGTGTGTAATTCTAGGCTTTACAATGGCTTGGCAGTCAACTGGTGCATGCCTGGAAATCGATTGATAAGCAGCTGAGTAAAATGCTGGGTTTACAAAGAACACGACAGTCAACTGGTGCATGTTGGCAGTCAACTATGCTATTCTTTGACAGCCCAAAAATGCTGGCTTTCACCAAATGCAACCTAGATTACCAGTCCATAACATTTAAAAATCATATGAGCTTAATCCCTAATCATTTTTGCCCAAAAGCCATAAATTTTTAGGTCCAAAACATTAACCAATTTAGAGAATCTATATGCAAACCGAGTGAAAGAAAAACCTAACTTAGAAATTTTGATTTAAGCTTCTAAATCTCTAAATGGAATCAGATAATCTTAGCATCTTAGTTTAGAAACCTATTTCTAACCTCAAAAAACCCTCAAAATTAATTTATCTAGTCTAAATCTCTAAAAATATGAAATGCCTTATGTTTTTCCTAGTTTCATTTTCTTCCTCAGATCACAGTAGATTGGATGCATTTTAAGGAAGAATTCTATTCCTAAATGATGTATAAATGATTTTTTAAGACTTGATGGAAGATCCTTACCTCAAATTTGAGTTTCGGAGCTTCAATCTTGCTTTCCTTCTCTTTTCCCCTTTTTCTCCTCTTGCCCGTATGCTTCCTCTCCTCCTCAGATGCAAAAATGTGCTGGTAAGGAGGGAAGTATTGTATATGAAGGGAGCAAGCAAATGGTATTGTGAACTTGCTCAGGGACTATCTTGCAATAAGGCCAAAATTACATTTTAGTCCTTCCTATTTCAAACCCCAAATCTCCTTTATTTTATTTCAAATCTTCATACAATATTTCAAAATTATCATCATTATTAAAATTTCCAAGGGACCGAGTATTACATATGTGATGGTACTTTATGATACCCTCGTGGTAACGACTTAATGGCACTAATAAAAGTCACCCTAGTGATAAGGAATTTGATGGCACCAATTTATTATTATTGATATGAAAAATATGAATGCATAATGATGTATTTTATGGATAAATGAAGCATGACTATGTGATGCCATGTATTATGTTCATGACATGAATTGTTTTATAGTTTCATGTTCACAAATACACATGTATATGTTTCATATAAAGCATGCTCATGGAATTGAACGGGAATTGTTTAGAAAAAATTAGAATGTAGAAATTTTTTGTATTCGTATAGTGTTACATACCAGTTATTTTGAAACTATATGGTTTGTTTGGCTACTGGAAAATTATTTTTCATTATTGTACTAATGTGTATCAAATGCATGATGGCAATAATTGAGATCCCCGCAACGGACTAGTAAATTTAAGGAATAGTTATAATTGTGAAATTGTAGCCCTTTTGTTCTAATTCTCAACATGTTATTTTTAGAATAAAATTAGAACTACTATTCTTTTGGAATGTACATGATGGAAAAGGGCAAATGTATTATATAGGATATGTGAAGAAGTCATCCGTTAGTAGTATTCTTTTGAAAAAGGGTTTTGAATGGCAAGTTTGTTACCTCCTTATCCCTTTGAGTGATTACTTCACATATCCTGATTATTTATCAGACAATGTAAACATATATACATATATATGTTATGTTTTTATAACTTCCATTACAATGAATGAACTTTTATTTCCTTTGTGCTAAAGTATAATAACTTGAGCAAAGGAGCCCAAACCTAAGCAATAATAAATTCTTTATGGATTTTAAGGCTTAGGCTAATTAATGAGACAAAAAGGTAAAGAATAATGTGACCACTAATCTTATTACATTTTACAAAACTATAATATAAAGATAAGGGGTGTTACACCCTGGCAGTCAACTGATAGCTCTCGGGTTTGCAAAAATTGGCTAGACTATAGGCGACCAGCCAACTGATAGAAGGGGTAAGTCGACTAATAGCCCCCTATGTTGGAAAAATTAACTTAAATACCTATTTTGAAGCATAACTAGCCTAAAAACTTCACTCAAATAAAGGATTTAGACCTGAGATGTAATGGTTAACATGTGATTTGAGAATGAATGAGAAAGACGAGGTTTTGAAAGAGATGAGCATGAAACATAAATGAGAATAACTGTTACTGGTTGAAGACCATGAGAATACTGCAACTGGTTAAACTACGAGAATAATGAAAATGGTCAATACCACAAGAATATTACAGACTGTCATTAAAGGCCACGAGAATACTGTAAATGGTCAGTACCATGAGAATATTGCAAATGGTCATGAACCATAACAATATTGCAAATGGTTAAAGACCATGAGAAAACTCATTTATGCTAGAATTTTTAAAGATTTCTTTTATAACACTTTTTTCCATGGCCATAACAAAATGCTCTAACTTGCTTGTTTATGCTCTATATTGATATGTGAATATGACCCTGTTGCCATTACAATTTGAGAATATATCCTATATGATGGATATGAGAATGAGATGTACAAGAATGAAATGCATATATACTCATAAGATACATGAGAAAATTGTATAATTCATGCATGTAATCCCAATAGACATGGTATACTATTTGATACTTAAAAGAATGTAGTATATTTTCATGCCAGTACAGTGGTACAAATCAACTATTTTAAAAATACAAGTTGTTATTGCTACTAAGTATTTATTCTCATTAAGTGCTGGTTTATTTCATATACCTAAGTTCTAGATTCTACTAGAAGTGGAGGTGGATTGGGTAGATATACCCATCTTGGATTATTTAATAATAATCAAGGAGATTTGGGTAATTTTAGTTATAGACATTCCCCTTATGCCCCCACCTACTTGAGGGGTTGACATGCAATATGTGATGCCCAAAACCCTGATCCTTTATTATCTTTTTGGGAATAGGTCATGAAGATTTTTGGTATAGGATGAGAGGGCATATATGTATCCAAAATATGTGAGAAGAATACTTGCTTGTAGGATAAGCAGAGGGGTATGAATGGCAGGTCTATTGCCTCCTTACCCTACTTATGAATGCATAATACAAGATTTGAGTGAGATATACTTATGAATGCATAATACAGATTCTGAAAAATGGATGTACTTATGAATGCATAATATATATTCCCAAAAATGGGTTTTTCTTCTTTTTTGAGAATAAGGTTAAATCTAAGATTTGAGTGAGATTAAACAGTAACTTAGGCTATTTATGTTTGCTAAATGATGCTTTCATACTAGTATTGAGTTGATGGTTATTAAAAATGGTTTACCAACTAAAATTTTGGGTGAAAATTTGGGTTAAAACCAACTTTAAAAAATAAAGTACAACATATCAACCAACTGATAGCCTTACTAGTCAACTTCTATGTTCTTAAACTTCCTAGAAACGCATCCAGAACACTAACAAGCGAGTACCAGCCCCATGAAAATCAACTGTCACATTCATATTTTCCAAAAAATTTCCAAGAACATAGCAATCAACAGTTAAGCACTTGGTAGTCAACTGATAGCTCTCAAGTTTGCAAAAATTAGCCAGACAGTAGGCAACCAACTGACTGATAGAAGGGGTAAGTCAACTAATAGCCTCTATTTTGGAAAAATTATCTTAAATACCTATTTTGAAGCATAAATAGCCCAAAAACTTCACTCAAATAAAGGATTTAAACCTGAGATGTAATGGTTAACATGTGATTTGAGAATGAATGAGAAATATGAGATTTTGAAAGAGAAGAGCATGAACCATAAATGATAATAACTACAATTGGTTTAATCGTGAGAATATTGCAAATGGCCAGTACCACAAGAATATTGTAGATGGTCATTAAAGGTCGCGAGAATACTACAAATGGTCAGTACCAAGAGAATATTGTAGACGGTTACCACGAGAATATTGCAGATGATCACAAACCATGAGAATGTTGTAGATGGTCAAGGACCATGAGAAAACTCATTTATACGAGAATGTTTAAAGATTTCCTTTCTAATGCTTTTGTCCATGGCCATAACAAAATGCTCTAATTTGTTTGTTTGTGCTCTATATTCATATGTTCTATATTGATATGTGAATACGTCCCTAATGCCATTACAATTTGAGAATATACCTTGTATGGTGGATATGAGAATGAAATGCATATGTACTCATACGATACATGATAAAATTGTATAATTCATACATGTTATCCCAATAGACATGGTATACTATTTGATACTAAAATGAATTAGTATATTTATGTACTAATATAGTGGAACAAATCAGTTGTTTTAAAAATACAGGTTGTTATTGCTACTAAATATTTATTCTCATTAAGTGCTAGTTTGTATCAAATGCTTAGGTTTTAGATTCTGCTAGAAGTGGAGGTGGATTGGGTAGATATACCCATCTTGGGTTATTTTATGGTTATTAAAGAGATTTGGATAATTTCGATTATAGACATTCCCCCTACGTCCCTACCTATTGGGGGTAGACATGTAGGACTAGTTGGTAGTATTATATTTTGACATGTAAATATGTGATGCCCAAAACCCTTATCTTTTATTATCTTTTTGGAAATAGGTCAGGAAGATTTTTGGTATAGGATGAGAGGGCATATATGTATCCAAGATATGTGAGAATAATACCTACTTGTAGGATAATCAGAGGGGTATGAGTGGCAGGTCTGTTGCCTCCTTACCTTTGTTAGCCTTACATATCTATAGGTATATGTCTTATATGTCTTGTGTAACTAAGATATGACTATTGTAAATGAACTATTTATGTGAATGTAAAAATATATGAATATCTATATATTTTATTCTAATTATTTTTCACTACTACACTACATGCAAGAATCCCGAGTGCAGAACTCCCGAACTAATGGCACTCAATTATTTAACTTGGTAAAAGTTAAAAATTGACTCGGGCAAAGGTAGTAGTAACTTACCAATCCTGTAGTATAGTATATTATATTTATTATATTATATTGTATTGTATTGTATTATATTATATTATTAAATTAATTTAAAAGGAACCATATGATTAGGGGTGTTTAAAGCATATATTAGAGAAAAGGGATTAGAAGAACTCTATAAACAAGGCTTGATAGAAGGAACTAGCTATAACAAGTTAGAATTCTATGAACACTATTTATATGATAAAAAAAGGAAAGAAAAATTTCCTACTTGTGCACACACAACAAAAGGAATTATGGATTATATACATTCTAACATTGGGGTCCTGCTAGAACTCAATCACAATGTGGAGCTAGGTACTATATCACTTTCATTGATGATTGGTCAAGAAAAGTGTGGTGTATCTATTGAAACATAAAAATCAGGCTTTCAAAACCTTTAAGCATTGGAAGGCTATGGTTGGAACACAAACTGGCCTACAGGTGAAGGTGCTAAAAATAGATAATGGCCTATAATAGCTATGTGAAGATTTCAATGAATTCTACAAAGACAATGGCATTATGAGGTACAAGACAATTAGACTAAATCAGTAACAAAATGGCTTAGCTAAGAGAATGAATAGAACCATCTTGGAGAGGGTGATATGCATGCTATCAAATGCCAAACTTAGCAAAAAAATTTTGGGAGAAGCTATACTCATAGCTACATACACTTATAATAGGTCTCCTTTTGCAGTAATCTAGTTTAAAACTTCAGAAGAACTTTGGACAAGTAAGCCACCAAGTCTTAAAAACATGAGGATATTTGGTTGTGATGCATACATTTACGCCAATGAAAGAAGTTAGAGCTTAGATCAAAGAAGGAAATTTTCATTGGATATCTAAATGGAGTAAAAGGCTACAAGGTGTAGATTGCTGAATCTAGAAGAGGAAAAGCAATTATTAGCAGAGATGTCTTTCAAGAAGAAAACGTGATGCAGAATAATGTGCAAAAACTTGCTTTTCCTATAACATCTGCTCCTCCTATGTATAAGAGATGTTTGTTAGTTGTTAATTTAAAATTAAATGCTTGTGTTTGTTGTATTAATTGCATATAGTTGCATTAGGACACAAACTTGGTTAAAAGAAAGAAAAGCTAAGTCAAAGTGTGACCAAGGACCCAATTGAAAGGGGAAAGTTCAACTAGGCCAAAATCAAAAATGAGCCAAGGGCTGGAATGCAAATAGGGAGACTTATACTTTAGAAACCCTAACCCTAACCCTAACCCACATGACACAACTTCAGCCTTTTTTAGAGAGAGAAAAGGGCGAGTTAGGACAAGGGGAGGAGATTTACTGAATGAAGGGTGATTTAAGGCTAGGGAAAATATTTCACAGCAAGGGAAGGATCATCTAGACACTCAATCCAACATATTTTCAAGCAAAATCTAGGTAGCAACTCAACCTAACCCTATTTTTGAAATGTTCGCTTTTGTTGAGGAATGCTATTTGTAACGCCCATATCTAGTATTACAATTCCTCCGATGTAAATAATAAGTTTGGTACATTATTCTTATCCTTTTATCATTAATGTCTGAGCATCATACCATTAAGATTTATTAAAGTGGATTAGGTTCGGGTTCTTTCGCTCAGATAACCACAACTTATGCACAGCGAAAATTAAAAATTCATACAGCATAGTGGAAATTAGAAACTTACATATAATACAAATAATCAGTGTTCAATAATGAATGTCCACTTCATCCTTCAGAGAATATATTCTAAGATATATGAAGCACCCATCCATAAGGAGTCAAGAGACAACAATCTTGTCACTCAAACTCCTCTTACAAATACAGGACAAATAGGTCCTTCACGTATCCTATTCCCCAGTAATTTCCCGTTCCCCTTTCATATACATAGTTAAAATAATCGTCTTAATCCTAACTCAAAATATGTCTAGAATCAAGACCCTAAAATAAGAAATTACAAAATGTTTTCAACAAAAAGGGCTTCTATCTTCCCTGGCATCGCTAAGCTTCCACATCTGATACATATTAGCATAGAAATGAGAAACACAAGTTTCCCATTAGCTTAACAATTAAGGGTTAAAAATCTACTAATATGTACCAAGGTGCAAGCACCAAAACATTTACGTCTACATTCTCAGTATTTGGAAACATAGCCTTAATCATAATTATAAGTTAGCAAGCATTGTATGACCACTTTAGATGTCGATGTGATAAAAGTAGAAATCCTCTTTCAAGTAGAACATATTATCTTGGAATTATGTCTATTATCACAAAATTAAACAAAAATCACTTATGCATTAAATTCTTAAAACTTACCGTTATACATTAATTGTGCACCCTGGGGTACTATGTAGACACTTGGCCACCTTTATAAAATCATTGTGAACACTAGGTCATGGGTATGGAGCACCTTCGGCCACACCTCACCAGGTCACACATGTGGAGCACCTTCGAGCACACCTCATGAATCATGGACACTTGACCACCTGAATAAAATTATCGTGAACACTAGGTCACGTGTATGGAGCACCTTCGACCACACCTCACTAGGTCACACTTTTACTAAATGACACTATGCATTAAAAACCTTAT
This sequence comes from Senna siamea, assembly GCA_031216115.1. Taxonomy (NCBI): domain Eukaryota; kingdom Viridiplantae; phylum Streptophyta; class Magnoliopsida; order Fabales; family Fabaceae; genus Senna; species Senna siamea. The sequence goes on from CM062354.1 coordinate 19,097,941, forward strand.
GGTGACTCCTTATATTTGAATTGTGCAATCATGTCATTGACAATTTCTTCTATTTTTATCATTTTAATCTCTCTTGCATTTAGTGTTTATATAATACATTTTAATGCATTCCTTATTATATTCGGCCACTAAGATACAATAGCTAAATTTAAGACTTTTCATGATACATTGCCATATTTTCTTTTCTTCTTTTGGTTTAAATCGAATTAACATCTCCCTTACATAATTCCCATTATAAGATTTCCTACCATACTAAAAGGTCATTTTGGGTTTGGCAAAATAACTAGGAGAATTGCAAATTTTCATTACCTACGAATTAGGCTTCCTTTTTCTATTGTGATAGCCATAATTTAGCTTATTTATTGATTATAAAAGGATGCAATTTTCCTATATTGTCTTAGGTCTAAGCTCTCTTTTATACATGCTACATTTATCAACATTAGTTCTATCATGGGAATTATAACATCTAATCCAACACAATGAGACATTTTCCATATAACACATGATATTTCAATAGCCTCTTATTCTAGATTCTTTCATGAAAACATCAATGTCAATTTTAACATATCCACAACCACATCTATTTATCATGCAAGCTTAGCCAAGTGACATTCACAACATTAAGAATGCAGGGAAGAATTAATGTCCCATGCAAGTTTGTAAAATCATGGTGCATATATATTAAAACATGGGACACAAATTTAGGAATTGTTAACCTACCTCAAAGATAACTAGGATGGGATAATCTTAGCCCTTCTTTTGAACTCCCTCTTACCCCTTGCTTCCTTTTTCTTCAGCTAGATCTCTCTCTCCTTGCCTTGATCGAATGTGTAGGTGTGTATATTCTAAGTTGTGGGATGCTCTCTCTTTTCTTTTTTGTTGTGTGTGTGTTACATGTATGTCAAAAATGCAATCTCAACTCCTCTTGTCTCTTTGCTTAGGTGGCGTGTTTTATGTATAACTCACTTGCATGCTATTTTGTCTAATAGCCTTTCGTGTTTTACTAGTGCAGCCCCTTACCTTTTTCTTTTTCCATTTGTATTTACTTAGTATTCACGCCACCATTTCCCTCTTTTCTTACTAATCACGGCTACAAGTGTACTTTTAAGTACATTTTGCCTTGCTTGCAAACTTGGCATTACTTGTAGTTTAGGTGCAGCCCCATTTTCCCATGTTGAGTTCTTTTTCCTTTCTCCACAACTTACGCTGCATCCTTTTCTTTTTCCCTCATATTTTGTTTCCTCCTTCTACTTAGTTAATTATTATTATCATTAACAAAGAGTCCCATGTGTAGTTTTAGTGTAGCTTAGTGCAGCCCATTTCCTCAATTATTCTTGATTACTATTAGTACTAAGCACACCCATTTACTTGCACTCTTCCATTACCTACTTATCAAGCTACCCCTTCCCCTTAATCATTTTTCTCTAATTGCCACATGTGTACTTTTAAGTATACTTCACTTCCTTTGCACTACACCTTAGACACTTGCTAACGCCTAAGAAAGTAAAGAAAAAGGTTTCACGCTAGCATCCCCCTTCTTATCACATTTATATTCGGCCAAAGAGCATGGGATGGCACCTTCATTTTCCTTAATGCTATTTCATGGCTGCTCTAAGTGTACTTTAAGTACACTTTGCATTTCCTTGCAAGCTTAGGTTAGCTACTTAGATAAGTTAAAGGAGAGGAGGAGGAAAATCATATTCTATCTTTATCTTTTGTTATTTTTATTAACATATGGCTGCACGTGTACCTTCCTTAATGTATGTTTAATTTAGAAAAATTCTGTACCCTTTTTCCTTTGTCCATTCGATCACATTTGAAGGGAGGAGTTCACGCCATTGCATCCACACGCAAGACTATAACTCCTTTCTCTCTTCTTTTGGCGTGTGGAAGGCAACAAAAGGGAGGGGAGAAAAACTTGTATCACACGTTTCCACTTTCCCTCTTCCATCTTCCCCACTACCCTTACACACTCACATGTTTGTTGCTTAAAAATTCTGCACTCTTTCCTCCAACTTGTTGCATGTAATTGCATATGATTAATTTCCCCCTTGCACGTGAGCCCTTCTCTTCATGCAATACCCACATTTTTAGCATTATGTATGCATGTTTAATTCCTCTCCTAGGTGGCACTAAAAGAAGGAAAGGAAGGGGAAACACATTGCCCAAAATGTAGCATTGTATTTTGTATATTTATGTTTTAAATTCTGCACTCTTTATTCCCCCTTATTCCCATACATATATTGATTTGGTTGCCCCTTTTTGTACCTCAATCCCAATTACACTTGTTCATTCATATGTATATATTAAATTGCTATACATTCCTTACATTTCCAAAGGTTCCTAGCCATGTGGTTATATATATTTCAATGCTACACTTCCTCCCTTTCCTAATTGCATGTGTAGGTGTATAGGTATTTTTAGTTTGCTTTTCTTTTTGACAATTAAGCTAGATGAAAGGAAGAATAAGGAATTAAATTAAATGCCTAAATTTTTATGTGATATTATCCTTTAACGCACACACACATTTTTTTTCTGGCCATTAAATTATGCAATCAATTCACCATACTATATGGTAACTCATCTAATTAATTTTGAAACATTTAATTTATAACTAATTTTTTTTTTCTCTTTTTTTTATATATTTTTTTTCTACTGTTCACTTCAGCCTTTTGCACAATGGAGCTCCTCTTGCACGATGTTTGGATTTTCCTTCACTCCAAATTACTTCGCTTCTTGTGAAGACTTGATAAAATGCTGAAAACAAAAATAAAGCAAACTTAAGTGATTTTAATAACAAAATTACACAAAAAATGCTCACAAAATGGACAATTCACATCAAGAAATTTTGTATAGAATCGGACACATCATAACTAATCAAGAGAATATAGGGTGTTACACTGTTTATGAATGATTTAAACTATTTTTGGGGTTTAAACTACATTCTATATATCTTCCACCTTTATTGGGTGCTGCTTGCTGAAATGTTAGGCTGATTTATGCTTGTAAATGATAAGAAGGATTGGGTTGTTTTTCATCTAGTAGAATATGCTAGTTTTCCTTGGATGCATAATATTTGAGCATAATGATGAGGAATGTTTAGAAAGAATGAGGTTTTTGGCATGGAAACTAAGCTCCTATATTTTTTAAACTAAAAATGGACTGAACTCTAAGATGGGTAATTTCAAAAACATATTTTTTGAACTGGCGTAGGACATAACAGTCGACTTGAAACATATGGTAGCCGACTATCATGTTCCTAAGAAACCTAGAAACATATACTTAGACATAGCAGCTGACTATTAACCTCGTGTCTGAGCTTTTTACATAGTAGTCGACTAGTAACCCTAACTTGATTATTTGTCATGTTCTTCGTTTTTCCCAAGAAGAATCCTAGAGAGTGATCAGTCAACTTCCAGCCTTCTATCAATAGATTGACAGCCCACTATTTTACGAATTGAGGATGCTCGAGAATGATCAACAGACTAAGAATGATCAGCCGACTGCCAATCTTCCACCAGTCGACTGATAGCCCTCCAACATGTGAACCATGATTTTTATCAAAGATTAAGCTTAGTAATCCTCCATACTACTTTGTTTAAGGCTCATATCATAACCATACCAAGAAACTACATACTTTTGGGTATCATACAAAGGATAAGTTCACGTGTCACTCAGATGAAAGGATCCTTGTGATAGTGATATAAAAGGAGTGGAAAAACACGAGAAAGGAAAGGGTGAAGTATTCTAAACATATGCGCTAGTGGTAGATAAGCTCATGATCAAGTGATCGATTTTCGGTATGGGATAGTCGTTGGGCATTCCAAGGTTGTGCCATAAATAGGGATGGTCAAACATTCACTTAAACTTAGATGGTTTTGAAAACACCGTGATGATTACGAACTTTAAGTTAGTGCTATCTTCTAAAGGCCATTAAGAGACACATACTTAGGGTTAAGCATAACTATAAGTATGAGCCAAATCACCCTAGTATATATGTTAAAGAATAGCATACCAGGAATGTGATCCATTAGTAAGGGGTGATGAATCTATAGCCTCATAATCCATGAAAGCGGGGAGGATAGGACCTATTCAGAGGTTTTACAGTGATCCCATGAGTTATTGAAATTATACTTGGATCTGGCTAAGAGATGCCTCAGTTAGTACTTATGCAGTAGAATTACTATAGTGGTGCAGGTAGTCACCAAGTAGCTCCTTCATCTATGTAGTGGTACGTGGAGTTGGTCACTAGGTAGTGCTCTTGATAACTTGTATATTATGATTATTTCTCTTGCTCATAGGTAAAATGAAAAGCCATGTTTATTACCCTAGGAAATGTTTTGTGATGAAAATGATGATGAATGGACATCTTATATTATAAAGTTAATATGTTTTACTTGTACATGCGTGAATCTGAGCACACGACATGAGAGTATGCTGCATATACTGCATTCCAATAATATGTATTATATTTTCATGATAAGAAAGAATGCAGAGGTTTTACATATAAGTATGATGGTACAGGTCAGTGGATTTCAAAACAGGTTGCATTACTACTGAGATTAATTTCTCACATGTGTGCTGGTGTGTACCAAATGTGTGGGTCCTTAGCTAGAGGAGAAGGTAAGCGAGAGATCAGTACCCTTTCTAGGGTGAACTGAAATGTTTATTTTGGATAGCATAAGAACTCATTTATTTTACACTAGTCTTTATAGATTTTGAGAAAGGCTAATTAGATTATCTCTTGTATAGCATATCTTAAGCTAAATGTATATGGATTAACTAGTAACTATCAATAGGCAATTGATGCAGTCATGAGTGGCAGGGTTATTGCCTCCATGCCCAATAGTATTTAATGATAAGTAGCAAATTAAGTATGCATGTTTGTGTATAGTTAATTAAAGTAAACTATAACTATATAATGTGATATTTCGCTGTGATTCTTGAGTGAGTACAGAGTGTAAGACCTGACCCTAATGGTACTTAATTAATCCACTTGGTAAAAGTCAAAAATTTACTCGGGTAGTAGTAATAATAACACACCATTATCATTATATTGGTATATTATACATTTTAAATAACTAAAAGGAACTATAGGCTAAGGAGGTGTTACACTTCTAGAAAATGACAATACAAAAGGAGAATTCAAATGGAGGTGGAGTTAATTACCCCAAAGAAACCTAACCAAGCTAACAATAGCCAAATAGAAATTCCTCAATCTGAGACAAACCTAAATGATTAATTACTAGCCAAAGATAGGGGAATAAGAAAAAGGAAAGCTCCTAAAAGGTACAGTTTTATAGAATTTATAGCATGTGCCTTAACAGTGGAAACTGAGGATGACAACTCAAACTTAGCAAATTATAAAGAATCCAAGATTAGCAAGGATTGTGTATAATGGAAAGTTACCATAAAGGAGAAATATGATTCTCTCATGAAGAATCATACCTGGGAACTTATGGAAAGACCTAAAAACAAAGTCTTATTGGCTACAAATGGATTTTTAAAAGGAAACATGAAATCCCTAGTGCTAAAAAGAGCAGATACAAGGCAAGGCTTGTAGCAAAAGGAAGGGATATATTACAATGAAATTTTCTCACCTGTTGTTAAATACACTAGTATAAAAATTATTCTATCTTTGGTTGCAGTCTATAATTTAGAACTTGATCAATTGGATGTAAAAATAGCATTCTTACATAGTGTGCTTGAAGAGAAAATATTCATGAAACAACTAAAAGGGCATGAAGTACTAGCAAAATAATATATGGTTTGCTTATTGAAAAAATCATCATATAGACTTAAACAATCCCTGAGGTAATGATAATTAAGGTTTGACAACTTTGTTATGTCCAAAGGCTACCTGGGAAGTGCTTATGACATTTGTGTTTATTTTAAAAGGGAATATGTAGGGAATTACATATATTCGCTCTTATATGTAGATGACATGCTAATAGCAAGCAAGGATGTTGAGGCTATTAAGAAACTCAAGCAATTTATGAGTTCAGAATTTGAAATGAAAGACTTATGAGAATCACAAAGAATTCTGGGCATGGACATTATAAGGGAAAGAAGTAAAGGCACAATTCATCTTAACCAAGGGAATTATATTGAAAAGGTCTTGAAAAGGTTCAATATGTCTAATGCTAAACTTGTTTCTACCGCTATTGCAAGACATTTCAAATTGTCTTCTAAACTGTCACCCAACAATAAGGAAGAGCACAAGTTCATGAGCAACATTCCATATGCCAATGCAACTAGTAGCTTAATCTATGCCATGGTGTGTTCTAGACTAGACATAACCTATGGAGCAAGCTTGGTTAGCAAATTCATAGGAAATCTTGGCAAGGAACAGTGGATGGTAGTCAAATAGTTGTTCAAATACTTGAAAAAACCACAAATATTGGATTAAAGTTGATTAAACTAGATACTAACGAGAATCTAATCATTGGTTATGCGGATGCTGACTATGAAGGAGATATGGACAAGAGAAGGTCAATAACAAGATATATTTTCACCCTATATGGGAATGTAGTTAATTGGAAGGCCAATATGCACTCTTTTGTGGCACTATCAACCACAAAATCTGATATATTGCCTTAACTAAAGCTATAAAGGAAGCTTTATAGATGAAAGGATTTGTAGAAGAATTGAAAGGAGAGGAACTAAAAATTGAAATAATGTGTGATAGTTAAAGTGCTATTTGCCTTTCAAAAAATTAGTCATTCCATGAAAGGACTAAGCATATTGATAAAAGGTTCCATTTCATCTAAGACATCATTGCAAAAAGGGTAGTTCAAGTTAAGAAAATTGGTACATAAAACAACCCTGTTGATATGTTAACTAAGGTCATTCTTGATTCAAAGTTTGAACACTGCCTAGACTTGTAAGTGTTTTCAAACCTAGAGAATGAAGTTTCAACACAGGAACTTGGACATCTACTGAATTGGAGCTCTCTATGAAGAACCAAGGTGGAGATTTGTCAAAAACATTGGTCTTTGAAAGTGATGCAACTTGGGTAGCAGTTTAGGGTATAGCAGCATTGCAATAGCTTGGCCAGATGTCATTTAAATTGTTAGTTAAGTGTTAGGTAGAGGATAACTGAAGCTTATGATGCATGGTTATAAGTCTAGAGTATTGTAACTCTTCATATATAAAGGCCTTAGCTAGAAGAATCATAACAGATTTAGGAATGAGAGAAAATAGAAGAAAACATAGTTTTTGGCGAGATGCCATATTGAGTGCTGAGAGTTCAAGTATGAGAAAAGCTCTTGTAAAGTTTTTGAAGTCTCATTCAATAAAGGTCCTGAAGCATCTTGAAGAGTGGATGTAGGATACAAATCTAAACCACTATTTGTGTCTTTTGTTGTTTCTTGTTGTTGTATCATTGATCTTGAATTTCTTGTTGCAATCTTGCTTCTCGGGTTATTAGTTTTTGCATTGGTTTTTCTTGGTTGCTTAGACTATCATTATCTCATAAATCTTACAACTCCAAAGCAAGTGTATGAGGATTAACTCAAGATGAAAAAAGAGATAGATAAAAGAGAGAGTAAGTTGAAAAATGTGAAAAAAAGTTGAGAGCCAAAAAAAAAAAAAGAAATTGAAAAGAAGGAAAAGAATGAAGAGAGGAAATAGAAGAAAAGGTGAACTTTTATGCAAACAAGAGTTAAGTAAGGAGTGATTTCTTGGCTGAATAGCCTTTACTTCTCCTTGTTTACAAGGACTCATTTTTTAATACTAATGACCATAACTCTTGTTTTCATAGTGTTTTTGGTTTTTTGTTTCAAGAATTTGTTGGTGTGTTGGCTGAAGAAATTCCACCCAGTTTACTGCCTATTAGAGGAAATTAAACATCAAATTGATTTCATTCTGGGAGTAACAATTCCTATCAAACCATCTTACAAAAGTAATATAGAAGAAATAAAGGAGCTTCAAAAGCAAGTGGAAGAGCTCTTGGCAAAAGGGTACATTTGAGAATGTTTGAGTCCTTGTGCTGTTCTAGTACTCTTAATCCTAAAGAAAGATGGAACTTGGATTATATGCATTAATTACAAAGCTATAACTAATATCATTGTAAAGTATTGTCACCCCATTCTTAGATTAGATGATATGTTAGATGAATTGCATGGTTCTAGTCTATTTTCTAAAATTAATTTGAAATTTGGATACCATCAAATTAGAATGAGGGAAGGAGATGAATGGAAAATATCTTTTTAAGACAAAACATGGTTTGTATGAGTGGTTATTCTTGTAATTTGGGTTAACTAATGCACCTAGTACTTTCATGAGATTGATCAATCATGTTTTGTGTGGTTTCATTGGAAAATTTGTTGTAGTTTATTTTGAAGACATTTTGATTTATAATGCAAAATTTACACTTATTTTGGCATCAAGAATATAAGTTTAAAGGTCTAGAATTATAAGTTTAAGTTATCTTCCAATTGTACAGTACTGGCATCAAGAATATGAGAAGGATTTGGGATATATTTACAAAGTTGATAAATATGAAAAACATTGTGGAGATTAGACAAAAACAGTGGTAATGCGATTTGATAAGCGGATGAACCTATTCTTTTCAGAATCTAGTATGGTTTAATGTATCTAGGATTCAATTTTCTAGATTTAATAGCTCTACCAATACCAGTAACTAGAGATACTCTGAGAAAAACATGATCTCATTCTGCAAATTCTAACGGTCTTCTCCTTTTATCAACATAACTCCTTTGTCTATCTTGGGCCTTAGTTATTTTCTCCCTGATCATTTTTATCTGATCAGTCATCTGTTGCACTAACTCTGGCCCTAAAATTTGTCTCTCTCCCACTTCAAACCAACACAAGGGTGATCTACACTTTCTTCCATATAAGGCTTCATAAGGAGCCATTCCTATGTTAGCGTGGAAACTATTATTATAGGAAAATTCAACTAAAGGTAAAATTTTATCCCAACTTCCTTTTTATTCTAATATATAAGCTCTAAGCATATCTTCTAATGTTTGGATCGTCCTTTCAATCTGCCTATCGATTTGAGGATGATAAGCAGTACTGAAGTTCAAATTAGTACCAAATGCCTCTTGCAAGGCTCTCCAAAATCTAGAAGTAAACCTAGGATCTCTATCGGCTACTATACTAGTGGCTATTCCATGGAGTCTTACTATTTCTTGTATTAAAAGTGGGCCAACTTATCCAATGAAAAATTTATTTTAATAGGTAGGAAATATGCAGATTTAGTTAATTTGTCAACAATTACCCAAATTGCATCATTTCCTAATAGATTTTTAGGCAAACATACTACAAAATCCACAAAAATTTTCTCCCATTTCCATTAAGGAATCTCTAGAGGTTGTAATGTTCTGACAGGTTTCTGATGTTCAATCTTTACCTGCTAGCATACTAGGCATTTAGCAACATACTCAACTATGTGCTTTTTCATACCTGGCCACTAGAAATTCTTCTTCAAGTCTTGATACATCTTAGTGGCACTAGAATGAATAGTATAGTTGCTCTTATAGCCTTCCTCTAAAATTTTATCCCTCAATTCTCGTGACTCTGGGATATATAACCTATTTTGGTAGGTTACTACACCATCTATCTCTTTCTAGAATTCTTTTGGATTCTTTAGAGACTTCAAGAATTCATCTTCCCTTTGGGCTTGTAAGATTTGAGTTCTAAAGGTATTCTCGATCTTCATTTCACTCAGATACATCCTATCTGGTAATACTAGAGTGAATAAACTGAAATTTCTAAACTTCTCAATTAAATTCATATCATTCACCATCATATGAGCTATATGAAGGGATTTCCTATTTAAAGCATCGGCCAGTATGTTTGTCTTTCTAAGATGGTACTTTAATTCAAAATCATAATCCTTAATAAACTTAATCCTTCTCCTTTGTCCCATATTCAACTCTTTTTGATTAAAAAGTGATATGTCATATTTTACACAATTTTACCTAATATTTTATGTCCATTTTATATGTATTTGTTGTGTATTTTTATTCTAGGAATCACCTAAATGTGTATTTTATTGTATTTCAGGCTTTTTATCAATCTATCATCAGCAAACGAGACTTTTCTGGAGTTAAAGCGGCTATTTTGGGTCAGTTGGGCCATTTTTCTCTTGTTGGGCCAAGCCAAAGCCCTTAATGGGCCTTTAGGGCATGAACCCAAGGGAGGAGGCCGAGCAGCGTGAAAAGGAGGAGAAATTGGAAGCTTGAAAGAGGAGAATGGGGAGGATTGGAACAAGAAGAAACACACACACCCTTCACGAAACCAGGCGCAATCGAGGGACCCACCGCTCGCTGATCGGTGTTCTCGCGCGTGACCCCACCTCGGCAGTTAGGAGACGACGGAGAACCCACCACCACCACCCATTGCCGCTCGGACGCCAGCTACGGCGAGAAAGGCGCGCGAATCGAGAGGAAAAACCGCCCACATCGCGGCGTTGCGGGCGTTCGACCTACCCACCGCCCACCGACGCCTCCTGCAGCTTCAGGCAGCCTAGTCGTACCTTCCGACGGACCATCAGCTGCCGTAACGCGACGGATCGTGCAACCCGAGACAGACCCGAGTGACGCGACTGACGGCCGCCGCGACCCGTCCAGCGTCGCTTGCGTCGTAGGCAACCGAAATTCATCCCTCCGTCGTGCGGCGTCCCTCCTGCAACCTTGCGCCGCTGCTCCGGTGGTCTTTGGAGCTATTTTCGTTCGGGTATCCGTGACCCATGATCCGACCCGTTTCTGACCCGACCCGTTTTACCCGCTTTGTTGGACAGCATTGTACTTGATTTTTCAGGCATTTTTCTAGCAGTTTTCCGGTGACCAATTCGTGCAGTAATCATCGAACAATTGAAAAGACAGATTGCATAAATTTTTATTGTTTTTATCTATTTGTATAATTGGTATCTGATGGGTTGTTCTTTGTTGGATTGTTTGCTATTTGTAAATATGTGTGGCTAGATTTGTAAAATTCATTGGGGTCCCTAGCGTGTTGGATTGCTTTTAAATTTGCATGGATGTTGAATCTAATGTGTGATCTCCGTTACAATTATGAATGTATGTGTTAGCGTTATTTACGAGACGTCGTGGTAATGTTAATTAGATTCCTTTTTGAGATCGATAGATGATAATTGGAATTTGGAAAACTAATCAGAACGGACAATTTGTTATCGCTTAGAATTAAGGTTAATAAATTCCGGATTAAGAAGTAACGACTCTTAATAGTGGTGAATTAGATAGATAATGCTTTGATTTAAAATTTGCCATTAGGAAGAACCAAACAATGGTGGATTTTAAGTTTAAGAAATTCATTGAGATCGACAGAGAATTTGAATTTGCATTGGAATTCACTCACAGGTAACATAGTTAAATTCAGTAATCCATTATCCTTCGTGTGTTTGCCAACCAGTGTAGGTTCCCTGATGGATTTGCATTTCTTGCCTCCGTGTATTTTCTTCTATTTCTTGTCGCTGTTAGTTTATTATTGCTTATAGTTAGACATTAGTTTAGATGAAAATTAATCATTTTAATTGCTAGGCTAGATAACAGAGAATAAGTAGTAACTCTGGGCTTTCCCGTTCCCAAGGAATACGACCTTGATACTCACCATTGCACTAGGCTGCATCGATAGGTTCACTGCCTTAGGTGTTGTTGCTAGATAGCATTGGCAGCACGCATCAAAAAGGTATTTGAGATTTTTGTGGTCACTAAATACCTTAAATCTAGATCCATAGAGATAGTGTCTCCAAATCTTTAAGGCAAACACTATGGCTGGTAATTCAAGATCATGGGTAGGATAATTCTTCTCACGGGGTCTCAATTTCCTAGACGCATATGCCACTACCTTTCTATTCTACATCAAGACACACCCTAGGCCCTTATTGGATGCATCACAATACACGTCAAAATTTTCTAATGGCTTAGGAATGATTAAGACAAGTGTGGTTGTCAAATTTTCTTTCAGAGTTCAGAAGCTATGTTCACATTTGGCATCCTACACAAATGGAACATCCTTTCTAGTCAATTTAGTCAAATGCAATGTTATTTGCGAAAACCCTTGAATAAATCTCCTATAGTAACTAGCTAATCGGAGAAAACTATAAATCTCCGTCATTATGGTAGGTCGCTCCCAACCAACTATTACCTCTGTTTTACTAGAATCTACTGCTACTCCATCTCTAGTAATTACATTACCTAAGAATTTTACCTCTTCTAACCAGAATTCACACTTCTCAAGTTTAGCATACAATTGCTTCTCTTTAAGCAACTGCAACACAATCTGAAGATGATGTTCATGCTCTTCACTACTTTTAGAATATACAAGAATGTCATTAATAAATACTACCACGAATTGATCTAAGAGATCATCTATCCTGGGGAGTAGATATTTATTCTTTATTGTTACCCTATTCAATTACCTATAATCTATACACAACCTCAAGCTTCCATCTTTCTTCTTCACAAATAATACCGGGGCTCTTCATGGTGAAGCACTAGGCATAATGAATTATTTTTCCAATAAGTCTTTTATCTATACCTTCAACTCTATCAATTCTAAGGGAGACATTCTATAAGGTGCTATAGAGATTGGTCCTGACCCCTGTAACATCCTGTGTTCTTTAAATTATATTTACAGTTATGTTTTCTTATTTAATTAGATAAATTGCTATAAAGTGTAGTAAATTGCTTGTGTCATTTAATGATTAGAATAAAGGTGCTAAAGATGACATTGCCACAAGTTGAGGAGCTTGATTAATGTTCCTTGTTAGTAGCCAAATTTCCAAGAAGAGAAGTGTATGGCAATTGCAAAAATGCACGTGAAATTGATGGGATATGGGAATTTTAAAATTATATGTATATGTATATTAAACTAACGGCTAAAAAGAAAGGAGGAAAGAGAAAATAGCAAACCCTTTAGCCTTCATCTCAAGTGACCAATGGGTAATAGGAGAATGGAAATGGATAACGGGCACACTTGATGACATGTGAGACTATGGAATAATAATTAGGAAAGAAAAAAGAGTGTAGAATTTAAATGCACAATATAATGCAACAATGCGGGTGCTGTTTCCCTTTCTCTTTCTTTCATTTGGCGCCACCAAGTAAAAGAATTAAACATGCATGTGTGAGTCTTGCATGAAAGGGGAATTTTACGTTAAGTGAGGAGGGAAAGGACATGCAGCCATGAGAACTAGAAAGAAGGAAATAATCAAACAGGGGTGTAAAATTTTTCAAAGAATACATCTACATTGCTAGGCAAAAAGGGAAACGTGTAATGCAAGCTTTTCCCTCTCTCCTTTAGCTTGTTTAAGTAGCTAACCTAAGCTTGCAAGGAACTGTAAATTGTACTTAAAATACAATTGGACCAGCCATGAAGATTAAGAGAAGAAAATAGCTAAGCAAGGAGCCAATTCACAAGAACTACACGACTAACAAGGAAGAAACGTGTGATACAAGATTTCCTCCCCTCCCTTGTGTTTTTTTTTCATGCACGAGAATGGGAAAGAAGGTGGCGTCTTATTGCTTTAGCCGAATAGAAAGTGAGAGGAGAGAAGGAAGGATAGGTGTGTGGGGTATTAGATTCCTTTTTCCTTTTGTTTTATTTCTAACATAAGATGGCCAAGAGATGAGGGAGTTAGTGTGATAGTGCAGCATTCCCTTGCCTTGGTCGAGTAGGATTTCTCAACTAGCAAGCAAGGTGTGATGTACTTAAAAGTACACTTGTGGCTGAATGAAGAAGCATGTGAGGGAGAATAAGAGAGAAGAATGAGTATTACGTAAGAAACAAAAAGAAGCTCAAGGAAAAAGGGGGCTACACTTACATTACATGTGCACCCTTGAAATAATGAAAATAGAAATAAAAGTGGCGTGACCAATGGGATAAGGTAAACTTGCAAGAAAAGAAAATGGTACTTAAAGTACACTTAGTGCAGCCATGAGATGATATGAAGGAGAATGAGGTGGTGTTCCATTTCCCTTCGGCCAAGTAGAAAGGAGAAGTGATGAGCCATACATGCATGAATAATGGAGTTGCATGAGTTTTCCCTTCCCTCCTTTCCATTAACTTGTCCCAATGGCTAACCTAAGAGTGTAAATGAAGTAAATGGTACTTGGAAGTACACTTATAGCAATGATTAAGGAAGATGAAGGAAACACGCTACCTTTAGCAAAGACGAAAGACGAATTGAAGTGAGAAAAAGGGGGTAAGAGCGGTTGGAAGAAAAGATAGCAGCATGAATATTAAATAATAAAAATCATAAGCAAGAAAAAGAGGTACAACCATGAAATGATAGTAAGGAAGAAAGAGTGCAACACTCCATTGACCGAATGATTGGATTTGAAAATTTAATTTTAATATGGATACATGCACACGTAAGGTAAGAGGAGAAAAAAAGAGAGAAAGCATTTCATACATGAAAGAAAACACCTAAACTACACATGAGGCCCACTAGCTAAGAAATAAAGAAAAGAGAGGGGGCATTTTGAGGAAAAAAGTAGCCCACACTTGAGGAGAAACACACACACACGTTCGGTTAAGAGAGAGAGGGAGAATTAGCCAAGAAAAAGAGTCACAAAGGAGCAAGGAAGAGGTAAAGGGGGAAGAGTCAAAGAGGAAGCCAAGAGAAATCCATCTTAGTGCATCATTGAGGTAGGTTAACAATTTCTAAGATTGTGTTCCATGATTTAGTATATGTAATCACCATGCTTTTACAAGTTTTCCATGGAACATGATTGTCTTCCCTATATTCTTGATAAAATGTATGTTATGTTGGCTAAGCATGTATGATTGATTGGGATGTTGGTTGGTGTGATGACATGAATATTATTGTTTATGGAAGGATTATGGTTAGTCAATGACATTTTCATTATGAACTATGGTTAAATATGATAGGAATGGATGTATGATTTTGAAAACCATGTTCTCCTCCATAAAAAACTCCCTTTTGGCCGATTAGAAGATGAAAGCTCACATTAAATTAATGTGAAATTTTTAACTATAATTGGTGTAGAAATTGACCATGGATGAAAGAGGGTACATCATTTTAATGGCGTTAATTAAGGAATAGAAAAGGAAAATTTGGATTGCAATATAGTCCATTTTTCTTGAATATCCTTTAGACCAAGTTTATGAAATTCACTCTTGAAATTTATTGGAATTCTATAAGAGATTCATATTATGATTATTTTTCAAGAATGGAAAATTCACTCTTGAAATTTATTAGAATTCTATAAGAGATTTATATTATGATTATTTTTCAAGGATGAAAAATTTACTCCTGAAATTTATTAGAATTCTATAAGAGAGTTATATCATGATTATTTTTCAAGAATGGAAAAATTCACGCTTAAAATTTATTAGAATTCTATAAGAGATTTATATTATGATTAGTTTTCAAAGATGGGAAATTCACTCTTGAAATTTATTAGAATTTCATAAGATATTCATATTATGATTATTTTTAAGAAAGGACAACTAAATTTATTTAGGCAACATTTTCATAAATAAATCTAATAGAGTTTAAAAAGAGATAAAAAGTGCCCAAGTATGCACAAGAATTTTATAAAGGTGGCCAAGTGTCCACAAGAGTGTCCAAGTGTGCATAAGAATTTTATAAAGGTGGCCAAGTGTCCACAAGAGTACCCAAATGTGCACAAGAATTTTATAAAGGTGGACAAGTGTCCACAAAAGTGCCCAAGTGTGCACAAGAAATTTTATAAAGGTGGCCAAGTGTCCACAAGTGTCCAAGTGTGCACAATCAATTTATAAAGGTAAGTTTTAAGAATGATAAGCACAAATGATTTTTATTCATTTTGTGATAACATGTTAATAGTATGCAAAGTTGTTTTACTAGAAACAAATATTATTTTACCACATTGACATTTCCAATAGTTATACAATGCTTGCCAATTTATATTTATGAATAATTCTATGTTTTTAAATACCAAGAATGTAGAAGTAAACATTCTGGTGCTTGCACCCTGATACATATTAGTCAATTTTTTTTAACTCTAAATTGTTAAGCTATTGGGAAACTTTTTTTTCTCATTTATATGTTAATATGTATCAGATACGGACGCTTAACAGGGCCGAGGAAGATAGAAGTTCCTTTTTGGTCAAAAGCAAAATTTTTGTAACCTCTTATTTTTGGTTCTTGATTCTAAATGTATATTGGGATTAAAACTAGGACCATTATTGTGAATAGGAAAGGGGAATTTGTTGAAAATGAGATATGTGAAGGACCTGTTCATCTCCGTTATTTATAAATGAGTCTGAGTGGCAGGATTGTTGTCTCATAACTCTTTATGAATGGCTACTTCATGTATCCAAGAATATACTATCTAAAGGATGTAATGGACATTTATTATTTGACATTTTATCAGTTGTAATATAAAAGTTTTAAATTTTCGTTGTGTAGTATAGCCTTTTTATTATGTTGTACATACAAGATTTAATCTGAGCAAAAGATCCCGAACCTAATCCACTTTAATAATACTTAATGGTATACTTGCTCAGACTTAATAATAAAAGGATAAGAATAATATATCAAACTTATCTGTTTACATCGAAGGGATTGTAATACTAGATAAGGGCGTTACATCCCTAGAATCAATTCTATAGAAAAGCTGTCTTTTAATGATATAACCATATAAGATGAGAAATTTTGAAAATTTTAAGGCACTTATCAGAGTATCAAATTTGCAGAGTAACTAGAATCCTCTAAAATCAATACAACATGTATGTGTCCTAGTATATCACTCTATTTAACCACTAAGCAATTCTTAGTCTTCAAGAGTGAAGTAGTGTAATAAACAGATCAGATTCATCCATTTCAAGCATGGGAAAGTCAATTAAAACTGGTCCTAGGTTTTATAATGATATATGAATATCTCATTACAAGAGTGTACGTGGACAAATCTTAGGTCATAGTATAACTTAAAATATAACTGAAACGGAAAAAAAGTTTCATTTACATTCAGCTCTCATAAGGTTAATTGTAAATAATAGAAAATTCCCATTTTGTTGGGAAATTACATCGATTTACCTCTTATCAATTTGCTAATATAAGCTTTACTTTAGAATAAAAACATCACTAGTTTACCTCCCTTGCGTTTACATGGTTATAGCCAAAGTTCACACTTTCTATAATGGCTTCTCTAATACCCTCATTATGGTGAAATTAGCTTTTAAGGGTCATGCATCCATTTCTAGTATGCTTAATCATGGTAACAATATTAGCTAACCAACATTTCTACAACATCAATGTTCATTTTATCATATATTCACATACCAATCTATATGTAGATTTGGCCAGAAAAACATAAATAATATCAAGAATGTAAGATGGCAACAATGTCCCATGAAAGTGTGTAGAAACATGGCATACACATATGAAGTCTTGGGACACTGTTTTCAAGAATTGTCAACCTACCTTGCTTCCTTTCTCTTTGACTAAATCTCCCTCTTCTTCTTGGTACATTTTCAGGCCCTTTTTCCTCGACAATTGATCCTAATCAGTTTCTTAAGGAAATAAGTCAAATCTTAGACGGGTTCTTTTTTTCTAATTAGGCTTTCCTACGTCAATTTATTAAATTCTTAAGCCAGCCTAATTCTTAAACATATTTGATGTCAATTTCCACAGGAAAATATCAAATTGGGGTATTTTAAACTGTACAGGGGGTTTCAGAAGCTTGAAATCTAATTTTGGTAGCTTTTCAAAAACTCTGGCGACAGCGCACGGTAGAACATAGCGATGGACAGCGATGCACGGTGGTGCATGGCTGGTGGGGTTGAAAGATACACCAAAATGTAGCTCGTAACTCGAGGATGTTGGATCTGGGGTCTGTTTGGCAAAACATGACTGTTTAGGGTATGTGGCAATGGCGCACGACAGACTATTTTTCTCCCATTTCGAGTACGTGGCGGTGGCGGTCCACCGGCTGGAAGCTGGCATCTCAGGCTACTTAACGGTGATGGCGGTGTGGCCAGACGGCGGAGACCATGACGGAAAAGGAATTTCGTGACGGAGGGAGAAATGGGTTATTTTTGGCCACTGTGGCATCCGTCGGAGGTTGGGGATGGTGGCTGGAGGTAGGGGGCATCAAGCTGCATTGGTAGTGGCATCCAGCGACAGCGTAGGGCGACATTTTTTGTGGTGCATGGTGGCTCACGAATGAGAGGAGAGAAGAGAGAGAAAATGTGTGGAGGAGAGAGAGAAGAAAGGAAAAATGAGAAGAAAATGGGGATTTTTTAGTTTAAAGGCCTCTAGGGGAATTTTGGTCTTTTTTCACTTCGTTTGGGATAAATTTTGGATGCATTCTTTGACCTGGGCAAGAATACAAGCCCATATGGAAGGAATTTGAAGATCTTTTGAAGAATTTATGCCTTCCAAATTACTTGTAAAATTCCTGAAGTCGGATCGAGTTTTCCTCTGTTAGATAAAATTTTGACTTTAAAAAATTCTCAAATTTCAACCGCAAGCTCAGACAATTACGCTGATATTCGATTTTAACAAAATCTAAATTTATTTTTCCTAATTAATTTATTTTAAAAAATTGGGCTATTATATTCTCCCCACTTAAAAGAATTTTGTCCCTAAAATTCATACCTGCAAACAATTCTGGATAATGTTGTCTCATCTAATCCTCCTTCTCCCACATCATCTCCTGAGATGCTACATCCTGCCAAAGTAACTTTCTAAAGGAATTACTTCATTCTGGAGTTGCTTAGTCTTAAAGTCATGAATTTTGACAAGTGTAGATTCATAAGTCAAATTTTTCTTTAACATTATGGGTTGATTCCCCAATACATGCGTGGGATCTGGGACATAATTTTGGAGTTACGAGACATGAAATACGTCATGCAAGTTTGACAGGTAGGGAGGTAAACCTAGGGTCTCAATCTGATACTATACCCAATGCTACCCTGTGTAGTCTCACAATCTCCCTAAGATATACTTGGGCTAATTTCTCCATAGAATACCTAATTTTGATAAGTAAAAATTGAACAGACTTGGTTAATCTATCCACTATTACCCAAATGGAATCATAGCCAGCTGGTGTTCTAGGTAGTCCAACTACAAAATCCATGGTTCTTTGATCCCATTTCCTCTCTGGTATCTCTAGTGGCCTCTATAATCTTGCGGATCTTTGATGCTCTATCTTAACTTGCTGACAAGTAACACAAGAATTCACATATTTTGTGATATCCTTTCGCATACCCAACCACTAGAAATTTCTTCTTAAGTCTTAATACATTTTAGAAATATCTAGATAAATGGTATAGTTCCTTCAACAAGCCTCTGCTAACACTTTCTCCTTTAGTTTCTGATGGTTCGAAATTTCTATTCTTTTCCTAAGCATCAGCACTCCATCAGGGGCTAACCTAAAATTAGGTTGACTCAATTAAATCTCTAAGGACTCATCCTCTAATTGGGCTTATCTTACTTATTTCTCTCAAATCAAAACTTATCTGAAAGTCACTCATAGGTAACCTATTTGGTGATGAAATTAAATTGAGACTCAGATCCCTAAGGTCCTCTAGTAATCTCATCACATATATCATCAAACAAGTTACCTGCAAGGGTTTCCTACTCAATGCATTCGCTACAACATTTGTTTTCCCTGCATGATGTTTCAACTCAAAGTTAAAGTCTTCCAAATACTCTAGTCACCTTCTCTCGCCATATTTAACTCTCTATGATCAAATAAAAACCTAAGGCTTTTACGATCACTATAAACCTCAAGTCTTGCCTTGTATAAATGGTGTCTCCAAATTTGTAAGGCAAAGACTACGGCAGCTAACTCTAAGTTATGGGTGGGATAGTTTTCCTCTGCAGGTTTCCATTGCCTATATGCATATACTACTACCTTCCTAGCTTGCATAAACACGCATCCTAAACCTTTCTTTGATGCGTTAATGTAAACCTCAAATGATTCTGTGGGATCTGTTATAAGTAACAATTGAGCGGTAGACAATTTCTCCTTAAGAGTTTGGAAA
The DNA here is from genome assembly GCA_031216115.1 of Senna siamea. Classification (NCBI taxonomy): domain Eukaryota; kingdom Viridiplantae; phylum Streptophyta; class Magnoliopsida; order Fabales; family Fabaceae; genus Senna; species Senna siamea. The sequence continues at coordinate 19,117,930 of CM062354.1, forward strand.
CTTCTCTCACATTCTCGTTCTATCTAAATTCTACACCCTTTCTAGTTAACCGGGTTAATGGCAAAGCGATCTGAGAAAATCCTTGTACTGACTTTCGATAATAGCCTGCCAACCAAGAAAGCTTTGAATCTCTATAAGCGTGGCTTGGTGCGATATCAACTTAACACAACCTCAATCATTTTGAAATCTACAGAAATCCTTGCTACATTCACTACATGACTTAAGAACTTGACCTCCTCTAACCAAAATTCACCATTCTCCAATTTTGCACACAAATTCTTCTCCTCCAATATTTGCAACACCATCCCAATATGTGGTGCATGCTCTTCAGGAGTCCTAGAATAGATCAGAATGTCATCTAGAAATGCCACCACAAACTGATCCAAGTGAGGTTAGAAAATCCTATTCATGTAGTCCATAAACATTGCTGGGTATTGGTTAAGCCAAATGACATCACTAAAACTTATAGTGGTTGTATCGGGTGCTTAAAGCTGTCTTAGGGATATCCTCCTCCCTGACCCTAATCTGGTGGTATCCTGACCTCAGATCTATCTTGGAGAACACAATTGCTCCCTGTAGTTGGTCAAACAAGTTATCTATTTTGGGTAGGGGTTTTTGTTCTTAATGGTCACTTTGTTCAGCTGACGGTAATCTATACATAATCTCTTGCTCCTGTCCTTTCCATAAATAGAATAAGAGATTCCCAAGGTGACACATTGGGTCTAATAAACCCTTTTTTAATAGGTCCTCAATCTGTACTTCAATTCCCTCAATTTTATGGGTGTCATCCTATAAGGAGAAATTGAGATTGGTTCGATGCCAGAAACTAGATCAATAGTGAATTCAATTTCCCTATGTGGGGGTAACTTCTCTATCTCTAAGAGAAACACTGTAAGAAACTCCCTTACTATAGGAATGATGCTAAGCCTCTCTTGGAGTTCTCCTTGGAAATAACTCAGAAAAATTTCATTGACTTTACTAAGTCTATCACCCTTAAATGTAGAGAGCCTAGCCCTCTAAAATTCAGTCTACCAACCAATAGTCTGGTTCCTTATGGGATCATTTCTAGGCTGAGTTTTCTCACTCTTGTCTTTTCTTAGAATACACCATGATATCTTCTATAAATAATGCCACAAACTGATTCTTGATATTGAACACTAGTTCATCAGTTAGGACTACCATAGACACTTTCCAAGATAAGTTATTCATCAGTAACTTCAACTTTTGGGCATAATCTTTTATCAAATCCTTAGACTGATTGCTTGTCCACCTTCGAGGGTATAAACCCTTCCACTCATATTTAGCCTCTCCTTCTAGCTGATATGTAGCAAAGGAGACTGTCTGTGGCTCAGCTCTACTCAGTACTCTAAACAACTCCTTCATCTTCTGTACCCTTTCTTCGGCCTTCTTTGGGTTCATCACAGCCAGTAAAGACAAGAGGTCTAGCTCTTTGGAATTCAGTTTAACCTCCCCCGACTTGAGTTCTCATCAATTCAGCCTCATTCTAAGTATCTTCACTCTGATTAGTATGAGTCTGATGGAGTGCTTTGGTTATATTTAAAACGGGCTCTCGTGGCTTCTGCCATTTATCTCATGGTCCCCATCACCTCATTCAAAGCCACTTCCATTTTTTTAGCTTATGATCTACTTCTCCATGTCGATGCCATATCGTCACTCTACAAATCAAGTATTACCGAGGTGATCAGGCTCAATAACAATTGATTAAGCAGGTAACGTATAACACTAACAGGAGCTTCCATCTTCCCAAACCTAATACTCCATTCCTCAAGTTCAAAACAAAATACAAGCTAGTCAACCGCCTAGGTACAACCGACTAACCTGAACTAGTCCCTTACTTGAGGAATTCTACCCTGTTCCTAACCTAGGTAGCTGTGCTCTAATACCACTTAATGTAATGCCCTATCTAGTACTACCATTAATTACGATATAAATAGATAGGCTTGGTACATTATCTTTATCCTTTATTTAATTAATGTCTGAGCAATTATACCATTAAAATTATGTCAAGCAGATTAGGTTCGGGATCTTTTGCTCAAAATAAACATCGTATGCATAGCGAAATAGATAAAAAATATACCAAATTACACACAGAAATTAAAACCTTCATGTAATTCAAATACATACATGTCCAATAATGTCCATTATATTTCGTAGAACACGTATAAGGATATATGAAGTACTCGTCCATAGGCAAATGGGAGACAACAATCCTATCACTCAGACCCCTTTACAAATTTCAAAGATTGACCAGTCCTTCAAATATACCATGTCTACTGTCAAAAGAATAACCCTAGTTCTAAATTAAATATATCAGAACTAGGACCCAAAATAGGGTTACAAAAATCTCACTTAAATTAAAATGGGACTGCTACCTTCTACTCTAGCTATGCGTCCACATCTGATACACATTAGCATAGTAATGAGAAACACAAGTTTCCCAATAGCTTAATAATTTGGGTTTTAAAAATAAGTAATATGTACCAGGGTTCAAGCACTAAAACATTTCATTCTACATTCTTGATATTAAAAACTTAATGTTATGCATAAATACAATCAGGCAAGCATTGCATGATAATTTAGATGTCAACATAAAAATCAGGCATCTCTTTCAAATGAAACATATCCAAATAAAATTATACCTGTTATTACGTAATTACACAAATTGCTTATGTATTAACTTTTACATTTATCAATCTAGATTAATTGAGCATTCTGGGGTGTTATGTGGCCACTAAACCACCTTTATGAAATCATCGTGAGCACTAGGTCATGGGTATAGAGCGCCTCTGGCCATACCTCACTAGGTCACCTATGTGGAGTACCTTCAGCCACACCTTATAATTCGTAGACACTCGATCATGTATATAGCATAATTGCCAGCACTAGGCCGTGGGTATGGAGCACCTTCGGCCACACCTCGCTAGGCCACCCATGTGGAGCACCTTCGGCCACACATCATAAATTGTGGACACTCGGCCATGTACATAAAATCAATGTGAACTTTAGGTCACGGGTATGGAGCACCTTCGGCCACACCTCACTAGGTCACTACCAGAATATATTGAGGCAAATATTAACATGCAACTGTTGCATATTTTATATAACAATAAAAGCTATCTTTTAATGATATAACCATATAAGATGAGCAATTTTGAAAATTTTAAGGCACTTATCAGAATATTGACTTTGCAGAGTAACCAGAATCCTTCAAAATCAATACAACACTCATGTGTCCTAGTATATCACTCTATTTAACCACTAATTAATTCTTAGTCTTCAAGAGTGAAGTAGTGTAATAAATAGATCAGATTCATCCATTTCAGGCATGGGAAAGTCAGCTTAAAACTAGTCATAGGTTCTATAATGATATATGAATATCTTGTTACAAGAGTGTACATGGACAAATCTTAGGTCACTGTATAACTTAAAATATAACTTAAACGGAAAGAAAGTTTCATTTACATTCAGCTCTCATGAGGTTAATTGTGAATAACAGAAAATTCCCATTTTGTTGGGATAATTACATCAATTTACCTCTTATCAATTTGCTGATATAAGCTTTACTTTAGAATAAAAACATCACTAGTTTACACTCCCTTGCATTTACTTACACGACATGTACCAAAGTTCACACTTTCTATAATGGCATCTCTAACACTCCCATTATGGTGAAATTAGCTTTTAAGGGGCATGCATCCATTTCTAGTATGCTTAATCATGGTCTATCATGGTAACATTATTAGCTAACCAACATTTCCACAACATCAATGTTCATTTTATCATATATTCACATACCACTCTATCATGCATTTAGCTTGACAAAACATAAATAATATCAAGAATGTAAGATGGCAACAATGTCCCATGAAAGTGTGTAGAAACATGGCATACACATACAAAGTCTTGGGACACTATTTTTAAGAATTGTCAACCTACTTTCCTTCCTTTCTCTTTGACTAAATCTCCCTCTTCTTCTTGGTACATTTCTACGCCTTTTTTTCCTGGGAAATTGATCCCACTCAATTTTTTGAGGAAATAATTCAAATCTTAGATAGGTTTTTTTCTTTTAATTAGGCTTTCCTACGTCAATTTATTAAATTCTTAAGCCAGCCTCATTCTTAAGCATATCCAAGGTCAATTTCCATCGGAAAATATCAAATTAGGGTATTTTAAACTGTACCGGGCATTTCAGAAGCTTAAAATCTAATTTTGGTAGCTTTCCGACAACTCCAGTGATGGCGCATGGTGGAGCATGGTGGTGCACAGCGGTTGGGGTCGAAAGATACACCAAAATGTAGCTGGAAACTTGAGCATGCCGGATCTGAGGTTTGTTCGGCGAAACAAGACTGTTTAGACGACATTTTCTAGCGACGAAATGTGTCGCACGATCGACTATTTTTCCCCCGTTTTAGGCACGTAGAGGCGGCGGTCCACCAGCTGGAAGCTAGCGGAGGAACCGGCAAACAAAGCTACCCAATCTGGGCAGCGGTGTGGCCAGATGGCGAAGATTGTGATGGAAGAGGAATTTCGTGATGGAGGGAGAAATAGGCTGTTTTCGGTTGTTGTGGCATCCGTAACGATCAGGGATGGTGGCGGGAGATCGGGGGCATCGAGCTGCACTGGCGACGGGGTCTAGCGGCGGCACAGGGCAGCATTTTTGGCAGTGCAATGGGGCTTACTAATAAGAGGAGAGAAGAGAGAGAAAATGTGTGAAAGAGAGAGAAAGGAAAGGAAAAATGAGAGGGAAAATGGGGATTTTTGAAGAATTCCTGTCACCTGTTAAATTCCTGAAGTCGGATCAAGTTTTCCTCTGTCAGATAAAATTTTGACTCTGAAAAATTCTCAAATTTCAATTGCAGGCTCAAAAAATCACGCTGAATTTGATTTTTAAAAAATCTAAATTTATTTTTCCCAATTAATTTATTTTAAAAAATTGGTTTATTACATTATTTACCGGTAATGTATCTACAAAAATTATAGGCTTTTCTAAACAATCCAAGATTACATTGTTTACAAACAACCAGTTCATCCCAAGAATAATGTCCAAATCCACTCAAGGTAAACAAATCAGATCAACAACAAATGATCTGTTCTCAACAACAATAGGATAACTCAAGTAGGGTAAAGAAGTCAAAACCGCTTCTCCAAATTGGAATAGAAATAGATAATGTATAAGATAAACTAGTCACGGGTAAATTTAATCTTTTCACACTTTCCAACGAAATGAATGAGTGGTAGCGCCAGATTCAAATATTAAAATTAAAGATATACCATTAATTAAAACATTTACCTTTCATTAAATCATTGGACTAAGCCACTTCCTTACCTTTAAGAGTATAGACTTTTCCAGTAGTAAGAGGTTTAGTGGTGTCACCTTGTCTCTTTCACAATGGATAATCTCTGATAAAGTGTCCTTCCTTCCCACACTTATAACATACACCATGTTGTACCTTTGGTTGTTGCCATTTGCAGGATCCCTCACGACTTTTATAGTATTTAGGACAAACATTGGACATCACTGGTCTCACCATAGGCCTTTTCCCTTCTCGGCCTCTGCTAAATCTACCATCTCTCCCCGAAAAAGATCTTGGTTGTTTTCTTTTGAAGAAGTTACTCTTTTGTCTTTCCTTCTCATTCTCTGCTAAATTCTTGGAAATTATGCGACATTTGTTTACCATTGTGGCATAATCTCGAATTTCCAATGGAGTTATAACATTCTTCAACTCAGAGCTTAACCCAGACTCTAGGTGCATTGCTTTCCATGCTTCATCTGGTTGCAGTCATAGATAGGAGGAAAATTTAGATAATTGTTCAAATTTTTCCAGGTATTCATTAAATGTCATATTGCCTTGCTTAATCTGTATAAACTCAATTTCTTTCTCATTCCCCAGGTTTCAAGGAAAATACTTTTCAAGAAATGCTTCCTTAAATGAATCCCAAGTAATCTAGATTCCTTGGGCCTCCATTAGTTCCCTCGCTCCCTTCCACCAATATTCTGCCTCTCTGTCCAGCATATAGGTGGAAAATAAGACCTTCTGAGTATCAATTGTACCAAGAACCATAAATAATTTCTCTATTCTTTTCAGTCATTCCTTAGCTACCTTCGGGTCAAGCTCACCCCTAAAAGAAGGAGGATTTGCTTTTTGAAATTTTGACCAGCAATGATACACTAGGTTTCCTACTTGTCCTTCTTGAGGATTAGGGTTATTATAATTATTCCCCTGTTCCTAAAATTGCCTAAGGACATGAGTAGTAGCAGTTGTCTGCTCTCCATAGCATGGGTAGTAGTAGTTGCCTGCTCTTTCATAGCTTCTACCACTCCCAACATAGCCTGCATCAGTCTCTCCATATTACCCTCTCCTTCTTTCTCCTTCCTAGTATTCCTCTTAGGTAGAGCTATACTTCACTTTACAAAACAAATATTATCAAGGTGATCGATCTCAATAATATAATATTTCTAAGAGATTATATGGCACTAATAGGAAATACCTTCTACCCTAAAGCTAGCACTGCTCCTTAAGTCAAAACAAAATACAAGTCAGTGAACTATCTAGATTCAGATAACTAACATTTCTTAGTCTCTATCCTGAGGAATCTACCTTTTGTTACCGAGCCAGTACTCAACTAGCCGTGGTAACAGGTGCTCGATACCAACTCTGTAACACCCCAACCTTATATTCCTTTTAGGTGATTAAATAATAAAATATAGGATTTGTGAGTTTACTACTGCCTTTACCCGAGTATATTTTTAACTTTTTCTAAGTTAAATAATTAAGTGCCACTAGTTTGGGTTACTACACTCGGGTTCTCACACGTTATGTAGTGAAATTAAATAGAGACATTTAAATGAGATAGATAGATGTAGAGATATTCACATTCACATTCCACTATACATAATATTTATACATACATAACATTTGTATGTGCAGACATATACCTATAGATATGCGAGCCTGAGCAAGGTAAGGAGACATCAAGTCTGCCACTCATACCCTATTTTAAGAAAAATTCTCTATCACATATATCTTAATACATATATGCCCTCCTTACTTACACCAAAAATCATCCCCCTGATCCTTTCAAAATCCTAATAAGGATTCAGGGAAATGGGCATGTCAAAATACTATATATTCCTAGTTATGCATATAGTCAAGGGGAAGATGGTAACTCAAATACAAACAGGACCTATAGTCCAGTGATCACAAGAAAATACCCTAGAAAGGGTATCTCCACTACTTCTATCTCTACCTCCAACAGCACTTGGTACCTAGGCATCTGATATAAACTTGCTTTAATGAAAAATATTTCCTAATAGCAATAATCACCTGTGTTTAAAATAGCTGCTTGTACCACCATATGGATACGAGCATCCACTACATTCTTTTTCATAATAATTTAAAATCTTATGCTATTGGAATAGTGTACAAGTATTATATAAATATCTCATGCATATACTTATGATTACACATGCACTTTAACAAATATTCATCACATAATACATTCTCAGATTGTAATGGTAACAACTTATATTCTCATATCAGTATAGAGCATAAACAAAGTAATCATGCAATTTGTTATGGCCATAATCAAAGCATCATAATATAACTTTTTCAAAATTTCTATTCATAAATGAGTTCTCTTGTGGTCATGAGCCACCTACAATCATTCTCATGGTTTTCACCATCTACATTCATTATCGTGGGTTAACTGTCAAGATTAATTCTTGTGGTTAACCATCAAAGAATTATTCGTGGTTAACCGTGGCAAAACTTTTCCTAAATTAAAGCCAATTGAAGTCATTCTCATGATAACCAATTGTATCTCTTCTCGCAAAGATAACCAAATGCATCCCTTCTCACGATATAACCAAATGCAGCCATTCTCGTGGATCAACCATTTGTAGTTACTCTTATTTATGGTTCATACTTAATTAAAATCTCTTATTTCTCTTCGCTTTCTCATAATTTCTCAAATATGCTTATTTCTCATGTTACTCCATTATAATTCATGATTAAATCCTACATTTGAGTGAAGTATTGGGCTAATTATGGATTAAAAATAGGTTATTGAGTCAAATTTCTCAAAAAAGAGAGCTACAAGTCAACTTCCAGCTTCTTGGTAGTCAACTTCCAACTTACTACCCCAAAAATTTTTAAACAAAGGAGCAATCACGACTTCCAGGACAGAAAATTGAATCTCTATTCTGGCTAATTTTTGAAAAATAAGAACATGGCAATCGACTTTCATACTCGTAGTCAACTGGTAGCATTTTGGATGCATTTCTGGGCAACTCAAGAGTACAACAATCAACTGGTAGAGCCTACAAGTCGACTGCTATGCCAAGCTCGCTTTAAAACTCATCATCGACCAATTATTTTAGCCCAAGAACATGTTTTAAAAATAGTTTTAATGATTAAAAACACAATAACAGCATACAAGCTTCATATATCACTCAAAAATAGCCCAAACTACCGATTATTCATGCTCAAATCTTGGATTTAAAATCTTTCTAAAAACCATGAAAACCCATTTTACAGATTTGATTTCATGCATTCACAAGTATATTCAATTAGTTTAAAACATCCAATAGTAATAAAAAACACTTTGTATCACACGCTTCCACCTTCCTCTTCCATCTTCTCCCACTACCCTACACACCCACATGTTTGTTAAGCTTAAAGTACCTCACTTCTTTCCTCCAACTTAGATGGCATGTAATTGCATATGCGATTACTTTCCCCCTTGCCACGCTGCAGCCCTTCTCTTCATGTGCAATACTCCACATTTTTAAAGCATTATGTACGTGCATGTTTAATTCTCTCTCTAGGCGGCACTAAAAAGTTGAAGGAGAAAGAAGGGAAACACATTGCCCGAAATGTAGCATTATGTATTTTGTATATTTATGTTTTTAAATTGTACCTCTTTATTCCCCCTTATTCCCATACACATATCTGATCAGTCAGTTTCCCCTTTTGTACCTCAATCCCAATTACACTTGCTCATTCATATGTATATATTAAATTGCTATACATTCCTTATTTCCAAAGGTTCCAGCCATGTGGTTATATATATATTTCCAATGCTACACTTCCTCCCCTTTCCTAATCGCATGTGTAGGTGTATAGGTATTTTTAGTTTGCTTTTCTTTTTGACAATTAAGCTAGATGAAAGGAAGAGAATAAGGAATTAAAATTAAATGCCTAAATTTTTATGTGATAATATCCTTTACTTGTACGCACACATTTTTTTCTGCCATTAAATTATGCAATCAATTCACCATACTATATGGTAACTCATTCAATTAATTTTGAAACATTTAATTTATAACCTAATTTTTTTCTCTTTTTATATATTTTTTTTCTACTGCTCACTTCACCTCTTTTACCGCAATGGAGCTCCCTTCACGATGTTTGGATTTTCCTTCACTCAAATTACTTCGCTTATTTAGCGTAAGACTTGATAAAATGTCTGAAAACAAAAATAAAAGCAAAACTTCCAAGTGATTCTAATAACAAATACATACAAAAATGCTCACAAATGGAGTACAATTCACATCAAGAAATTTTGTAGCAGAATCGGACACATCATAACTAATCAAGAGAATATAGGTGTTACATCGCTTATGAATGATTTAAACTATTTTGGGGTTTAAACTACATTCTATATATCTTCCACCTTTATCAAGGTGTCAAGATTTGCCTTTGAAATGTTGGGGCTGATTTATGTCAGTAAATGATAAGATATGATCAAGTTGTTTTTCATCTAGTAGAGAATATGCTAGTTTTCTCATGCATCGTAATATTTGAAAGCATAATGGGATGAGGAATGTTTAGAAAGAATGAGTGCTTTTGGCGAATGTGTTCTAAGCTCCTATATTTTTTAAACTAAAACGGAGTCAACTCTAAGATGGGTAATTTCAAAAACTTATATTTAATCAGTAGCGTAGGACATAACAAATGACTTGCCAAAGCATATGGTAGCTGAGCTATCATGTTCCTAAGAAACCTAGAAACATATACTTAGACATAAAGCGACTGACCATTAACCTCGTCCTGAAAGCTTTTTACATAGTAGTCGACTAGTAACCCTAATACTGATCATTTGTCATGTTCATCGTTTCAAGCTCCCAAGAAAGAATCCTAGAGAGTGATCACTCAACTTCTAAATTTACTTCTATCAATAGAGGGGATTTCTGGACGTTTCACTATTTTACTTAACTGAGGACGCTCGAGAAATTGATCAATGATTACTACGAATCACCGACCCATTTGCCAATCTTCCACCGCCTGATCGTGATAGCCCTCCAACATGTGAAATCCATGATTTTTATCAAGAGATTAAGCTTAGTAATCCTCCATACTACTTTGTTTACAGCGTCTATATCATAACCATACCAAGAAACTACATACTTTTGGGTATTATACAAAGGATAAGTTCAATGGTCACCTGGGATGAAAGGATCCTTGTGATAGTGATATAAAAGGAGCGGAAAACACGAGAAAGGAAGAGGGTGAAGTATTCTAAACACATCGCGCTAGTGGTAGATAAGCTCACAACAAGTGGATCGATTTTTTGTATGGGATAGTGGGATGGGCATTGTCACATTCCAAGGTCGTACCATAAATAGGGATGGTCAATTGACATTCACTTAAATTCAGATGGTTTTGAAAACACCCCGTGGATGATTCACGAACTTTAAGTTAGTGCTATCTTCTTAAAGTGCTATTATTACAGACACATACTTTAGGTTAAGTATAATCTATAAGTGGACAGAGCCAAATCACCCTAGTATATATGCAAAGAATAGCATGGTTTAATGTGTATCCATTAGTAAGGGTGATGAATCTATATCCTCATAATCCAGCTAGAAGCGGGGAGGACAGTGACTTATTCAGAGGTTTCCATAAAGGATCCCATCACGAGTTATTGAAATTATACTTGGATCTGGCTAAGAGATGCCTCGCTTAGTACTTATGCAAAGAGAATTACTATAAGGTGCGAGGTAGTCACCAAGTAGCTCCTTCATCTATGTAAAGGGTACGTGAGTTGGTGCACTAGGTAGTGCTCTTGATAACTTGTATACATGATTATTTCTTCTTGCTCATAGTGTAAAATGAAAAGCCATGTTTATTACTCTCAGGAACAAGTTTTATGGATGCTGAAAATGATGATGAACGGACATCTTATATTATAAAGTTAATATGTTTTACTTGTGTACATGCGTGAATCTGAGCAATAATGCATGATGAGTATGCTTTGCATATATTTGCATTCCAATAATAATGTATTATATTTTCATGATAAGAAAGAATGCGAGAGTTTTACATATAAGTATGATGGTATGGTGTCAAGGATTTCAAAACAAAGTTGCAGACACATCGTAGATTAATTTCTCACACAGCCGGGTGTGTTAGCACCAAATGTGTGGGTCCTTATTGTAGGGAGAAGGTAAGTTTAGAGATCAAGACCACTTCTAAGTGAACTAAATGTTTATTTTGGATAGCATAAGAACTCATTTATTTTACACTAGTCTTTATAGATTTTTGGAGAAAAGGCTACTTAGATTATCTCTTGTATAGTATATCTTAAGCTAAATGTATATGGATTAACTAGTAAACTATCAATAGGCAATTGATGCACTAAGGAGTGGTGGTTATCATTTCCATGCCCAATAGTATTTAATGATAAAGAGTAGCAATTAAGTATGCATAAGTTTGTGTATAGTTAATTAAGAGTAATCTACAACTATATAAATGTGATATTTCACTGCGTGATTCTCGAGTGAGTACAGAGTGTAAGACTGACCTAATGGTACTTTAATTAATCCACTTGGTAAAAGTCAAAAATTTACTCTGTAGTAGTAATAATAACACACCATTAATATCATTATATTGGTATATTATACATTTTAAATAACTAAAAGGAACTATAGGCTAAGAGGTGTTACACTTCTAGAAAATGACAATACAAAAAAGGAGAGGAATTCAAATTGAAAGGTGGAGTTAATTACCCCAAAGAAACCTAAATCCAAGCTAACAGCACAACAGAAATTCCTCAATACAAAGAGACAAACCTAAATGGATTAATTACTAGCCAAAGATAGGGAATAAGAAAAGGAAAGCTCACTAAAGGTACAAGTTTATAAATTTATAGCATGTTAGCCTTAATGTGCTGGGAAACCGAGGATGACAACTCAAACTTAGCAAATTATAAAGAATCCAAGATTAGCAAGGATTTATGTATAGCTTTTGAAAGTTACCATAAAGGAGAAATATGATTCTCTAAGTGAAGAATCATACCCGGGAACTTAATGGAAAAGGTTCTAAAAACAAAGTCTTATCACAAGTACAAATGGATTTTTAAAAGGAAAACATGAAAATCCCTAGTGCTAAAAAGAAGCGAGATATAAGGCGAGAGGCTGTGTTGCAAAAAGTTGAAGGATATATTACAAATGAAATTTTTCTCAATTGCTGTTAAATACACTAGTATAAAAAAATTATTCTATCTTTGGTTGCTTAGTCTACAATTTAGAACTCGATCAATCGGATGTAAAAATAAAGCATTCTTACATAGTGTGCTTAAAGAGAAAATATTATTCATGGAAACAACTAAAAGGGTAAGAAGTACTAGCAAAATAATATAATGGTTTGTTTATTGAAAAAATCATCATATAGACTTAAACAATCCCACTGAGGTAATGATAATTAAGGTTTGACAACTTTGTTATGTCCAAAGGCTACCTCGGGAAGTGCTTATGACATTTCCAGTTTTATTTAAAAGTGGAATATATGTAAGGGAATTACATATATTCGCTCTATATGTAGATGACATGCTAATAAAGCAAGCAAGGATGTTGGAGGCTATTAAGAAACTCTGCAAGCAATTTATGAGTTCAATTTGAAATGAAAGACTTATGAGAATCCTAAGGAAGAATTCTCGGGGTACTACATTATAAAGGGAAAGAAGTAAAGCCGCACAATTCATCTTAACTAAGGGAATTATGTTGAAAAAGGTCTTGAAAAGGTTCATTATGTCTAATGCCAATCTTGTTTTCTCACCGCTATTGCAAGACATTTCCAAATTGATCTTCTAAATCACAATTAACAATAAGGAAGAGCACAAGTTCCATGAAAGCAACATTCCATACGCCAAATGCAACTAGTAGCTTAATCTATGCCATGGTGTGTTCTAGACTGTACATAACCTACGTGGAGCAAGCTTGGTTAGCAAATTCATAGGAAATCTTGGCAAGGAACAGAAGTGATGGTAGTCAAATAGTTGTTCAAATACTTGAAAAAACCACAAAATATTGGATTAAAGTTGATTAAACTAGATACCAACGATAGAATCTAATCATCAAGTTATGCGAGATCTTGACTTCATGGCGAGATATGGACAAGAGAAGGTCAATAATAAGATATATTTTCACCCTATGCTGAATGTAGTTACACTGGAAGGCCAATATGCACTCTTGGTGTGGCACTATCAACCAAGCAAAATCGATATATCGCCTTAACTAGAAAGTTTTTCATATATATAAAGGAAGCTTTATGTATGAAAGGATTTGTAGAAAGAATTGAAAGGAGAGAGGAAACTAAAAATTGAAGCACATGTGTTTGATAGTTAAGTGTTATTTGCCTTTCAAAAATTAGAATCATTCACATGAAAGGATCTAAGTATATTGATAAAAGGTCTCCATTTCATCCCCAAGACATCATTGCGAAAAGGGTACTGCAAGTTAAGAAAAATCGGGTACATAAAACAACCTCGTTGATATGTTAACTAAGGTCATTCTTGATTCAAAGTTTGAAACACGCTTGCCTAGACTTGTAAGTATGTTCAAACTCAGAGAATGAAGTTTCAACACAGAACTTGGACATCTACTGAATCGAGCTCTCTATGAAGAACCAAGGTGGAGATTTGGTCGTTGACATTGGTCTTTGAAAGTGTATGCAACTTGGGTGGCAGCTTAGGGTATATGCAAGATTGCAATAGCTTACAGATGTCATTTAAATTGTTAGTTAAGTGTTAGGTAGAGGATAAATCAAGCTGACTTATGATGCATGGTTATAAGTTCAGAGTATTTGTAACTCTTCATATATAAAGTGCACTTAGCTAGGGAAGAATCATAGCAATAGATGAGGAATGAGAGAAAATAGAAGAAAACATAGTTTAAGTAGTAGATGCCATATCGGGAGTGGCCGAGAGTTCAAGTATGAGAAAAGCTCTTGTAAAGTTTTGAAGTCTCATTCAATAAAGGTCCCAAGCATCTTTGAAGAGTGGATGTGTGGATACAAATCTAAACCACTATTTGTGTCTTTTGTCGTTTCTTGTTGTCAGATCATTGATCTTGAATTTCTTGTTGCAATCTTGCTTAGCTATAGGGCTATTAGTTTTTGCATTGGTTTTTCTTGGGTTGCTTAGGACTATCATTATCTCATAAATCTTACAACCCAAAGCAAGTGTATGAGGATTAACCCAAGACAGAAAAAGAGATAGATAAAAAGAGAGAGTAAGTTGAAAAATGTGGAAAAAAAGTTGAGAGCCAAAAAAAAAAAAAGAAATTGAAAAGAAGGAAAAGAATGGTTAGAGAGTGAAATAGAAGAAAAGAGTGAACTTTTATGCAAACAAGAAAGCAGTTAAGTGAGTGATTGCTTGGGTGAATAAGCGCTACTTACTCCTTTGCTTACAAGGACTCATTTTTAATACTAATGACTATAACTCTTGCTTTCATAAAGGTTTTTTGGTTTTTTGTTTCAAGGAATTTGTCATGTGTTATCAAGAAATTCCAAACCCACATTCTGCACATGAGGAAGAAATTAAACATCAAATTGATTTCATTCTGGGAGTAACACTTCTATCAAAGCCATCTTACAAAAGTAATATAGAAGATACAGCGCTCAAAAGCAAGTTAGGAAGAGCTCTTGGCAAAAAGGGCATTTAGAATGTTTGCCAGTCCTTTGTATTTGCTCACAGATTTCCTAGAATCTCTAAAGAAAGATGGAACTTGGATTATATGCATTAATTACAAAGCTATAACTAATATCATTGTAAAGTATTGTCACCCCATTCTTAGATTAGATGATATGTTAGATGAATTGCATGGTTCTAGTCTATTTTCTAAAAATTAATTTGAAATTTGAGATACCATCAAATTAGAACGAGGGAAGGAGATGAATGGAAAATATCTTTTTAAGACAAAACATGGTTTTTGTAAGGAGTGGTTATTCTTGTAATTTCTGGGTTAACTAATACCTGAGTAACTTTCATGAGATTGATCAATCATGTTTGTGTGTGGTTTCATTGGAAAATTTGTTGTAGTTTATTTTGAAGACATTTTGATTTATAAATGCAAAATTTATACCTTATTTTGGAAAATCAAGAATATAAGTTTAAAAGGTCTAGAATTATAAGTTTAAGTTATCTTCCAATTGTACAAGACTGGCATCAAGTAATATGGAGAAGGATTTGAGGATATATTTACAAAGATAGTAATATGAAAAACATTGTGTGAGATTAGACAAAAACAAGGGGTAATGCGATTTCGACAGCCACTTAACCTATTCTTTTTCTAGAATCCTAGTATGGGTTTAATGTATCTAGGATCTAATTTTTCTAGATTTAATAGCTCTACCAATACCACATTAACTAGAGATACTCGAGAAAACATGATCTCATTCTCGTGCAGAATTCCCAACGCCTTCTTCTCCTTTTATCAACATAACTCCTTTCTTTGTTTATCTCTGGGCCTTAGTTATTTTCTCTCTCCGATCATTTTTATCGTCAGGTCACTATCCTGTCAGACTAACTCCTGGCTCCTGCAATTTGTCTCTCTCCCACTTCAAACCAATAATAAGGAGTGATCTACACTTTCTTCCATATGGGCTTCATAAGGAGCCATTCTTATGTTAGCGTGGAAACTATTATTATAGGAAAATTCAACTAAGGTAGGTAAAATTTATCCTAACTTCCTTTTTATTCTAATAGAGGCTTCAAGATGCATCTTCTAATGTTTGGATCGTTCTTTCAACTTTTCTATCGACTGAGGATGATAAAGTGTGATCTTGAAGTTCAAATTAGTACCCAAATGCCTCTTGCAGAAGGCTCTCCAAAATCTAGAAGTAAACCTAGGATCTCTATTTGGCCACTATACTGAGTGGCTATTCCATGGAGTCTTACTATTTCTTTGTATAAAAGTAGGCCAACTTATCCAATGAAAAATTTATTTTAATAGGTAGGAAATATGCTGAGATTAGTTAATTTTAATCAACAATTACCTAAATTGCATCATTTCCTAATAGATTTTTAGCAAACATACTACAAAATCCACAAAAATTTTCTCCCATTTCCATTAAGGAATCTTCTAGAGGTTGTAATGTTACGGCTGTGCTTTACGATGTTCAATCTTTTTACCCGCTAGCATACTAGGCATTTAGCAACATACTAAGCTATGTATGCTTTTTCAGCCCGGCCACTAGAAATTCTTCTTCAAGTCTTGATACATCTTAAGGGTACCAGAATGAATAGTATAGTTGCTCTTATGAAATTTTCTCTCCTTCTTTGGGCAATTTTATCCTCAATTCTCGTGACTGCAGGATAGGCACCTATTTTGCAGGTTGGCTACTACCATCTATCTCTTTCTAGGAATTCCTTTGGATTCTTTAGAGACTTCAAGAATTCATCTTCCCTTCGGGCTTGTAAGATTTGAGTTCTAAAGGTATTCTCGATCTTCATTTCACTCAGATACATCCTATCTCGTAATACTAGAGTGAATAAAACTGAAATTTCCTAAAATTCTCTACTAAATTCTATCATTCACCATCATACGAGCTATATGAAGGGATTTCCTATTTAAAGCATCTATACAAAGATATTTGTCTTTCTAAGATGGTACTTTAACTAAAAATCATAATCCTTAATAAACTTAATCCTCTCCTTTCATTCCATATTCAACTCTTTTTGATTAAAAAGTGATATGTCATATTTTACACAATTTTACCTAATATTTTATGTCCATTTTATATGTATTTGTTGTGTATTTTTATTCTAGGAATCACCTAAATGTGTATTTTATTGTATTTCAGGCTTTTTACTAATCTATCATCAAGAAACTAGACTCTTTTCTCTCGAGTTATGCTGCTATTTGGTCGATTGGGGTCACCAAATGTATTTTTTCTTGTTGGGCCAAGCCAAAGCCCTTAATTGGCCTTTGTGGCATGAACCCAAGTGGAGGAGGCCGAGCAAATATGGAAAAGGAGTGGAGAAATCGGGAAGCTTGAAGAGGAGAATGGGAGCATTGGGAACAAGAAGAAACACACACACACTTTTCACGAAACCGAGTAGCGCAGTCCCGAGGACCCACGGCTCGCTGATCGCGGTGTTCCGGCGTGATGGCGACCTCACCTCGGGCACAGGAGACCTACTGGTAACTCCACCACCACCACCCATTGTCCGCCGACAAAGAAACAGAATTCACGAGAGCGCCTTGCGAATCGAGAGGAAAAATCGCGCTCCACATCGCGCGCGTTGCGTGGCGTTTTACGACCTACCACCGCAGCCACCGACGCACTCTTCGCAGCCTTTCAGTGCAAATGGCCGATTCTTACCAAGCTTGACTATCACCGCTGTGAACGCTGATTTCCGGATCGTGCAACCCGAGACAGATCGCGAGTGATGACTGGACAAGGAAGCTTTCGCGACTGGCCAGCCGCTGCCAAGTTTGCCGTGAGCCACCAAATTCATCCCTCGTCGTCAGGCGGCCTTCTCAGGCACCCTCAAGGGGCATTGCTCCGCGGGTCTTTGGAGCTATTTTCGCCGGTTATCCGTGACCCATGATCCGGCCCGCTTTCCGAATTCGACCAGCTTTACCCGCTGGCTTGATAAATGATTGTACTTGATTTTTCGTGCATTTTTTCTAGCGCTTTCCTGACTGAATTCAGATGCAGTAATCATCGAACAATTGAAAAGACGAGATTGCATAAATTTTTATTGCTTTATCTCGGTCAGATAAATTGACCTGACCACGGGTTGTTCTTTGTCGTTGGATCAAGCTTGCTATTTGGTGGGTCATGTGTGGCCAGATTTGTAAAATCTATTGGGGTCCCTAACCTGGTGGTTGGATTGCTTTTAAATTTGGGCATGAAGATGTTGAATCTAATGTGTGATCTCCTGCTACAATTAGTGAATGTATGTGTTAGCGTTATTTACGAGACGTCAGTGGTAATGTTAATTAGATTCCTTTGAGATCGATAGATGATAATTGGAATTTGGAAAACTAATCAGAATCTGACAATTTGTTATCGCTAGAATTAAGGTTAATAAATTGGTCGGATTAAGAAGTAACGACTCTAATAGTGGTGAATTAGATAGATAATGTCGATTTAAAATTTGCTATTAGGAAGAACCACCAAATAGTGGATTTTAAGTTTAAGAAATTCATTGAGATCGATGAGAATTTGAATTTGCATTGAATTCACTCACTGTGTAACATAGTTAAATTCAGAATCCATTATCTCTTCTGTGGTGTTTGCCAACCAAAGGTAGGTTCTGATGGATTTGCATTTCTTGCCTCGTGGTATTTTCTATTTCTTGTCGCTGTTAGTTTATTATTGGCTATAGTTAGACACATTAGTTTAGATGAAAATTAATCATTTTAATTGCTAGGCTAGATAATGTAGAATAAGTAGTAACTCCGGCTTTCCCGCTCCCAAGGAATACGACTCTGATACTCACCATTGCACTAGGGCCATTTGCATTTATAGGTTCATCGCTTTAGGTGTCACATAGATAGCATCACAGCACGCATCAAAAAGGTATTTGAGATTTTAAAATCACTAAATACCTTAAATCTAGATCCATAGAGATAGTGGTTCCAAATCTTTAAGGCAAACACTACGGGCTGGTAATTCAAGATCACTGGGTAGGATAATCTTCCTCACTGGTCTCAATTTCCTAGACGATATGCCACTTACCTTTCTATTCTACATCAAGACACACCCTAGGCCCCTTAATATGGATGCATCACAATACACGCCAAAATTTTCTAATGGCTTAGGAATGATTAAGACAAAGTGGTTGTCAAATTTTCTTTTCGTGAGTTCGTGGTTATGTTCACATTTGGCATCCTACACAAATGGAACATCCTTTCTAGTCAATTTAGTCAAATGCAATGTTATTTAAGTGAAATCTTTTTGAATAAATCTCCCTCCTATAGTAACTAGCTAACCTGAGAAAACTATAAATCTCCGTCATTATGGTAGGTCGCTCCCAACCAACTATTACCTCTGCTTTTACTAGAATCTAACTGCTACTCCATCTCTAGTAATTACATTACCTAAGAATTTTACCTCTTCTAACCAGTAATTCACACTTCTCAAGTTTAGCATACAATTGCTTCTTTCTTAAGCAACCAATCTCAATAATTCCAAAGATGATGTCTATGTTCTCCTCTCACTACTTTTAGAATATACAAGAATGTCATTAATAAATACTACCACCTAATTGATCTTTAAAGAGATCACCCATCCCGGGGAGTAGATATTTATTCTTTATTGTTACCCTATTCAATTACTCTATAATCTATACACACAACCTCAAGCTTTCCATCTTTCTTCTTCACAAATAATAATTCTGTGGCTCTTCTATGGTGAAGCACTAGGCATAATGAATTATTTTTCCAATAAGTCTTTTATCTATACCTTCAACTCTATCAATTCAAGGAGACATTCTATAAGGTGCCATAGAGATTGGTCCTGACTCCTGTAACATCCCCCTGTGTTCTTTAAATTATATTTACGCTTATGTTTTCTTATTTAATTAGATAAATTGCTATAAAGTGTAGTAAATTGCTTCAGGTCATTTAATGATTAGAATAAAGGTGCTAAAGATGACATTGCCACAAGTTGAGGAGCTTGATTAATGTTCCTTGTTAGTAGCCAAATTTCCAAGAAGAGAAGTGTATGGCAATTGCAAAAATGCACGGAAATTGATGGGATAAGGGAATTTTTTAAAATTATATGTATATGTATATTAAACTAACGGCTAAAAAGAAAGGAGGAAAGAGAAAATAGCAAACCCTTTAGCCTTCTCATCTCAAGTGACCAATGGGTAATAGGAGAATGGAAATGGATAACTGGCACACTTGATGACATGTGACTATGGAATAATAATTAGGAAGAAAAAGAGTGTAGAATTTAAATGCACAATATAATGCAACAATCGCGGTGTCAAGCTTTCCCTTTCTTTCTTTTCATTTGCTACTCAAGTAAAAGAATTAAACATGCATGTGAGTCTTGCATGAAAGGGGAATTTTACGCTAAGTGAGGAGGGAAAGGACATGCAACCATGAGAACTAGAAAGAATGGAAATAATCAAACAAGGGTGTAAAATTTTTCAAAGAATACATCTACATTGCTAGCAAAAGGGAAACGTGTAATGCAAGCTTATCCCTCTCTCCTTTAGCTTGTTTAAGTAGCTAACCTAAGCTTGTAAGGAACTGTAAATTGTACTTAAAATACAATTGGGACCAGCCATGAAGATTAAGAGAAGAAAATAGCTGGCAAGGAGCCAATTCACAAGAACTACACGACTCAACAAGGAAGAAACGTAGGATACAAGATTTCCTCCCTCCTTGTAAGCTTTTTTTTTCATGCACGAGAATGGGAAAGAAGGTGGCCCTTATTGCTTTAGCCTAATAGAAAGTGAGAGGAGAGAAGGAAGGATAGGTGTGTGGGTATTAGATTCCTTTTTTCCTTTTGTTTTATTTCTAACATAAGATGGCCAAGAGATGAGGGAGTTAGTGCGGATAGTGCAAAGCATTCCCTTCGCCTTGGTCGAGTAGGATTTTCCTCTCAACTAGCAAGTTAAGGTGTGATGTACTTAAAAGTACACTTGTGCTTGAATGAAGAAGCATGTGAGGGAGAATAAGAGAGAAGAATGAGTATTACGAAGAAACAAAAAGAAGCTCAAGGGAAAAGTGGGGCTACACTTACATTACTTATGTGCACCCTTGGAATAATGAAAATAGAAATAAAAGTGATATGGGACTAATGGGATAAGGTAAACTCAAAAGAAAAGAAATGGTACTTAAAAGTACACTTAGTGCAGCCATGAGATGATATGAAGGAGAATGAGGTGGTGTTCCATTTCCCTTCTGGCCAAGTAGAAAGGAGTAGTGATGAGCCATACATGCATGAATAATGGAGTTGCATGAGTTTTCCCCTTCCTCCTTTCCATTAACTTGTCCCAATGGCTAACCTAAGAGTGTAAATGAAGTAAATGGTACTTTCTGGAAGTACACTTATAGCAATGAATGATTAAGGAAGATGAAGGAAACACGCTACCTTTAGCAAAGACGAAAGACTAATTGAAGTGAGAAAAGGGAAGAGCTGCTGAAGAAAAGATAGCAAAGCATGAATATTAAATAATAAAAATCATAAGCAAGAAAAAGAGGTACAACCATGAAATGATAGTAAGGAAGAAAGAGTGCAACACTCCATTGACCTAATGATTGGATTTGAAAATTTAATTTTAATATGGATACATGCACACGTAAGGTAAGAGGAGAAAAGAGAGAAAGCATTTCATACATGAAAGAAAACACCTAAACTACTACATGAGGCCCACTAGCTAAGAAATAAAGAAAGAGAGAGGGGCATTTTGAGGAAAAAGTAGCCCACACTTGAGGAGAAACACACACACACGCTTCGGTTAAGGAGAGAGAGGGAGAATTAGCCAAGAAAAAGAGTCACAAAGGAGCAAGGAAGAGGTAAAGGGGGAAGAGTCAAAGAGGAAGCCAAGAGAAATCCATCTTAGTGCATCATTGAGGTAGGTTAACAATTTCTAAGATTGTGTTCCATGATTTAGTATATGTAATCACCATGCTTTTACAAGTTTTCCATGGAACATGATTGTCTTCCCTATATTCTTGATAAAATGTATGTTATGTTGGCTAAGCATGTATGATTGATTGGGATGTTGGTTGGTGTGATGACATGAATATTATTGTTTATGGAAGGATTATGGTTAGTCAATGACATTTTCATTATGAACTATGGTTAAATATGATAGGAATGGATGTATGATTTTGAAAACCATGTTCTCCTCCATAAAAAACTCCCTTTTGGCCGATTAGAAGATGAAAGCTCACATTAAATTAATGTGAAATTTTTAACTATAATTGGTGTAGAAATTGACCATGGATGAAAGAGGGTACATCATTTTAATGGCGTTAATTAAGGAATAGAAAAGGAAAATTTGGATTGCAATATAGTCCATTTTTCTCAATATCCTTGCACCAAGTTTATGAAATTCACTCTTGAAATTTATTGGAATTCTATAAGAGATTCATATTATGATTATTTTTCAAGAATGGAAAATTCACTCTTTGAAATTTATTAGAATTCTATAAGAGATTTATATTATGATTATTTTTCAAGGATGAAAAATTTACTCCTGAAATTTATTAGAATTCTATAAGAGAGTTATATCATGATTATTTTTCAAGAATGGAAAATTCACGCTTTAAAATTTATTAGAATTCTATAAGAGATTTATATTATGATTAGTTTTCAAAGATGGGAATTCACTCTTGAAATTTATTAGAATTTCATAAGATATTCATATTATGATTATTTTTAAGAAAGGACAACTAAATTTATTTAGGCAACATTTTCATAAATAAATCTAATAGAGTTTAAAAAGAGATAAAAAGTGCCCAAGTATGCACAAGAATTTTATAAAGGTGGCCAAGTGTCCACAAGAGTGTCCAAGTGTGCATAAGAATTTTATAAAGGTGGCCAAGTGTCCACAAGAGTACCCAAATGTGCACAAGAATTTTATAAAGGTGGACAAGTGTCCACAAAAGTGCCCAAGTGTGCACAAGAAATTTTATAAAGGTGGCCAAGTGTCCACAAGTGTCCAAGTGTGCACAATCAATTTATAAAGGTAAGTTTTAAGAATGATAAGCACAAATGATTTTTATTCATTTTGTGATAACATGTTAATAGTATGCAAAGTTGTTTTACTAGAAACAAATATTATTTTACCACATTGACATTTCCAATAGTTATACAATGCTTGCCAATTTATATTTATGAATAATTCTATGTTTTTAAATACCAAGAATGTAGAAGTAAACATTCTGGTGCTTGCACCCTGATACATATTAGTCAATTTTTTTTAACTCTAAATTGTTAAGCTATTGGGAAACTTTTTTTTCTCATTTATATGTTAATATGTATCAGATACTTTGACGCTAATGTACGAGGAAGATAGAAGTTCCTTTTGGTCAAAAGCAAAATTTTGTAACCTCTTATTTTTGGTTCTTGATTCTAAATGTATATTGGGATTAAAACTAGGACCATTATTGTGAATAGGAAAGGGGAATTTGTTGAAAATGAGATATGTGAAGGACCTGTTCATCTCCGTTATTTATAAATGAGTCTGAGTGGCAGGATTGTTGTCTCATAACTCTTTATGAATGGCTACTTCATGTATCCAAGAATATACTATCTAAAGGATGTAATGGACATTTATTATTTGACATTTTATCAGTTGTAATATAAAAGTTTTAAATTTTCGTTGTGTAGTATAGCCTTTTTATTATGTTGTACATACAAGATTTAATCTGAGCAAAAGATCCCGAACCTAATCCACTTTAATAATACTTAATGGTATACTTGCTCAGACTTAATAATAAAAGGATAAGAATAATATATCAAACTTATCTCATTTACATCGAAGGGATTGTAATACTAGATAAGTATGCGTTACATCCCTGTAGAATCAATTCTATAGAAAAGTCAGTTTTTAATGATATAACCATATAAGATGAGAAATTTTGAAAATTTTAAGGCACTTATCGAGTATCAAATTCCAGTAACTAGAATCCTCTAAAATCAATACAACATGTATGTGTCCTAGTATATCACTCTATTTAACCACTAAGCAATTCTTAGTCTTCAAGAGTGAAGTAGTGTAATAAACAGATCAGATTCATCCATTTCAAGCATGGGAAAGTCAATTAAAATCGGTCTCTAGGTTTTATAATGATATATGAATATCTCATTACAAGAGTGTAATGTGGGACAAATCTTAGGTCATAGTATAACTTAAAATATAACTGAAACGGAAATTAAGTTTCATTTACATTCAGCTCTCATAAGGTTAATTGTAAATAATAGAAAATTCTATTTTGTTGGGAAATTACATCGATTTACCTCTTATCAATTTGCTAATATAAGCTTTACTTTAGAATAAAAACATCACTAGTTTACCTTTCAATGCTTACATGGTTATAGCCAAAGTTCACACTTTCTATAATGGCTTCTCTAATACCCTCATTATGGTGAAATTAGCTTTTAAGGGTCATGCATCCATTTCTAGTATGCTTAATCATGGTAACAATATTAGCTAACCAACATTTCTACAACATCAATGTTCATTTTATCATATATTCACATACCAATCTATATGTAGATTTGGCCGTAAAACATAAATAATATCAAGAATGTAAGATGGCAACAATGTCCCATGAAAGTGTGTAGAAACATGGCATACACATATGAAGTCTTGGGACACTTTGTTTTCAAGAATTGTCAACCTACCTTGCTTCCTTTCTCTTTGACTAAATCTCCTCTTCTTCGGGTACATTTTCAGGCCCTTTTTCCTCGACAATTGATCCTAATCAGCTTCTTAAGGAAATAAGTCAAATCTTAGACGGTTCTTTTTTCTAATTAGGCTTTCCTACGCCAATTTATTAAATTCTTAAGCCACCTTAATTCTTAAACATATTTGATGTCAATTTCACAGAAAATATCAAATTGGGGTATTTTAAACTGCATATGGTTTCAGCTTGAAATCTAATTTTGGTAGCTTTTCAAAAACTCTGGCGACAGCGCACGGTAGAACATAGCGATGGACAGCGATGCACGGTGTTGCATGGCTGGTGGGTTGAAAGATACACCAAAATGTAGCTCGTGAACTCGAGAGGATGTTGATCCGGGTCTGCATGGCAAAACATGACTGCTAGTATGTGGCAATGGCGCACTCACGCACTATTTTTCTCCCATTTCGAGTGCGTATATGGCGGCCCCACCTACCGGAAGCCGGCATCTCAAAGCTACTTAACGGTGCATGGCGGTGTTTCCGCGGAGACCATGACTTTAAAAGGAATTTCGTGACTCGAGGGAGAAATGGGTTATTTTTGGCCACTGTGGCATCCGTCGGAGGTTGGGGATGGTGGCTGGAGGTAGGGGGCATCAAGCTGCATTGGTAGTGGCATCCAAATGACAGCCAGAGGCGACATTTTTGTGGTGCATGGTGGCTCACGAATGAGAGGAGAGAAGAGAGAGAAAATGTGGAGGAGAGAGAGAAGAAAGGAAAAATGAGAAGAAAATGGGGATTTTTGAGTTTACAGGCCTCTAGGGGCATTTTGGTCTTTTTTCACTTCGTTTGGGATAAATTTTGGATGCATTCTTTGACCTGGGCAAGAATACAAGCCCATATGGAAGGAATTTGAAGATCTTTTGAAGAATTTATGCCTTCCAAATTACTTGTAAAATTCCTGAAGCCGGATCGAGTTTTCCTCTGTTAGATAAAATTTTGACTTTAAAAAATTCTCAAATTTCAACATGCAAAGCTCGCATAATTTACGCCGATATTCGATTTTAACAAAATCTAAATTTATTTTTCCTAATTAATTTATTTTAAAAAATTTGGGCTATTATATTCTCCCCACTTAAAAGAATTTTGTCCCTAAAATTCATACCTGCAAACAATTCTGGATAATGTTGTCTCATCTAATCCTCCTTCTCCCACATCATCTCCTGAGATGCTACATCCCACAAAGTAACTTTCTAAAGGAATTACTTCATTCTGGAGTTGCTTAGTCTTAAAGTCATGAATTTTGACAAGTGTAGATTCATAAGTCAAATTTTTCTTTAACATTATGGGTTGATTCCCCAATACATGCGTGGGATCTGGGACATAATTTTGGAGTTACGAGACATGAAATACGTCATGCAAGTTTGACAGGTAGGGAGGTAAACCTTGGGTCTCAATCTGATACTATACCCAATGCTACCTCTGTAGTTCTCACAATCTGCCTAAGATATACTTGGGCTAATTTCTCCATAGAATACCTAATTTTGATAAGTAAAAATTGAACAGACTTGGTTAATCTATCCACTATTACCCAAATGGAATCATAGCCAAATTTGGTGTTCTAGGTAGTCCAACTACAAAATCCATGGTTCTTTGATCCCATTTCCTCTCTGTATCTCTAAGGGCCTCTATAATCTTGCTGATCTTTGATGCTCTATCTTAACTTGCTGACAAGTAACACAAGAATTCACATATTTTGTGATATCCTTTCGCATACCCAACCACTAGAAATTTCTTCTTAAGTCTTAATACATTTTAGAAATATCTAGATAAATGGTATAGTTCCTTCAACAAGCCTCTGCTAACACTTTCTCCTTTAGTTTCTGATGGTTCGAAATTTCTATTCTTTTCCTAAGCATCAGCACTCCATCAGGGGCTAACCTAAAATTAGGTTGACTCAATTAAATCTCTAAGGACTCATCCTCTAATTGGGCTTATCTTACTTATTTCTCTCAAATCAAAACTTATCTGAAAGTCACTCATAGGTAACCTATTTGGTGATGAAATTACATTGAGACTCAGATCCCTAAGGTCCTCTAGTAATCTCATCACATATATCATCAAACAAGTTACCTGCAAGGGTTTCCTACTCAATGCATTCGCTACAACATTTGTTTTCCCTGCATGATGTTTCAACTCAAAGTTAAAGTCTTCCAAATACTCTAGTCACCTTCTCTGCCTCATATTTAACTCTCTATGATCAAATAAAAACCTAAGGCTTTTACGATCACTATAAACCTCAAGTCTTGCCTTGTATAAATGGTGTCTCCAAATTTGTAAGGCAAAGACTACGGCAGCTAACTCTAAGTTATGGGTGGGATAGTTTTCCTCTGCAGGTTTCCATTGCCTATATGCATATACTACTACCTTCCTAGCTTGCATAAACACGCATCCTAAACCTTTCTTTGATGCGTTAATGTAAACCTCAAATGATTACTCAGGATCTGTTATAAGTAACAATTGAGCGGTAGACAATTTCTCCTTAAGAGTTTGGAAACTTCTCTCACATTCTCGTTCTATCTAAATTCTACACCCTTTCTAGTTAACCGGGTTAATGGCAAAGCGATCTGAGAAAATCCTTGTACTGACTTTCGATAATAGCCTGCCAACCAAGAAAGCTTTGAATCTCTATAACTGTGCTTGGTCGATATCAACTTAACACAACCTCAATCATTTTGAAATCTACAGAAATCCTTGCTACATTCACTACATGACTTAAGAACTTGACCTCCTCTAACCAAAATTCACCATTCTCCAATTTTGCACACAAATTCTTCTCCTCCAATATTTGCAACACCATCCCAATATGTGGTGCATGCTCTTCAGGAGTCCTAGAATAGATCAGAATGTCATCTAGAAATGCCACCACAAACTGATCCAAGTGAGGTTAGAAAATCCTATTCATGTAGTCCATAAACATTGCTGGGTATTGGTTAAGCCAAATGACATCACTAAAACTTATAGTGGTTGTATCGGGTGCTTAAAGCTGTCTTAGGGATATCCTCCTCCCTGACCCTAATCTGGTGGTATCCTGACCTCAGATCTATCTTGGAGAACACAATTGCTCCCTGTAGTTGGTCAAACAAGTTATCTATTTTGGGTAGGGGTTTTTGTTCTTAATGGTCACTTTGTTCAGCTGACGGTAATCTATACATAATCTCTTGCTCCTGTCCTTTCCATAAATAGAATAAGAGATTCCCAAGGTGACACATTGGGTCTAATAAACCCTTTTTTAATAGGTCCTCAATCTGTACTTCAATTCCCTCAATTTTATGGGTGTCATCCTATAAGGAGAAATTGAGATTGGTTCGATGCCAGAAACTAGATCAATAGTGAATTCAATTTCCCTATGTGGGGGTAACTTCTCTATCTCTAAGAGAAACACTGTAAGAAACTCCCTTACTATAGGAATGATGCTAAGCCTCTCTTGGAGTTCTCCTTGGAAATAACTCAGAAAAATTTCATTGACTTTACTAAGTCTATCACCCTTAAATGTAGAGAGCCTAGCCCTCTAAAATTCAGTCTACCAACCAATAGTCTGGTTCCTTATGGGATCATTTCTAGGCTGAGTTTTCTCACTCTTGTCTTTTCTTAGAATACACCATGATATCTTCTATAAATAATGCCACAAACTGATTCTTGATATTGAACACTAGTTCATCAGTTAGGACTACCATAGACACTTTCCAAGATAAGTTATTCATCAGTAACTTCAACTTTTGGGCATAATCTTTTATCAAATCCTTAGACTGATTGCTTGTCCACCTTCGAGGGTATAAACCCTTCCACTCATATTTAGCCTCTCCTTCTAGCTGATATGTAGCAAAGGAGACTGTCTGTGGCTCAGCTCTACTCAGTACTCTAAACAACTCCTTCATCTTCTGTACCCTTTCTTCGGCCTTCTTTGGGTTCATCACAGCCAGTAAAGACAAGAGGTCTAGCTCTTTGGAATTGATTTAACCTCCCCGACTTGAGTTCTCATCAATTCAAATTTCATTCTAAGTATCTTCACTCTGATTAGTATGAGTCTGATGGAGTGCTTTGGTTATGACTGCAGCCTGGGCTCTCGTGGCTTCTGCCATTTATCTCATGGTCCCCATCACCTCATTCAAAGCCACTTCCATTTTTTTAGCTTATGATCTACTTCTCCATGTCGATGCCATATCGTCACTCTACAAATCAAGTATTACCGAGGTGATCAGGCTCAATAACAATTGATTAAGCAGGTAACGTATAACACTAACAGGAGCTTCCATCTTCCCAAACCTAATACTCCATTCCTCAAGTTCAAAACAAAATACAAGCTAGTCAACCGCCTAGGTACAACCGACTAACCTGAACTAGTCCCTTACTTGAGGAATTCTACCCTGTTCCTAACCTAGGTAGCTGTGCTCTAATACCACTTAATGTAATGCCCCTATCTAGTACTACCATTAATTCTGATATAAATAGATAGGCTTGGTACATTATCTTTATCCTTTATTTAATTAATGTCTGAGCAATTATACCATTAAAATTATGTCAAGCAGATTAGGTTCGGGATCTTTTGCTCAAAATAAACATCGTATGCATAGCGAAATAGATAAAAATATACCAAATTACACAGCAGAAATTAAAACCTTCATGTAATTCAAATACATACATGTCCAATAATGTCTATTATATTTCTGTAAACACGTATAAGGATATATGAAGTACTCGTCCATAGGCAGTCGGGAGACAACAATCCTATCACTCAGACCCCTTTACAAATTTCAAAGATTGACCAGTCCTTCAAATATACCATGTCTACTGTCAAAAGAATAACCCTAGTTCTAAATTAAATATATCAGAACTAGGACCCAAAATAGGGTTACAAAAATCTCACTTAAATTAAAATGGGACTGCTACCTTCTACTCTAGCTATGCGTCCACATCTGATACACATTAGCATAGTAATGAGAAACACAAGTTTCCCAATAGCTTAATAATTTGGGTTTTAAAAATAAGTAATATGTACCAGGGTTCAAGCACTAAAACATTTCATTCTACATTCTTGATATTAAAAACTTAATGTTATGCATAAATACAATCAGGCAAGCATTGCATGATAATTTAGATGTCAACATAAAAATCAGGCATCTCTTTCAAATGAAACATATCCAAATAAAATTATACCTCAAGTATTACGTAATTACACAAATTGCTTATGTATTAACTTTTACATTTATCAATCTAGATTAATTGAGCATTCTGGGGTGTTATGTGGCCACTAAACCACCTTTATGAAATCATCGTGAGCACTAGGTCATGGGTATAGAGCGCCTCTGGCCATACCTCACTAGGTCACCTATGTGGAGTACCTTCAGCCACACCTTATAATTCGTAGACACTCGATCATGTATATAGCATAATTGCCAGCACTAGGCCGTGGGTATGGAGCACCTTCGGCCACACCTCGCTAGGCCACCCATGTGGAGCACCTTCGGCCACACATCATAAATTGTGGACACTCGGCCATGTACATAAAATCAATGTGAACTTTAGGTCACGGGTATG
This sequence comes from Senna siamea, assembly GCA_031216115.1. Taxonomy (NCBI): domain Eukaryota; kingdom Viridiplantae; phylum Streptophyta; class Magnoliopsida; order Fabales; family Fabaceae; genus Senna; species Senna siamea. The sequence goes on from CM062354.1 coordinate 19,148,152, forward strand.
GAGCACCTTCGGCCACACCTCACTAGGTCACTACCAGAATATATTGAGGCAAATATTAACATGCAACTGTTGCATATTTTATATAACAATAAAAGCTATCTTTTAATGATATAACCATATAAGATGAGCAATTTTGAAAATTTTAAGGCACTTATCAGAATATTGACTTTGCAGAGTAACTAGAATCCTTCAAAATCAATACAACACTCATGTGTCCTAGTATATCACTCTATTTAACCACTAATTAATTCTTAGTCTTCAAGAGTGAAGTAGTGTAATAAATAGATCAGATTCATCCATTTCAGGCATGGGAAAGTCAGTTAAAACTAGTCATAGGTTCTATAATGATATATGAATATCTTGTTACAAGAGTGTACATGGACAAATCTTAGGTCACTGTATAACTTAAAATATAACTTAAACGGAAAGAAAGTTTCATTTACATTCAGCTCTCATGAGGTTAATTGTAAATAACAGAAAATTCCCATTTTGTTGGGATAATTACATCAATTTACCTCTTATCAATTTGCTGATATAAGCTTTACTTTAGAATAAAAACATCACTAGTTTACCTCCCTTGCGTTTACGATTCTGACCAAAGTTCACACTTTCTATAATGGCATCTCTAACACTCCCATTATGGTGAAATTAGCTTTTAAGGGGCATGCATCCATTTCTAGTATGCTTAATCATGGTCTATCATGGTAACATTATTAGCTAACCAACATTTCCACAACATCAATGTTCATTTTATCATATATTCACATACCACTCTATCATGCAGATTTAGCCAGCAAAACATAAATAATATCAAGAATGTAAGATGGCAACAATGTCCCATGAAAGTGTGTAGAAACATGGCATACACATACAAAGTCTTGGGACACTATTTTTAAGAATTGTCAACCTACTTTCCTTCCTTTCTCTTTGACTAAATCTCCCTCTTCTTCTTGGTACATTTCTACGCCTTTTTTTCCTGGGAAATTGATCCCACTCAATTTTTTGAGGAAATAATTCAAATCTTAGATAGGTTTTTTTCTTTTAATTAGGCTTTCCTATGTCAATTTATTAAATTCTTAAGCCAGCCTCATTCTTAAGCATATCCAAGGTCAATTTCCATCGGAAAATATCAAATTAGGGTATTTTAAATTGTACCGGGCATTTCAGAAGCTTAAAATCTAATTTTGGTAGCTTTCCGACAACTCCAGTGATGGCGCATGGTGGAGCATGGTGGTGCACAGCGGTTGGGGTCGAAAGATACACCAAAATGTAGCTGGAAACTTGAGCATGCCGGATCTGAGGTTTGTTCGGCGAAACAAGACTGTTTAGACGACATTTTCTAGCGACGAAATGTGTCGCACGATCGACTATTTTTCCCCCGTTTTAGGCACGTAGAGGCGACGGTCCACCAGCTGGAAGCTAGCGAAGGAAAGCGTACCAAGGCTACCCAATCCAGCGGTGTGTGGATGATAAGATTGTGATGGAAGAGGAATTTCGTGATGGAGGGAGAAATAGGCTGTTTTCGGTTGTTGTGGCATCCGTAACGATCAGGGATGGTGGCGGGAGATCGGGGCATCGAGTACCTTGGCGACGGGTTCAGCGACGCACAGGGCAGCATTTTTGGCAGTGCAATGGGGCTTACTAATAAGAGGAGAGAAGAGAGAGAAAATGTGTGAAAGAGAGAGAAAGGAAAGGAAAAATGAGAGGGAAAATGGGGATTTTTGAAGAATTCCTGTCACCTGTTAAATTCCTGAAGTCGGATCAAGTTTTCCTCTGTCAGATAAAATTTTGACTCTGAAAAATTCTCAAATTTCAATTGCAGGCTCAAAAAATCACGCTGAATTTGATTTTTAAAAAATCTAAATTTATTTTTCCCAATTAATTTATTTTAAAAAATTGGTTTATTACATTATTTACCGGTAATGTATCTACAAAAATTATAGGCTTTTCTAAACAATCCAAGATTACATTGTTTACAAACAACCAGTTCATCCCAAGAATAATGTCCAAATCCACTCAAGGTAAACAAATCAGATCAACAACAAATGATCTGTTCTCAACAACAATAGGACAACTCAAGTAGGGTAAAGAAGTCAAAACCTGCTCTCCAGCTGGAATAGAAATAGATAATGTATAAGATAAACTAGTCACGGGTAAATTTAATCTTTTCACACTTTCCAACGAAATGAATGAGTGGTAGCGCCAGATTCAAATATTAAAATTAAAGATATACCATTAATTAAAACATTTACCTTTCATTAAATCATTGGACTAAGCCACTTCCTTACCTTTAAGAGTATAGACTTTTCCAGTAGTAAGAGGTTTAGTGGTGTCACCTTGTCTCTTTCACAATGGATAATCTCTGATAAAGTGTCCTTCCTTCCCACACTTATAACATACACCATGTTGTACCTTTGGTTGTTGCCATTTGCAGGATCCCTCACGACTTTTATAGTATTTAGGACAAACATTGGACATCACTGGTCTCACCATAGGCCTTTTCCCTTCTCGGCCTCTGCTAAATCTACCATCTCTCCCCGAAAAAGATCTTGGTTGTTTTCTTTTGAAGAAGTTACTCTTTTGTCTTTCCTTCTCATTCTCTGCTAAATTCTTGGAAATTATGCGACATTTGTTTACCATTGTGGCATAATCTCGAATTTCCAATGGAGTTATAACATTCTTCAACTCAGAGCTTAACCCAGACTCTAGGTGCATTGCTTTCCATGCTTCATCTGGTTGCAGTCATAGATAGGAGGAAAATTTAGATAATTGTTCAAATTTTTCCAGGTATTCATTAAATGTCATATTGCCTTGCTTAATCTGTATAAACTCAATTTCTTTCTCATTCCCCAGGTTTCAAGGAAAATACTTTTCAAGAAATGCTTCCTTAAATGAATCCCAAGTAATCTAGATTCCTTGGGCCTCCATTAGTTCCCTCGCTCCCTTCCACCAATATTCTGCCTCTCTGTCCAGCATATGGGTGGAAAATAAGACCTTCTGAGTATCAATTGTACCGAGAACCATAAATAATTTCTCTATTCTTTTCAGTCATTCCTTAGCTACCTTCGGGTCAAGCTCACCCCTAAAAGAAGGAGGATTTGCTTTTTGAAATTTTGACCAGCCATGATACACTAGGTTTCCTACTTGTCCTTCTTGAGGATTAGGGTTATTATAATTATTCCCCTGTTCCTAAAATTGCCTAAGGACATGAGTAGTAGCAGTTGTCTGCTCTCCATAGCATGGGTAGTAGTAGTTGCCTGCTCTTTCATAGCTTCTACCACTCCCAACATAGCCTGCATCAGTCTCTCCATATTACCCTCTCCTTCTTTCTCCGTCCTAGTATTCCTCTTAGGTAGAGCTATACTTCACTTTACAAAACAAATATTATCAAGGTGATCGATCTCAATAATATAATATTTCTAAGAGATTATATGGCACTAATAGGAAATACCTTCTACCCTAAACCTAGCACTTCGTTCCTTAAGTCAAAACAAAATACAAGTCAGTGAACTATCTAGATTCAGATAACTAACATTTCTTAGTCTCTATCCTGAGGAATCTACCTTTTGTTACCGAGCCAGTACTCAACTAGCCGTGGTAACCGTGCTCTGATACCAACTCAGTGTAACACCCCCAACCTTATATTCCTTTTAGGTGATTAAATAATAAAATATAGGATTTGTGAGTTTACTACTGCCTTTACCCGAGTATATTTTTAACTTTTTCTAAGTTAAATAATTAAGTGCCACTAGTTTGGGTTACTACACTCGGGTTCTCACACGTTATGTAGTGAAATTAAATAGAGACATTTAAATGAGATAGATAGATGTAGAGATATTCACATTCACATTCCACTATACATAATATTTATACATACATAACATTTGTATGTGCAGACATATACCTATAGATATGCGAGCCTGAGCAAGGTAAGGAGACATCAAGTCTGCCACTCATACCCTATTTTAAGAAAAATTCTCTATCACACATATCTTAATACATATATGCCCTCCTTACTTACACCAAAAATCATCCCCCTGATCCTTTCAAAATCCTAATAAGGATTCAGGGAAATGGGCATGTCAAAATACTATATATTCCTAGTTATGCATATAGTCAAGGGGAAGATGGTAACTCAAATACAAACAGGACCTATAGTCCAGTGATCACAAGAAAATACCCTAGAAAGGGTATCTCCACTACTTCTATCTCTACCTCCAACAAAGACTTGGTACCTAGGCATCTGATATAAACTTGCTTTAATGAAAAATATTTCCTAATAGCAATAATCACCTGTGTTTAAAATAGCTGCTTGTACCACCATATGGATACGAGCATCCACTACATTCTTTTTCATAATAATTTAAAATCTTATGCTATTGGAATAGTGTACAAGTATTATATAAATATCTCATGCATATACTTATGATTACACATGCACTTTAACAAATATTCATCACATAATACATTCTCAGATTGTAATGGTAACAACTTATATTCTCATATCAGTATAGAGCATAAACAAAGTAATCATGCAATTTGTTATGGCCATAATCAAAGCATCATAATATAACTTTTTCAAAATTTCTATTCATAAATGAGTTCTCTTGTGGTCATGAGCCACCTACAATCATTCTCATGATTTTCACCATCTACATTCATTATCGTGGTTAACCGTCAGCATTAATTCTTGTGGTTAACCATCAGCAATTATTCGTGGTTAACCGTCTGCAAAACTTTTCCTAAATTAAAGCCAATTGAAGTCATTCTCGCGGTATAACCAATTGTATCTCTTCTCGCAGTATAACCAAATGCATCCCTTCTCACGATATAACCAAATGCAGCCATTCTCGTGGATCAACCATTTGTAGTTACTCTTATTTATGGTTCATACTTAATTAAAATCTCTTATTTCTCTTCGCTTTCTCATAATTTCTCAAATATGCTTATTTCTCATGTTACCCATTATAATTCATGATTAAATCCTACATTTGAGTGAAGTATTGGGCTAATTATGGATTAAAAATAGGTTATTGAGTCAAATTTCTCAAAAAAGAGAGCTACAAGTCAACTTCCAGCTTCTTGGTAGTCAACTTCCAACTTACTACCCCAAAAATTTTTAAACAGTGAGCAATCAGTCGACTTCCAGGACCCGAAAATTGAATCCTCTATTCTTGGCTAATTTTTGAAAAATAAGAACATGGCAGTCGACTTTCAGCCTCTGGTAGTCAACTGGTAGCATTTTGGATGCATTTCTGGGCAACTCAAGAGTACAACAATCAACTGGTAGAGCCTACAAGTCGACTGCTATGCCAAGCTCTGTTTTAAAACTCATCATTGACCAATTATTTTAGCCCAAGAACATGTTTTAAAAATAGTTTTAATGATTAAAAACTCAATAACAGCATACAAGCTTCATTTATCACTCAAAAATAGCCCAAACTACCGATTATTCATGCTCAAATCTTGGATTTAAAATCTTTCTAAAAAACCATGAAAACCCATTTTACAGATTTGATTTCATGCATTCACAAGTATATTCAATTAGTTTAAAACATCCAATAGTAATAAAAAAACACTAAGAATGTAGGTTTTAATCTCCCTAGAGTTCAAAATTATGAAAACTCAGAATTTACCAACCATAAACTGTAATTTTCAAAAATAAGGGAGATGGGTGATTTGATACCTTTTGCTGGTTTAAACTTGGTATTTGATAATGGTGAAGTGTTCTAATAAATTTCCCTAGCTTCTGGAATACTCAAATTCAATTAACAGCTTCCTTTCTTCCCAATCCTAACTCTTTCTCTCCAACTCGATTTCCTTCTCTCTCTATAATTTTAGAACTCAGGATGCCAAATGAAGGGTCTGAAGGGTTGGCCTATTTATCGACAGTCCAACCCTTTGCAATTTTGCTCCTAATTCTCGACCATTCGCCCAAAATGATCATTCTTCCAACTATATGTGAAATTACCATTTTGTCCCTAACTCATTCATGGTAAGTTTTCAAAATTTTGTTCCTACAATAAATCTTTTGGCTAAAATTATAGTTTGTAGCCCTGAAGTTTTAGAAATTTATACCTCTATCCTCACTTTATCTTTTTCCTTTCAATTTGGTCCCTATTCTTTCTCTTTACTTTAAACTCTCATTCTAATGCATCTATATGCAATTTAATGCAACAAACACAAGCAAATAAACAAACATCTCTTAATGCGTAGAATGAGCGGATGTTACATGAGATACACCTATAAAGCCAGACACACATAAAACACAACATTCACATTCAAGTAAAAGGAAAAAAGAGCAAGAAAAAAAAAAGATAAATCAAATAAGGAAAATAAAATGAAATTATTTACAAGGTAAACTTGACCTAGTGTAAGAACCTAAGGCCTACATACCCAATTATTTAGGATCAAAGTCAACATAGTTCGACACACAAAGGCATAACAAAAAGGGTTAAATATTGTGAAAAGAGAAAGGAATAGATAACTAACTTAAATTCATCAACAAAACGATTAGAAATATTTGGTTAGTGTGTTTTAGTTGATGAAATAGTATCAATCCCATATTCTTACTGTCTTTAATTTTTAGTTTTATAATTTTTTTTTAGATTTCTAGAATGAAAGACATTTAAAAACATACTTCAAAATGTAAAATCACACTCAAAGTAAAATAGATAGTACTTATGTATACACATAATCATAATTATAAATAAACATTTTAAGTGTAAACCATGCCAAGAATGAAATAGACAAAACTCGCACACTTTCCAACATATTTTGACTCTAAAAACACACTTTGTAATACAAAACACATTTAAAACAAAATAGGCAGCATGTATACAATACTGTAGGTTGCCTTTCTTTAATTGAGTCATATTCAATAACATTTTATATGCTTTTTAAAAAAAGACATCAATTCCAATTTTTGACAACACCACTGACCCTTTTCCTACCCTATTCAACCATCTAAGTAGCTCACACCAATGAAGAGGAACACCCAAATATGATATTCAAAGCATTGACTGAATTTTTCAACATTAGAACTATCTAAACAACTCATAGTAGCAATAGAAACAAAAAAATTTCATCCAGAACCTCAATTCATTTCTTTACCATTTTAAACATTCAAGACAGCCCATACTAGTAGAAAAGTGACAAAGCACATTATTCATAATTCAACCCAATATTTTAAAACCATTTTAACCATCCAGAACAACTCATATTATAAAGGAGAGCATCTAAACATATTATTTAGCACATTAACAGATTTCTCACTGTTTTAATCATCCCAAAAACATATTCAACGATAAAAGAGAGCATCAAACCATTATTTAACATATTAATCAACTTCTCGCCTTTTAATTACCCCAAAACATATCTAACCATCCTATTAGCATCACTATCCACTCGCTAAACATCAACCAATAAACATTGGCAATGAAAGACAAGGAGCCAAAACATCAACCAATAAATTCACCCATCAAATAGCAAATTTATGGATTAATAGAAAAAATATATCATTCAACATGTACAATGTAATAGAACTGCAACAAAATAATATAACAAAAAAGAATCTCAACACAATAGAGCTAAATATCCATCAACAACATTCATCCACCATAAAAATAAAATAATATAAGAGAATGAAAAATGGGGTTAAAACATTGAGCTTACTCTCTCAAATCCAAACTGAGAGGAAAATCAAAAATTGATAGAAGAAGCAACAGATAAATAATGGTGGAGGATAAAATAATCTCTTCCAAGAAAAAAAGCTTTCAACTCTCTCAATTACACTCTCTTTTCGATCACGCTCTCCCTCTCGATCTCCAAAAGAAAAAAATGTGATTCTTCTCCCCCAAGAAAATGAGTCTCTCTACTTTCTTCCTTTTTCCTTAATTTTATATTTTGGTTAAAGGACAAAATAGGAATAGGAAAAGAAGAAGGGTAAAATGGGGAAAAGGAAAAAAGAAAAGGTAATATGGGAAATAATGAAATTAAAAATATCTACCCTATTTTACCTTTTTTATTTATAATCCATTTTTATTTGTTTTTCCTTTCTTTTAATTATAAAACTAAGATAAAAAATTAAAATTTTTTTATTTTGTTATTCTTCTTTTTTTTTCATTTTAATTTTATTATTGAAATGAAAGTGTAAAGCCTACTAAATCAAATTTTAAATTCATTCTTATTGTAACATCCCAACTTAGTTTATGGGCCTATTTAAAATTTTTCACAATGGCTTTTCAAAAATCTTTTGCTAAGTTGGTATGCTACTTCCAAATAAGGAGAACTACCCTTTTTGCTTAAATAAAATGTTAGGAATGGCTAACACCTCAGAGGGCAGTGAATTGGGTGTTATAAAATTTTTTCTCTTTTGAAATCTTAATGAACAGCTAAAGAACTACCCTTTGTGGGATGTTAAGGATGATTTATTAAGGAGTTAGAATGGGCATTTTTACCATTATATAATCACTTTTGTGATAAAAGAATGAAATTGAAAATTTGGTGAGGAAGGGTAAAATAGTAATTTTACCTTGAAATAAAAAAATTTATTTAATCCTCTTATTTTATGAAATCACAGTAAAGGATTTCCATTATTTTCATTTAAGAGAGAAGAAGAATGTGAGTACATAAGTGATTATGTGCAATGGATGCCAAGAAGGGCAAAATTGTAATTTTACCCTAAGGGCATGTTAGTAATTTTACATAATGTAGAAAATCTAATTTTTATCTTAAATGTTTCAAGAAAATAGAAATTAGAGATCCTTGTCTAATTATGCTTAAAAGAAGAAAGGAAAAGGGTGAAAATGATAACCTTGGCATAAAGGGCAAAAAGGTAATTTTTCTTAGGGGTAAAATTATAATTTTACTAAAAGAAGGATAAATTAGTAAATTCACAAAAATAAGTTTTATAAAATCTTATTTAAGTGATTTTTACACCATGAAAAATGGCCATTTGGACTTAAATGGAAAAATGTCAACTTTCTTAGGGGCATATGTGCAAATTTCAAAAAGTTAAGGGACCATTCTATAATTTTGAAACTCTTGAAGGGCAGAAAAGTCCCAACCCATGGAAGTTGCACAAAATTTCATTTCCAAGGAGAGACAATGCCATTGTTGAAAAAGTGAAGAAAAAGGGATTAAATGGACATTTTAGCACCAATGGCATTTTTGTAGATAACCTAAATCCTAAATTTTAACCTTCTTCTTCTTCAAGGTGCTAGAATGGTCGAAGATGAGTGGAGAAGAAGAGAGTGGCCGAATTGCTTCTTAAGCTTGGAGAAGAAGATTTTCACATCAAAATAACTTGGAGATTCCACTTTTTTACCTTTTCAAGGTAGCTAAACATGCCTATGCCATTCTTTTATTATTTTATGGTGTGTTTATGGTGTTTTAAATCTTGAAAGAATGATGGCTTTTTCTCTCTCTACATTCTTATGGTTGATTTGCATGAATGTGTTTGAAATATGTTGAAAACTACTTGTTTTTATGGCTATAGACATGTTGGAATGCTTGAAAACTCAAGAGATGGTAAAGTTTCATGGATGAAACCTTTGTCTTGAAAAACCCTAACTTATGTCAAGGATAAAATAGAGTCTTTAAGAGTGAGAAAAAAATGTTCTTGCATGGTTTTTGCTTGAATATTGTTGTATTGTAAGCAAGATGGTGAGATAACTTCATTTTGCTTGCTTTCCCTCTTTCGCCGAATGCTAGGGTTTGTACTAGTGCTGAAATTTGGTTAAAATTTGTGTCAGAAAGAGTGAGAGAAAGTATTAGAAAATGGTAAGAGAGAGAAAATTATGGTAAATTTTATCCTTTAGTAATTTTGCCACTTTGAAGCCTTACCATTTCACCTTAAAAGTGTGCATAAAAATGTGAAGTTGTGAGATTATGTGCATTGTCACATTTGGCATGGAAAGTGAGCTAGAAAAATGGGAAAAAGGATGGCCTAAAGTGCCCTTACCAAATTTTGAGGTGTGAGAAAGTGTTAGCCATAATTATGGGAATTGTTAACATAATGTTTAAATGGTAAGAAAAAGGCTATAAATGAACCAAATGAGTTAAAAATGCCATTTTCTCATGATTTCCTTGCCTTGGCCGAATGCTATGTATAATTTTCCCTAGAATGGCTAAACTTCTATGTTAATTGAAAATAGCCTAAGGTGCCACCAAAAATTGGCCTATGTTAAATGATAAGAGGGAAAATGATGTAATGGTCAAGAATGAATAGTGAATAGCATGCATTTTGCCATTGATAGCAAGATGTCTAAATTCATATGAAAGTGACTAAATAGCATAAAAATGCTTAATGTAATTATGAATGCCAAAGTTAAAGATCAAAGGAGGAATGATCTGGTGAATACCTCTTTAGACCAAAATTATGAGGAGGAATGATCTGGTGTATACCTCCTAAGAAAGCTTCCTTGTGGGAAATGATTTGGTGTATATTCCCAAGGAATTAAATATAAGAGGAATGATCTGGTGTATACCTCCTGATAACACAATCAAGTGGGAAGGAATGATTTGGTGTATACCTCCTGAGAACACAATCAGGTGGGAAGGAATGATCTGGTGTATACCTTCCAAGAGTAAAGTATGTAAAAGATATTATAATGTGTGTTGCATGAATGTGACTTATGTGAATATGATTAAGACATGTAAGCATTGAAAGCTTGTTGTCCATCCCATGAATGACATAATTTGCTACATATCTCATGTCTATAGATGCATACACAGATGTTTCACATATGTCATACCTAAGGATCTATATGAAAAGAGTTTGAAATTAAACTGAATGTAGAGTTGATTTTATGTATTATTACAGTGGTACATATCAGTTGTTTTAAGTAAATTGGTTTGTTTAGCTACTGGGAATATATTTCTCATTGTTGTGCTAATATGTATCAGATGCCTAGATATTATCTAATCATGGAGATCGAGCTAGCAATGGTGGAAGTTCCCTTCCTAGGGACTTTCACTATCATAAAGGATATTTATGTTATATCTATCTTTGAATGTCCTCTAGAGTAGTTAGGCACTTTAGTATATATTTGTAGCCCTTTTTATCTTGGGGTCCTGATTCTACATGTTCTTTTTTGGATAAAATTAGGACTATCATTTTTTGGCTATACATAGAGGGAAAAGGGGCACTTACTGGGATGAACATATATGAAGGATTTATTCATCCTCAGTGTTTTGGAAAGGAGTTTGAGTGACAAGCTTGTTGTCTCCCTACTCCTTTGGATGGATCCTTCATATATCCTAGTGAATGTATATCAAATGATGTAATAGATAGTTTGTATATATATAATATGAAAGTTTTTATATCTTTTGTTGTAATATATGATATTGTATATTCCGTTGTGCCAAAGCATGTTACCAGAGCAAAAGAACCCATACCTAATTGAAAAATAAATTTTATGATGGATTAAATGCTCAGGAGAAATAAATACAATTAAAGACTAGGAATAATGTAACCACTTATCTAAATAAGTATTATGACGTGGTTAAGATAAGATAAGGGGTGTTACAACCTGTAACACCCCTTTATCTTATGGTTCCTTTTAAGTTAATTAAGGATTGTAATATATACATATCATAATAATGGTGTGTTACTATTACTTCTACTTGAGTAAATTTATACTTTTTACCAAGTTTATTAATTGAGTGCTATTTGGGGTCAAGTTCTACATTGGAGTTCTCACTTAAGAATCGCAGTGGAATTATCAAACCATATATATATATAATATGCTCTAGATAACTATACACAAACATGTATAATTACTCATTAGTTAAATTTAATTTTACTAATAGGCTATGGAAGCAACATCCCTGCCACTCATAACCCCATTAAATGGACTATTGACAGTAATAATTACTTCATATGCATCCAAGTTAAGATAGGCTATACAAGAGATAATCTATACTAGCCTTTCTCAAAAATCATAAAGATTAGTACTAAATAAACATATGCCTATACTATCCAAAATAACATATTTCTCTGTATTCCCCATACAGGGTACTTCTTCCCATGTTACTCTCCTCTGTAGCTAAGGGATGTACACATCTGGTATATTCCAACACTTATGTGAGAAATTAATCTTAATAGTAATGCAACCAGCTTTGAAAACTACTTACCTATACCATCGTACTCATATGAAAAATCTCTACATTCTTTTCATCATAAAATTGTAACATATGCTATTAGGATCCAGTGCATTCAACATACTTTATATCATGTGCTCATATCTATGCATGTGCATCTGCAGCATATAACTTTTCAATATGGGATGGGCATTCATCTTCATTTTCAACATAACTTTCAACCTAAACCATCCATGGGGTAATAAACATACATTTACATATAACATATGAGCAGGAGAAACAAACACATCATATGAGTTATTGGGAGCATCACCCAACGAATAGCTCTACGTACCAATACATTCATGCATGAGCTCACTTAACATCATATGTGACAATTCTGCCACTAGCACTATCTAAGGCATCCCCTAGTTGAATCTGAGTACCCTCTTAATGGTCATTGCCCTTTTGTAAATCATTCCTTGACCAGTGGGTTGATATCCCTTTCATCCCTCGCGGGGCTGGTATAACTCCTGACCAGTGGGAGAATATCCCTTTTGTCCCTTGCGGGGCTAGTATGTCAACTCATGGGATCACTATCCAACTCTGGATAAGTCTCATCCACTTTGCTTACACAGATCATGGCTATGGAATTACCATCCCTTTTTGATGTATCACACTTCAATATGTTATTCTCTAACATATAGACTAGGGTGATTCAGCTCATGTCCATAGTTATGCATAACCCTAATTATGTGTTTCTTAAATGGCCTTTGGAAGATGGCACTAACTTAAAGTTTGCAACCATCATAGAATTTTCAAAATCATCTGTTTATATGGATGTTTAACCATCCCGATTCATGGCATAACTATGGAATGCCCAATAGTCGTCCTATACCAACAATCGGTCACTTGATCATGAGCCTATTTACCACTAATGCATATGATTAGAATACTATCCTCTTATCTTTTTTTTTATCTTTTCTAGTCTCTTCATTTCATTGTCACATGGATCCTTTCATCCAAGTGAAACATAAATCTTACATCTTACACGTTACCCCCCACATCCCAAGGTTAAATCCTTAGTTTAAGTGAGATTTTGGGCTATTTATCTCTTAAAATAGATTATTGAGTTCACTATCTGAAATAATGGGCTGGCAATCAGCTGCTAGCCTACTGTCCTCTTCACCCTATCTTGGCTAAGAGCTGCCAATTGGCTGCTAAAGGCTTGGTAGTTTACTGCTGGCTTTAAACTAAACCTGACTGTAACAACCGAAAATGCTTTTAAAAGATAAAACTTAATTTTCGACGATAATTCCAATCAAACGAAGCCTAGCATGACTTTCAAGGATGGTGATTTGAAACGAAAGGTTGTTCGAAGTCAGAAACACAATCAAATGGAAGGAAACACAATTCGACGATTAGGAACTGACAGACAATGTTTCGTGTGTCAATTTCACTAACGGAGGCCAAAAGCTTCGCAAAGAAACTCATGCCAACGTCTGGAAAGAAGCTGACACCCTAAAGTATCCCCCGGTGGTCTGGAAAAAGTCAAAATCACCCCTAGAGGCTTTAAATTTCTTGGAATCCCTCTATTTCTCTCAAATCTCTCTCTCTCCTCACCTTACTTTCTCTCTCCTCTCTCTCCTCCTTCCTCCTCCATCGCGTGGGATTTTTGCCAACTGAAATTGTCGCTGTTCACCACCGTTAGCCGTCACTGCCTCCACCATCGTGTAGCCTGAGCTGCCAGCTTCCTCCACTAGCTCACCGACATCGAACGAAGGTTCGATGCTCCTGAATCGAGGCAATTTTTGTCCACCGTGCATAAACCTTCGTGGCCGAAAAACACTGTCCAAACGACCGTGAACCACCGCGCCACCACCATATTCAGACTCCTTGTCTTGCGAGCTTCACCATGGTGTAAATTTTGAGGCCAACTGCACCCCTCCACCGTACGCCATCGTGCGCCGCCATGCCAGAGCCTCTAGACATACATCGGGAGAAACCGAGATCACCTTGGGACAGAATTCCATCATCCGATCACATTGGTAAGGTTCGATTTCCCAAAAACTAATGAATTCTGATTGAAATAACTGCCAAACATAATTAGGAAATAAATTAACCTAGGTATTAGGGTAACCGGGCTTAGAATTGTTAAACGGATGACGTGACAAGCTTGAATATTCAATTTAATGTCCAGGAAATTAATTGGGTTCAGAAACCGAGACTACGTGAAGTTCTGAATCGATTTGGAGCGACAGGAGACCAGGTAGGATAATTTACGCTTTCCAAACATTAGAATTGACCTTGTGGATACCTGAATGATTTAGATTATTTGCATGGATTTACGTGCTTCTTTCAATGGAACAAATTGCATGCCTGTGTGCTGGATATCCTAATTGCATGTTAGACGTTTTGTTTATTGAGTTTAGATGCCCTTAGGACGGATTTACTTATGGTAGGGTACTTGATAGCTGGTATGGGACGGCCATTAAGTATCTCGAGTACAGGGAGTTTTTAAATAAGATTATTTTTATCAAATTTAGCCTGTACTACGTTAGGGATCACGCGATAAATCAGGACGACCCTAAGAAAGGTTCAAGGAGTATAAGGGGGGATAGCCTACACGGGAAAATGTTGTGATTTAGGCGTAACACCCTAGAACCCTGAGGAATAGCCAACCATGAGCATGTGAGTTCGAATAGACTGTATGAGGATGAGAATTGGCGTATGTGCACATGCTAGGGGACGCCCTAGATGTTGATTCTCACCCGGTCCTTGAGTGAGTGATTGGTGTTACGGATCACACTCACAATATAGGCAAGATTCGGGTGATTGGTGTTATGGATCACACCCAATGATAAGAGAGGTATTCTCTCTAGATGACGTGCAATTAGATGACGATTTAGACTTGGTTACAAAGGATTTATGGCTAGCATGGATTTAGATACACCGGGCATGGGATTTTATCTGATTTCGAGTATTGATTTTAAAAGAAATGGATTTTTGTGATTATGATTATTTGCTGCGATTTCCATGTGATAAAATGATTTTAAAGATAAGGTATTTCACTGATTTCTAACTGATTTCGGGAAGATGTTTTTGGTGCTCACACCGCTGAGTATTCAACCAGATTTTGAATTGTATTTGAACTGTAAATTATTCTACTGGGATTTTATATCTCACCAGGTTGTTTACTCATATGAACAGGGACAAGGACAAGAACCTAGACGTTAGCTGGACGATGATGTGGTGATAGACAGAAGAACGGCTTAGTCTAGGCTTAAATTTCATTGTATATATTTCGATGACGTTGTTGTATATTAGTTTTCTGTCATTTATGTTTTCTGTGGTGATTGGATTGACTGTATATGTATAAATCAGGTGACTGTTGTATTTGGGATATGTTTGAAATACAAAGGAAACTCTGTCGGATTTTTGGTAGGGTTTACCGCTATAAACTTGTGAATTTAAGTTAGAATGCATATGAATGCATGATACGATGTATATATGGGTTTTAGATTTCATTCCAGAGTAATTTATGATGTATGTATGTATAATTAGTTTAGCTACGTGTAAATTAGGGTTGAACGGAATCCGAATGGACAACGAAAAGTCTATTTTGGTTACGCTCAACCAATAGCGATCCTCTGACATTCCCACATCGGGAATAACTATTTAAACCAACCCATATGCTTCCGCTAATCAGATAAGCATCGCGTATGTTGTATTAGGGGGTCGTTACACTGACAGTCGACTGCTAGAGTGGGCAATCGGCTAGGGCCTTCAAGGACATTTTCTAGAAAATAAAGAACATGGCAATCGACTTATAGGGTCTGGCAGTCGGTTACTGTTGCTCTATCTACTAAAAGACTCACTGTTAAATCCAGATTTTTGCTCCAAAAACATGTTTTCAAGCCAATTTCTCATGCTGTGAACTTAACACTAATACTTAGACATATTATAGCCTTTGTAACATACCTAAAACTCAACTTAATAACACTCCAACTATAACGACCCCCTTACTCATACTATACATGTATTATAGTAGCGGAAGCATACAAAGTTCTGAATAAATTTTTCACTTTTCCTATGTTAGGGAACGTCAAA
This sequence comes from Senna siamea, assembly GCA_031216115.1. Taxonomy (NCBI): domain Eukaryota; kingdom Viridiplantae; phylum Streptophyta; class Magnoliopsida; order Fabales; family Fabaceae; genus Senna; species Senna siamea. The sequence goes on from CM062354.1 coordinate 19,164,346, forward strand.
GAGTCACTACTGGTTGAGTGTAACCCAAAAAGACTCTTCTCACAGTCCATTCAAATTTCATTCAACCATAAATCTTGTGCAGCATTTCTATTATCACATTATAAACCATATAATACTCTGAAATATAAATTATAACAACTATTCAGATACAATTAAGATATGCTATTTCATGGTACTAAATCCATTCATACGTCCGTAAATAAAATTACGATTCATCAAATTCATTATAAAAATCTATTCTCCTAAAACATTGTCTACTAAAAATTTGATAGAGTTTCCCTTAAAAATTAGACATTTCCCCTTTTATACAACAACCCAATATTCAACAAAATCTAGCAATTTCATCAATAAATCCAAAAGATAGCAATACATATTCACATTTATATATTCAAGCCTAATTTCTACTTCCACAACATAGCATTTATAACACCCCATGTTCTACGAGCATATTTAAGTTCATGATTTAGTCAGATAAATTGTCATGAACTGCGTTCGATTGCGTGTGTGATCTAATACTTAGAATAAATATTGGAAAGGATGACATTGTATAATAGTGAGGTGCTTCAATAAATTTTTAGGTGCTTGAGGTGCTTGAGTTAAATTTCTTTCCTTTTAATTAACTATCAGAATGGAGTTTACATAGGAATTGAATTAGGATGCAACAATTTATTTGTGAGCCAAGCACGTGAATGGATTGCCAATTAAATAGATAAAATACACAAGAAAAGTGGTTAAAGGTGCAGAATATTTATAAACAAGGGAAATTGGATGAAGGAGGTAGATTTTAAATATACATATAACCACATGGCAAGGGAAATTGGGAAGATAGAAACATAAATTAATACTCATACATGTGCATTCGGTAAAGCAAGAGTGAGTGAGAGAATTTAAATCCTTTTTATGATTCCACCATGCAATGCTATAGGAACCATGGAAATTTTAAATCCTATAACACTATATGGTAAGGAGGAAAAAAGGGAGGATGCATGTGGCAATTGCTTTATTTCTCTTTGTTTAAGACCAAGATAATCACGAGATGAGAATAAGATACTTGGGAACACGTGAGGTGCTTGAATGAAATTAGGTGCTTAAATTCCTTTCCCTTTTTTCTTTTGATTCCACCGAATAAGCATGGATGGAGTAAATTAAATTATATAAAAGCATCCAGTAATGACAAATGAGAGACAAGAGAAAATTAGCCACCAATAAAATATATATGTATTTGATGAAAAGGTGGAAGGGGGAAGGAGAAACGTGTGGGATTGGCCTTCCTTCTTTTCATCCCATTTGTTTTATTTTCAATACATTACAGTAGAAAGATGAGTGAGGGAATTGCCAATGTGGGATGCCCGGTCATTTCATGAAAAGGTCATAAGGTGCTTGACCTCCTTCCCTCCTTGTTAGTTTAACCGGGTAAGCAACTTAAGGATTGGTAAGAATATATATAAGTAAGTGAAATGGAACTCCACGTACATGTGCAGCACCTTTCTTGAATCCATTTCATCCTCTCTTAGTGTCACCACTTGAAGGAATCAATATACACAAAGAACAAACATGAAGAGCTTGCATGAATCATGAGAAGCTGTACATTCCTTGTGTCTAAGAAAGAGGTGGCATGACTTTGCATCTTTTCTCTCTCAATTCAGCCTCCCTTTATCTGAATGATTGCTATACATAATGGAATTGGGATTTAAAATACACACACATACACACGCACGGCATGGCATAGGGAGAGGGAGTGAGAAGCTTGCGTGAAAGGTGAATTAATCAATACCAAAAATTTTAAAATTTTAGAGCTGCATCGAAGTCCCATTAAATAAGCATAATAAAAAGAGAGAGAGAGGAAATGCCACTCTTTAGCCAAAAATAAAACTCAAAGGGAAGGGAGAGCACTTGACCTCTTTGGAAAACAATACACAATCACACGAGAGGAAGGAAAAGAGAAGAATATTGCAAGGGGTTGGGAAAGCATTGGACAGGGCACGTTAAGCACTAAAATTTGGAAGAAGGAAAAAACAAAGGTGATAAAAAAGAAGGAAGGAGCAAAGGAAGAAAGATAGGTTAGCAATTTATTAAATTCTAGTTCCATGATCTTGTATGTATGTTTAATGATTTTTCTTCCATGGGACTAGAATACTTGTATATATTCTTGATTTAAGAACAAAACTTGCTTGAGTTTGCATGATAAATATAGGAGGAGGGTTAATGCTAGAGAATTTAAAGATGTTATTTCCTTACAAGCATAAAAGAAATTAGCTCAAGAGATCATTTCAATGTTTTGGTTGCTTAGGTTACTAATCTTATTATTAAAGTGAACTTGTGAATTCCATGATGAAATTAATGTTAATACATGTAACATATGCAAGAAAGAATACCTTATCCAAAATAATGGGAAAAATTTATGATTATAAATAATGATGCATGTAATTATGGGAAATTTAGGTCTAGATAATAATGACCATTGTTTTGAGGAATTATGGTTAGTAATGTTGAATAATGTTGATTAATAATGATAAATATTATTTTTATGAAAGAAAAATTACCCCGTTTCAACAATATGATTATGGGAAAATAATTGACTATATTAGTGATGAATATTGTTGTTATGGTTACCTTTAAGACTAATTGGAGATGTATATTATTGGGGAAAATTAAGGCTAATTAATGATGACCATTATTATGGGAAATTCATGGCTAAATAATGATGACCTTTGTTGTGAGAAATTATGGTTAGCAATGTTGAATGATGTTGATTAATAATGATAAACCTTGTTGTAGTGGAAAAGAAATTTCCCCATTCCAATAATATGATTTTAAGAATGGAAAAGGGAAAATCTAAATGATGAGATATGAAATTCTCTTGAATTTTCCTTAGGCCAAAATCATGAAAATTTTCCTAAAAAATTATTAAGGTTTTATAATTGAAACATATTATTCAAAAATGAAGAATTAGATTGATTTAGGCCAATTTGTCGTAAATAAATATGACAAATGGGTAATGTGTGTCAAGGGGAAAGAAAAAACACCAAACATAGGAAAAACATAGAAAGGTTTATGAGTTTCGAGGTGTAGTCAAAGGTGGTCCACACCGGTGACCTAGTGAGGCGTGGTCGAAAGTGCTCTATTCCTGTGACCTAGCATTCACGATGATTTTTTTATCCATGGCCAAGTGTCAACAAATTATGAGGTGTGGCCAAAGGTGCTCCACACAATGACCTAGGGAGGTGTGGCCGACGGTGCTCTATACCTGTGATCTAGTATACTGATGAGTTATATATATATACGTGGCTGAGTGTCCACGATTTATGAGGTGTGGCCAAAGGTGCTCAACACGAGTGACCTAGCAAGGTGTGGTCGAAGGTACTCCATATCCGTGACCTAGTGTTCAAGTAACACCCAAGAAACATCCATTTAATCCGTAATGGTAAGAGTAAGAATTAAACGCATAAGCGCTCTGATTATACCATAATAACACAAGTAATTTTATGCAAATACGGATCACTTGGAAAAAAAAAAGTTATCTAATTTTCTGTCGACTTTTGAATTTATCATGCAGTGCTTACTGGGTTACATTTATGTGTAACATTATGTTTTAAAATCAAGAATGTAGATTGAATGTTTTGGTGCTTGCACCCTGATACATATTAGTTGACTTTTAAAACCCTGAATTGTTAATCTATTGGGAAACTTGTTTTTCTCATTAACGTGCTAATATGTATCAGATTCGGACGCGTAGCAGGGCCGAGGAGTAGCAGTCTTTTTTATTTAGGTGAGATTTTGTAATCCCTATTTTGGGTCCTAGCTAGATTTGATTTAGAATAGGACATCTATTTTGGACTGTATACATGAGATGTATATGGGCATCCCGCAGGACGGATATGTGAAGGACTGGTTTATCCCTAATTTGTAAGGGAGTCTCAGTGACAGACCTGTTGTCTCCTGACTTCCGATGGGTGGGTACTTCATATATCCGAGGACATGTTTATCACAATGTAATAGACTTGTATTATTGGAATTACATGGAAGTTTATATTTCTGCTGTAGCATAGAATTTATCTTATTTCACTGTGCATGTAAGTTTTAAATCTGAGCAAAAGAATCCCGAACCTAATTCGCTTAATATAATTTAGTGGTGTAACTGCTCAGACATTAATTAAATTAAAGGATAAGGATAATGTACCGAACCTATCTACTTATATCAGAGTTAATGGTAATACTAGATGGGGGCGTTACAGTGTTATCATTCTCCAAAGATATCCTGACATTCTTCGTTTTCCCAGCTATCTCCTAAGCATTCCCTCTTCGTGATCATCTGAGCAAACAACTTAATGAGATTATTAGATCCCAGTAGAGCAATTTATAATTAAATATTTACAAAACAGTTGCATACTCAACTGTGCTGAAGCACAAAAAATGTCTCCCCAAATCAGTTTAAATACATGTGAATTATTAAATAATTTTAAATTCAAAATGAATATAGGAAATCAATGCAAAATAATATAATGAGTATATTATCTTTAATCTAAAAAATCATACTAAAATCATGCCTGAAATTTATATATATTCATCTATCACACATCTCATGTGATCTGTAACACCAATCACCCACTCAAGGACTGAGTGAGAATCAACATCTAAGGCATCCCCCAGCATGTGCACAATAGCTAATTCTCATCCTCATACAATCTATATAGCACTACATACACATAGTCGAATAATACTCAAGGTTATAGGATATTATACTTAAACCAAAACATCGCTTCGTATAGGTTGGCCACCCTTTACTCCTTAAACCTTTCATAGGGTTATCCTGGTTTAATGCATAATTCTCAACAGATGCAGAGCCATTCAGATAAAATAAATCAGTTTATAAAACAGTCTTCATAAGAGATATTCAACGGATGTCCCATACCAGCTATTGAATATCTACCCTAAGTTAGTCTGTCCTTATGGCATATAATCCTAATAGCCAAGTTCTAGCAGACAAGCAATAAGCATTCACAATACATAGGCAATCTTATATACTTATATATATAATTTTCATGTAAATCAATCATTTTTAGCATTCATTCCCATTCAATACAAATCATACTTAAAGCAGTAATTCACAACGTCAATTAAAAGTAAAGGGAGTGTAGATTACTTTACCTTTTCCTCAGAGATTGTTCTCACAACTAGTTTCTTGAGGAAATAATTCAAATCTTATGCAAGTCTCCTTTCAATTACACTTTCTTATAATTAATTACCTAATTTCTAATTCGGTATAATCATTTAGGCATATTTAGAATTAAAATCTACTAGAAAACATCAAATTAGAGTATTTTAAATTATACCAGAGGTTTTGAAAGCTTGAAATTTGATCTTTGCTCTTTTCTAGCAACTCCAGCGACGACGCATGATGGCTCATAGCGATGGATAGTGGCTGGCATCGAAAATTAGTCCAAAATGTAGCCTGAAGCTTGAGGATGCCGGATCTGAGACCGATTCGGCAAAAAATGGTAGTTTAACTGAGATTGTTTGACAAAACACAGCGGGGCTTTGAAACGTTTCTCCGTTCATGACGTGTGGCAGTGATTTTTTGCCAGTTGGCAACTAACAGAGGAAGAAGGTAGCTCGAACTAGCTGTTGGTGGTGGCGGTGTGGTCAGATGGCAGAGATAGAAGCTAGTCTTTGAATTTGCGATGGAGGGAGAAAAGTGGCTATTTTCGGCTACTATGGTGGCCATCTGTCACTGCGGTGGCTTGCTACAGAGTCGGGCTGAGCTACTAAACCTTCTGATAGTAATGGGCAGCGGTAACTAGGTCGAACAGCAAACGAGCGTGGTGAAGGTGGCGGATGGAGGTGTGCGAGAGAGAGAGAGAGAGAGAGAGAGAGAGAGAAACCACGTGAGCGAGGGAAAATGGGAGGAAATAGAGAAATTTGAATATTTAAGGCATCCAGGGGCATTTTGGTCTCTTTTTCACTTCGCCCTAGCTAAATTTTAGATACATTTTCTTATCTGGGCAAGAATATGGGACAATATGGAAGGGATTTGGAAATCTTTGAGGATTTTAAGCCTTCCAAAAATATATGCTAAATTCCTAAAGGCAGATAAAATTCTCTTTGTCAGATAAAATTTCTATTATGAAAAATTCTCAAATTTTAACTGCAAGCTCAAGAAAATTTTATTAAATCAATTTCAACAAAATTTCAATTTATTTTATCCAATTTAATTTATTTTTAAATCGGGTTATTACACCAACTAAGATTAAACCACATTTTCATACTTAGGGCATAAGCCTACTTTTCACAATCAATGACAAGCATAAATAAGCATAACTATTCGTGTACATAGAGAATGTAGGTTTTAACCCAATAGCAGTCAAAAACATAGAGAATGTAGATTTTAACCCCAAAAATAACTCAAAACATTCATTTTAACATTTCTCCAGCGAATAGCTAAACATTTCAGAAAAATGGGGTTAGGTTTAGTTGCTACCTAGATTTTCTTGATAATGTTCGTGTACATTATGCTCAAATGATCCTCCTATTGCTATAGGATCAATCCTTAGCCTCAAATCACCCTTCCTTCAAGTTTTCCTCTTCTCTTGCCCTAATTTGATCCCTTTCCCTCTCTACTCACCCTTATCTCTCTCTATAGGAAAATGCTAAAGTTGGAAGTGTGTCTTAAGGTTTAAGGTTTCTGAATCCTTAAGCCACTCACTATTTACATTCTGATCCTTTGGCATTTTGTGACTTTGGCCACACTTAATTTTCCCTTTTCAATTTAGTCTCGAGTTATGTTTTAACTCAGCTTTCTTTCCTTTCAACTAGGTCCCTACACTAATGCAACTATATGCAATTAATGCAGCATACACAAGCATTAAACTTAAATTAGTAACTAACAAGCATCTTTTAATCATTTTAGAGCAGTAAAGTAAAGTTTTGAACGTAAGATCAGAAAAATAATGTGCAAAAATTTAAAGGAGAAAAGGATTTATCCTGGTTCAGCTTACCAAACAAAGCTTACATCTAGTCCCCAAGAACAACTTGGGATTTTCACTATCAACATAAGTTCTAATAGGGCACTTGTGGGCCACTATAGATCTTTCTCAATTTCTCTTTTTTTGCTCTTTCAAGGAAAACCTTTTCTTGAATATCTCTTAACTTTCTAGATGAAAGAAGTTACTTAATCAAAGAAACTCTCTCATTCAAAGTGGATATTACAGATGAAGAACTATAGATAATAATAGAAATCAAAGCTCAAGGAATTTTTTAGATGATGTATTTATAATATGTAACTTGTTGTATTGAGGCTTTCTAGAGGCAATATCTATAAAGTTTTTGCAAGAGAAAATGTTAAAAAATCATTCAGAAATAAATCATAGTGTATCTTTGAAAAATAGCCATTTGTACTTTGCATGATGTCACCTCTATACCTTACAAGTCGGCTGCTATAACTTGCAAGTTGACTTCCATTTTCTTTAGTTCAAAATTTACAATGCAAGCAAATAGCAGTCGACTGTTACTTTATTGGCAGTTGACTAATGGAATTCTAGAAAAGAATTTTTTTTATTACAGTGCTATTGCAGTCAACTACTATCCCATGGCAATCGACTGTTGTGCCTCTAGTAAAAGGCTTCTAGCTTACAATAGTCTAGCAATCGGTTGCTATGGGTCTAGTGGTCGACCTGACAGCTCTCTGTTAGCTTGCATTCAATTGATAAAGTCTTGGAAGTCAACTTGTAGCCTTCTGTTTGAATTTTTCAAGGATCTATGTCTACCAATTGACTTCTATGATGTGTAAGTTGACTATTAAGTGAAAAAAATGTGTTTTTCAAGAAAAATTTATTTTGTAAGAGTCACTTAGGCTTTGGAAAGAAATATCAAAAGTTTAAAAGAAGTTTTTAAGCTCAGTTTTCTATTTTACCTTTACACATTTAGTCTATACTACTATCTAACAGTGTATCCTTTCTTCAATCATTTGGTGAGCTCTTGGACTGGATGTGTACCTAAAATATTTTAATTTGTTTGTAATCATGAAAACCTTTTCTTGAGTATTTTCTTAATGGAGTCAAAAATCTCCCCTTTTTTGATGATGATAAACACATTGATTTTCATTAAGCATTTTGATATTGGGGTTATAGTGAAAAATATTAATTTCAAAAGACTCCTCTTAAATTTATGCATAAATTTGTTATAATTTTGCATAGCTTCCCCTGAAAGGTACAAGGAGTTTAGAAAAAGATTATGCAATTGATCAAAAAAATAGATTAAATAAAAATCAGAGATACATTTAATAACTGGAGTTAGATATAATGTCTTCTTAAGCTAACTTCTTCCCTATTTGTCATCAACAAAAAGTGAGGATAATTTAATCTCAACCCCTTGATCCCAAAGGCCACTGAAGTTTTTTCAAAAGCTCATTATTGTTAATGGAGGTAAGCTCTATGGTTGTGATTCTTGTGCCAAGATTAACAACTTTCCTGCTAGCCCATTAAGTCTTGAATTGAAATGAGCCTCAAGAGAGTCAAAGCGTTGATCCAAAGTATCAAACCTTTGAAAGAAGAAGGCTTGAAAGTTTTAAAAGGCATTCAAAATTATAGAAGAGTTGTGAGAATCAAATGTAGGAATGGATGAAATACCTTCATCATGGGCTGAAACACCCTGAGACTGATTTTAGGCAGCCTCTCTTTACTCCCTTTGTTCCCTTCTGAGGCTCTAAATGTGAGACAAGGACTTTTGTACCTAAGCATTACCATGTCTCAATAGTGAAATCTAGACAAAGTAGTCTCGTCAATGGCAATTAGACTCAAGACTTCCTCATCAAAGGGATCAATTTGATGCTTCTCAAGGATTCATATGATCAATGAGCCATAAAAGAGGATAAATTTCTTGATCCTAGCACTCTTTATCATCTTCTCTATAATAAAATAAGGGACATTGAAGGGATCACCAGTGAGGACATACTACATTGCAAACTGCTTATACTCACTTGCAAAGGCAAAGTAACCTCCCTGGTTCACTAAACAGTTGGCAATGATATAGTGGGGGAGGCGATTCTAAAGTTCAAATTTTTTGGTGGGAAAGTTGGCAGTTGGAAAAACTTTAGGATTAGGTAGAAAAGCATTTAGAATAGAGTGGGCTTTATAGTTAGGAATGCTACCTAAGGAGGATGGATGATCTCCAAACAAGTGCCCAGCAAGCTCAGCACCCAACCAATCTCCTAGTTGTTGTTAGGTAAATTTGATCACTTTTCCTCTAACTTCAGTAGATATACAGTGATCAATATCATCCCACTTCATGTTTGAGTAAAAAACCTTGACAATCTTGGGGCTCCATTTCTTTTGGATTTTTAACAATTTTTAAAGGCTAGCATTTTTCAAGAGTGAGAAAATTGGAAATTGTTCTTTCTCAAAAAATACGACATTTACATACTTACTTGAGGCAACTGATTGTTGTACGAAGTTTTCTGCATAATTTCTCTCTTTAAATTCGGAGGAAAAAAGCCCTTGTGGTGTTGAGCTTCATGAAGTAGAACACTTGGTCCTCATTCGTTTGGTGCGCTTGGCTATTGGATGATATATTTGATTTGGAATGAGAGAGAGAGGATGAATGAGTGTTTGTGGAAGCAAAGTAGGCAAAAGATGTAGGAGATTTGGTCAAAATTATAGAGAAGGAGATTTAGGGCTTAAGGGTTTTAAACATAGTGTGTTAGAGAATTTGTGAGCGAATTAGATGGTAATGGATTGGTAAATGATAAGATTTCAGTCAGAAATGGTGTAACACCCCAATCTTATAGCTTTTCTTAAAAATAATTTTCTTAATAAACTGTTTGGCTACAAGATTGACATGTTACCCTTCTCTTTATCCTTAATTATTACCCAAGTAAAATTATTTATTTTCATTCTATATTTGATTAGGCTTGAGATTCATTACTCAGGTATATCATTTAAAACATTACACAATGGAAGACTAAATAAATAAAATATTATTTATATAATAACACAACAAAAATTTAAATTTCATTCATATATATATTTATGTTTCTCATACATAAGGTTTTTATTCATATATAAGTATATATATAGGGTAAGGAGGCAATGACCCTACCACTCAAACACTTGTTAATATTTTACTAATACCATTCATAACTTCTATACATTGTCAGAACCATCTTCCTTACACCTCCAGTAGTAGTCTACCTAGTTATCTAATACTTATCAAGATAATTATGAGAAATAAATTCTCAGTAGTTAGACAAGTCTTTTTCTATTAAAAACTTTAGTATATACCATCGTAGTGATACAAAAAATAGTTATACATTCTTTCATTTTTAATCATCATTTAAATCTTACTAGGTTTTGCATATGTATTTCAAAAGAAGTATGGCATGCATATATGAATGTATAATGTGATAGTTCACCTTAAAAGTCATCAGTCAAGGCATCTCAGTATCATGCTTTTAAAATATATCCATTTATAAATACATTTCCAATCAAAATAGCAAAAACATATTTATCATTCATAAGGAAAACATTGTCAGTCATAAGGAAAACTATAACATCCGCTCTAATTATGATTAAAAAGATGTTTGATAATTGTTAATTTGATTTTTAATGCTTGTGCATGTTGCATTAGTACATAGAGTTGCATTAGTATAGGGACCGACTTGAAAGAAATACAATTCCTTAGTTGAGAGTGAGGCTAAGGACCTAAGTGAAAAGGGAAAATATATGGAGACTAAAACTACAAAGTGGCCATGGATTAGAATGTAATTTCCTAACTTTCTCTTAAACCCTAGCTGAAGCCCTAAACTCTCACACACTCCCAAACCTTAAAATTTTAGAGAGAGAAATAGAGGGACGGGTAGAAAGAGAAAGGGGCGAGTTAGGGCATGGAAGGAGATTTCTTAAGGCAAAAGGGCATATTCACGGCTAGGAATTAGTCTTGCAACAAGGGGATAGCCTTCTAACACATCAAGCACACACATTTGGCAAGGAATCAAGATAGCAATCCATCCTAAACCCCTTTTATTTTCTAAAATGTTTACTGTTGTTGAAAAATATGAATTTCTAAATGGTTAAACTGAGATTGGGGTTAAACGTACATTTGTATGCTTTTTATTTCTATGGGATGTTGTGTTGCTAAATGTATGCTCATATATGTGCTTGTAATGGATTGGAAGAAATTTGGGTTGTGTTCATCTAGTGATATAGACTAGTTTTCCTTGAAGGTACCATGTTTGAGCTAATAGATGAGAAATTTTCAATGAGGAATAAAGTTTGTTATATGGAAATTAAGCTCATGGGTTTAAAATTGAAAATGGAATGCGTGCAGACTGGGTACTATCAAAATTATGTTTTCTGAATTACAATGAGCATAACTGATCGCTATGTATGAGGCAGTTGACTGTCATATTTCTAAAAAACCTAGAACTACAGATAGAGGCTTAGCAGTTGACTGCCAGATTCCTAGCAATGAATTATCGGTCTCAATTTTACACTAAGCAGTCGACTGGCCATCCTAGTAGTCAACTTTCGTGCTTTGATTTTTGCCAAGGATGCATTCCAGCAAGCCGCTAGTCGGCTGGCAACAGATTGCTAACTTAATGTCTAGCACTCAAGGAATACAAAGAGCCACCAGTCGACTGCTAGCCTTGCAACAGTCAACTGGTAAACCTCTAGCTTGCGAAATGAGGTTTTTAATAGAAATTGAGCTTAGTAATTCTTCATACTAACTTAATTAAGGGCTCACAACATGGGTAAGCAAGGAAACTAAGAGTTTTGTGTGATGAGACCCTTGTGATAGTCAAAAAAAGAGAGAGCAAAAAACACAAAAATGGAAAGATAAAAGTATTCTTATGGTATGCCTTAGGGTAGATAGGCTCATGATCGAGTGACTGATTGCCGGTATGGGACGGTCGTTGGGCATTCCATGGTTATGCCATAAATTAGATGGTTAAACATCCACTTGAACTTAGATGATTTTGAAAACACCGTGATGGTTGCAAACTTTAAGTTAGTGTCATCTCCCAAAGGCTATATAAGAAACACATACTTAGAGTTAAGCATGACCATGGGCATGGGCCGATTCACCCTAGAGTATATATAGAGAATAGCGTATCAAGAGTGTGATCCATCGGAAAGGGATGGTGATTCCATAGTGTTATGATTTGTGTAACAGTCTTGGTGCCCACTCACAGATATTGTCCTCTTTAGGGCTTGTAACAGCTGACCCGCCTTCTTTCCCTTAAGGTTTTGCTCCTCTCCCCTGGTATACACTAGATCATTCCAAGGGAGAAAATGCCTCTACAAGGGAAAGGTATCTACACCCTTATAAGGCATACTTCGTTCTCCTTTCCAATCGATGTGGGACTTTACAATCCACCCCGCTTAAGGAGCCCAGCGTCCTCGCTGGCACATCGATTTAGGCTCTGGCTCTGATACCATCTTTAACAGTCCTAAAGCTTACTTGCAGATATTGTCCTCTTTGGGGCTGTTAATGGTTGACCCACCCTCTTCCCCTTAAGGTTTTGCTCCTCCCCCCTGGTATACACCAGATCATTCCAAGGGAGAAAACACGTCTGCAAGGGAAAGGTATCCACACCCTTATAAGGCATGCTTCATTCTCCTTTCCAACCGATGTGGGACTTTACATTCCACCTCCTTAGGGAGCCCAGCTTCCTCGCTGGCACATCGATTTGGGCCCCGGCTCTGACACCATCTTGAACAGTCCTGGCGCCCACTTGCAGATATTCTCCTCTTTAGAGCTGGTAACGGCTGACCTACCCTCTTCCCCTCAAGGTTTTGCTCCTCCCCCTTGGTATACACCAGATCATTCCAAGGGAGAAAACACGTCTGTAAGGGAAAGGTATCCAGAACCTTATAAGGCATCCTTCGTTGTCCTTTCTAACTGATGTGGGACTTTACAAGCAGCGTGGATAATTGCTAAAATAGAAAGGTTACAAGGGAATGAGTTGCACTAAGCCACACGTGGGGGTTATTAGATGACAATAATTATGAAAAAAATTAATTAATAAAGAGGAGTACCTCTTTACCATATGGAAAAAGGAAAAGAGGAATGGAATTGGAATGGGCATTTTAACATATATGCACACCACACCCTCATAGCAAGAAAGGAAAGAAAAAGAGAAAGAGAGAAGGCACACACCACCTAAGCCAAAAGGAAAGGAAATTGAGATTTTCATTGGTAGCATGCATGCATATAGGCACATAGACATATCCTTAAAAAGAAAGAGAAAAACGTGAGCTTGGAGGGAGCACACACAAAAGTTTTGTGAAGAGGGAAAGAGCTAGAGACCAAAGAAAGAAGAGGCAAGGGAGGACTCAAAGGGAAAGCTAAGAGAACTCCACCTTAGTGCATCTTTGAGTAGGTTGACAATTTAAGATTTGTGTTCCATGCTTTAGTATATGAAATCAAGATGTTTTTTGTTTCCATGGAACATGATTGCTTTCCTTACATTATTGATAAGATGCATGTTATGTTGGCTAAGCATGTATGATTGATTGGGATGTGGGTTGATGTGATGAAAATAATGTTATTATTATGAAAGGATTATAAATAGTTAGTGATATTGTTATGAGAGAAATGGATGTATGCGTGTGAGAACCATTATTTCTCATGAAACTCTTGTTGGCTGGGTAGAAGATGAATTTTTCATTAAATGGGTGTAAAGGTTTGATTGTGATTAATGAAAAAAATGACCATGGAGGAAGGAAACTATACCATTTGAATGGTGTTAGTTAAGGAATAAAAGAGGGAAATTGAATTGCAAATTAACCAATTTCCTTAGGCCAAGTCCATGGAATTTATTCTTGGAAATTATAAGCAATGCACTGTAATTTTATTTTTCAAGGAATGAGAATTTATTCTTGAAGTTATTAGAATTTTAATAGAAATGTAAATTAATATTAATTTCCAAGGAAGGGAAAATTATTCTTGAAGTTATTAGAATTTTATTAGAAATGTACATTTATATTAATTTCCAAGAAAGGAGAAATTATTCTTGAAATTATTAGAATTTATAAGAAATGTGCATTAATATTAATTTCCAAGAAAGGGGAAATTATCCTTGAAGTTATTAGAGTTTATAAGAAATGTGCATTAATATTAATTTCCAAGAAAGGAAAAATTATTCTTGAAGTTATTAAAATTTTATAAGGGATGTACATTAATAGTCTTCTTCAAGAAGGGAAAAATTATTCTTGAAGTTTATAAGAATTTTAAAAAGATGTACACTAGCATTATTTTTCAAGAAAAGGAAATTTTCCCTTGAAACTTGTTAAAGATTTATAAAAGTGGCCAAATGTCCACATAGTGCCCAAGTGTGCACAACTATTATATAAAAGTAAGTTTTAAGAATGATAAGCATAAATGGTTTTCTTAATTTTATGTTATTATGTTTAATAGCATACAAAGATGTTTTATTTGAAAATAATAGTACTTTATCACATTGACATTTAAATTGAACATACAATGCTTGCCAATTTATATTTATGAATTATGCTTTTTTTTTATATATATATACCAAGAATGTAGAATTACATATTTTGGTGCTTGCACCCTGATACATATTAGTTGATTCTTAAACCCTGAATTGTTAAGCTATTGGAAAACTTGTGTTTCTCATTTATATGCTAATATGTATCAGATGCGGATGCTTAGTAGGGCTGGGGAGATAAAAGTTTCGTTTGGTTAAAAGCAAAATTTTTGTAGCCCCTATTTTGGGTCCTATTCTAGATATATTTTGATTTAGAACTAGGACTATTCTTTTGGCTATGTATATGAGATGTACATGGGTAATTGTTGGGAAAAAGGATATGTGAAAGACCGGTTGATTCTCGTTAATTGTAAAGGGGTCTGAGTGACAGGATTGTTGTCTCATGATTCCTGATGGACGGGTACTTCATATATTTGGATATATGTTCACAAAGAATGTAATGGACATTGATGGGACATTATTATTTTTTATGTATGAAGTTTTAAATTTCTGCAGTGATGTGTAGTGTTTTATTTTTGCTATTCGTTTAAGGTTTAATCTAAGCAAAATATCCCGAACCTAATCCGCTTTAATGAAACTTAATGGTATAACTGCTCAGACTTAATAATATAAGGATAAGAATAATGTACTAAACTTATCTATTTACATTAGAGAAGTTGTAATACTAGATAATGGCATTACAGTAAGCAGTACTAAAATTTAATCTAATACCAAAAGCTTCTTGTAAAGCTCTCCAAAACCTAGAGGTGAATCGGGGATCTCGATCTGAAACAATACTAGTGGGAATTCCATGAAGTCTCATTATCTCCTAAATATATAATTAGGCTAATTTATCTAAGGAGAAATTGATTTTGATAGGTAGGAAATGTGCTAATTTGGTTAATCTATCTACATTTGCCCAAACAGCATCATTTCCTTATTGAGTTCTAGGTAATCCAACTACAAAGTCCATTGAAATCTTATCCCATTTCCACTTAGGAATGTCTAAAGGTTGTAATAACCCTGCAGACTTTTGGTGTTCATTTTTAACCTGTTGGAACACCAGACATTTGACTACATATTGTGCTATATTTTTCTTCATACCTGGCGACCAATACCTTCCCTTAAGGTCTTAATACATCTTAGTGGCTCTAGGATGAATAGTATACTTACTTTGATGGGTTTCTTCTAAAATTACTTCCCACAATTCTCCAGTCTTAGGAACATATATTCTATTCTGAAGCGTTACCACTCCGTCACTTTCTCTTTTGAATTCCTTGGAATCCTTTAGGGACTTAAGAAATTCATCATCTTTCTGATCTTCTAGAATTTAGGCTCTAAGGGTATTTTCAATTCTCAGCTCACTCAGACAGATTATGTTAGGTAACACCAGAGTAGACAATCTCATGTTCCTAAATTTTTCAATTAATTCCATTTCACACACCATTAGTTGAGCTGCATGAAGAGATTTTCTACTTAAATCATCTGCCACAATCTCATGAAAGTGGTTGAGAGTCCACAATGTGACCAAGTGCTCACAATTCTCACAAAATTTGCCAAGTTTCCACATTGCTTGCAAGGTGACCAAATGTGCTTCACTCTCTTAAGTAAGGTAAGTTTTAAGAATAAAAAATATAGGGTGATCCTTGACTATTTTAGCTGTTATATGTATGCTTTTGCTAAAAATATGATAAATGAGAATAACCATTTTATCACTTCAAGAAACAATTCCAATTTACCATACAAGCTTAACCAAAGAGACATTCATATCTTTAAGAATATAGAGAGAAAACTCACGTTCCATGAAAGCTTGAAAGAATTATAAATATGTCTCACATCATGAAATAAAATTAAGGGAATTGCTAAGTTACCTCTTTAATGCAAGAATGATGCAAGTGCTTGGTCTCTCCTTGAATTCCTCTTGGTTGTTGGCTTCTTTCTCCCTTCGGTTCAGCTCTCTTTTCCTTTCTTTCATATGTTTTTTCTTCTTTCTTTTTCAGCTTTGTTTTTATTTTCTAACCTTAAGTTATAATAATACCTTTAACCGCCTACCATCTTATCTTCCTAATTTGGCCGAAGTGAGTGAATCATGCAATGACTAACCAAAATTTATTTTCTATTGTTTCTTGGAATCACCAAATGGCTTCTTATATTATATAATTGTGGAGCTACTTCCTTCAATTGCTATATGTATATATATTAAATTTTAATTAAACCTTTCATGTAGCCATTCGGTTAGGGAAAAGAAGAAAAGAAAGGAATAACCCAAGCACCTTACTTTCCATCCTCGGTCACACTGAAGATAACACAGGGGAAGGAAACAAGAAAACTAGTATTACACGTCTCTTTGTCCTCTCTTCCACCTCCCCACTGAATGTTCTCTTCCATTCCACCTACTCTAGCATTTGATATAGAAAAAAGGGATGCAAGGAGAATAGGAAGAGTACCATTTCCACATGTCTCTTTCCTCTCTTCCACCCCTTCATTAATCTCATTATATATATACAGACTTGAATACTAGACTCTCTCCCTTCCTCCCCTTTCTTATTGCGATGTGCATTTATATACTTTAATCTAATTCATATGAGACTTATTCGGTTGAAACAAAAGAAGGGAAATTAAGCACCTCAATTTTAATGGAAGCACCTCCTTCATACAAGCACCTCAAGCACCTCACTACTATTTCTTCCACCTAATGGCTCCTTTCTCTAATTAATATGGAAATTATCCTCATTCATCCTTATGTGCATTTACATGGCTAAGGAAAACAAAAAGAATGGAAGGAAACTTAAGAATAAAAAGTGCTACACGTCTTTTCTATTTTCGTCTATCTTAATGATTTACACTAATATGTGTAGGACTTTCCCTCCACTCACCTTTAATTGTTCGGCTAAAGTGAGACCTAGAAGAAACAAAAACTCCCACATTGCAAGGTATCTATCATTTCCACCAATTCTATTCTTTCCCTTGTTACATTAATTCTAAACATTGTATTACCAAAGTAATTTCATCACCTTTTATGGTAACTCATTCAATCAATTAGGAAAACATTAATTTAAAATAATTAAGAGAATATTGGGTGTTACACTACATATTCAGCTATATGCTTTTTGTTACTAGGCTACCAAAACATTTACTTCAAATCCTAATACATCTTAGTGGCACCAAGATGAATGGTATAATTACTTAGGTGAGCCTCTTCTAATATTTTACCCCTCAGTCCTCCAGTTACATGAGCATAAATTCTATTTTAGAAATTTACCATTCCATTAGCCCCCTTTGTGAACTCCTTTGAATCCTTTAAAGACTTTAGGAATTCATTGTCTCTTTGAGCTTCTAGGATTTGATCCTTAAAAGTGTTTTCAATTCTTAGCTAACTTAAATAGATTTTGTTAGGTAACACTAGATTAGACAAAGTCATGTTCCTAAATTTTTCTATCAGCTCCATTTGACTCACCATCATTTGTGCTACATGGAGGGATTTCCTACTTAAAGCATCCACCATAATATTTGCCTTACCTGGATGGTATTTCAATTTAAAGTCATAGTCCTTAATAAATTCTATCATCTCTTTATCCTGATATTTAGTTCTTTCTGGTTAAAGAGGTACTTGAGACTTTTATGGTCACTAAATACCTTAAATCTAGATCCATAAAGGTAGTGCTTCTAAATTTTCAAAGCAAATACTATGGCTGCTAATTCTAGGTCATAGGTAGGATAATTTCTCTCATGAGGCCTTAACTGTCTAGAAGCATAGGCCACTACCCTTCCTCCTGGCATTAGGACACAACCTAAACCTTTATTTGATGCATCACAATATAACTCAAAATTTTCCAAATGGTTTGGGAAGACTAAAATTGGTGTAGTGGTTAATTTCTCTTTCAAAGTTTGGAAACTTTGTTCACATTCTGAGTCCTATAAAAATGGAACATCCTTCTTGGTTAGTTTCATCATTAGCATCGCTATTTGCAAAAACCCCTGAATAAATCGTCTATACTATCCTGCTAACCCTAGAAAAATGCAAACTTCAGTCACAGTAATAGGCCTTTCCCAATTTACCATTGCTTCAGTTTTACTAGGATCTACTGACACACTATCTTTATAAATCACATGCCCTAGGAATCTCACTTCTTCTAGCCAGAACTCACACTTTTTCTAATTTGGCATATAGCTATTTCTCCCTAAGTACTTGCAACACTATCCAAAGGTGTTGTTTATGCTTTTGGCTTGTCCTAGAGTATACAAAAATATCATCAATAAACACTACTAAGAATAGATTGAGATAGGGTTTAAAGATACGGTTCATATAATCTATAAAAATGGCTGGAGCATTTGTCAGAC
Source organism: Senna siamea (assembly GCA_031216115.1). Taxonomy (NCBI): domain Eukaryota; kingdom Viridiplantae; phylum Streptophyta; class Magnoliopsida; order Fabales; family Fabaceae; genus Senna; species Senna siamea. The sequence goes on from CM062354.1 coordinate 19,183,169, forward strand.
CAAATGGCATTACAAGAAATTCATAATGCCCATACCTAGTCATAAAAGTAGACTTACGTATGTCCTCTTCTCTCATTCTGATTTTATGGAATCCTGACCTCAAATCAATTTTTGAAAAGACAGTGGCTTCTCTCAGTTGGTCTAATAGATCATCAATCCTGGGGAAGGGGTATTTGTTTTTTGTAGTTACCCTATTTAACTGTCTATAATCTATACACATCCTCATACTCCCATCCTTCTTCTTTACAAACAAGACTGGAGCTACCCATGGTGAGACACTAGGCCTAATGAATTATTTTGCTATGAGGTCCTCTGTTTGCACTTTTAACTCACTTAGCTCTAAACGAGACATCTTATAGGGTGAGATGGGTCCCGTTCCAGGAACTAACTCCATAGAAAATTTAAGTTCTCTCTCAGGTGGGAGACTCACAATCTCTTCTAGAAACACATCAGGAAACTCACACACTATAGGGATATCATCCAACTTCTGTTGAACCTCTACTTCTAAGGAACATAAAAAGCTCATCCTTTGGTTTTTCATCTCAATCCCCCTATTTATTGGTTTGGTATCTATCAAAGTCATAGACTTTATTGAATAGTCCATTGTTAGAAGAGAGCCAGTCCGTTATGAGAATAACATCCAAGTTGACCAAGGGTAAACATATAAGGTCCACAATGAAAGGTTTATTTTCAATCACAATGGGATAATTCAAACAGACCAATGAAGTCAAAAAATGCTTATCAGTAGGAACTGCTACAGACAATTCATAGGCTATGTAACATTTGCTCCTAATATGATTAAAGAGATGTTTGTTAGCTGTTAATTTAATCTTAATGCCTGTGTATGTTGCATTAGTGCATATAGTTGCATTACCATAGGGACTAAATTGAAAGGAAATACATAAAGGTTTAGCAAGAGGTATCTAGAGACTCAATTGAAAAAGGATAGGTGAGTGATTTCAAGAGTGCAAAATAGCTCAGAGACCAAAGAACAATTTCCTCAAACTTCCTTAAACCCTAGCTGCAGCCCTAAACCTCTAACACACTTCTAACTTTCATCATTTTAGAGAAAGAAGCAGGGAGGCAGCTAGAGAGAGAAAGGACCGACTTAGGGCACAAGAGGGGAATTTTACTAAAGGAAAGGGCAAATTTAAAGCTGGGAATTAGTTCTACAGCAAGGGGAGAGCCTTATAAACACATCTTAGACACACATTTGTTAAGGAATTGAGGTAGCAATTCATCGTCAACCTCATTTCCAACATATGTAGAATGTTTACTGATAAGTGTGATTTGTGGTATTTTGAAGTTAAGTTGGGTTTTTAAACCTACATTCTATGAGTTTTAACTGCTATTGGTAATGTGTACTGATTTACCTTGCTCATTTATGCTTGTGAATGACTTTTGAAGTTAGGTTTTGCCCTGAGTGAGAAAGTTGTGGTTTTATCTTAGTTTGAGTAATGTTAAGCTATGTTATAGGCATGTTTTGATCAAGAAATGATGTTGAATGTTGGCATTGAGTTCAAGATTTAAGTAAATGATTTTAAAACATGTTTCTAGGACTAAAATCTGTGTAAAACCATGATTTTTCAAACAAACCAAGCACTAGCAGTTGACTACCAGCCTTAGAAGTCGATTGTCGTGCTCATCCTCTGCCCAGAAACGTAAGGCAAAACACTAGCAGTAGACTGCCAGACCTCTGGATTCATTTTTTAGAAACTATCTAGAAGGCTAGTAGCCGACTACCAGACCTTTTGAAGTTGACTGTCAAGGCTAGCAGCCGACTGGTAGCTCTCGTTTAGAAGCAAAAATGTTAAGCAGTAAGCTAGCAGCTAACTACTAAAGAGAGGGAAGTTAACTACCAGCTCTCTGATGTGTGTAATGAGCTCAATTGACCATTTCAGGAGGAAATTAGCCTATATTTTCACTCTAACTAAGGATCTAAACTAGGGATGTAGTGGGTAACATGCATAAGATGGAGTCACGAATCACTTGGGTGATGAGACCTTTATGATTGTTGGTATAGATAGTCGTTGGGCATTTCATGGTTTTGCCATAAATTGGGATGGTTAAACCTCCACTTGAACCTAGATGATTTTGAAAACACCGTGATGGTTGCGAATTTAAGTTAATGTCATCTCCCAGAGGCCACATGAGAAAAACATACTTAAAGTTAGGTATAACCATAGGCATTAGTCGATTCACCCTACGGTATATGTAGAGAATAGCATACTTGGAGTGTGATCCACCTCGAAGGAATGGTGGTGATTCCATAGTACTATGATCAGCCCAAAAGTGAATAGAAAATGATCTGGGTAGAGTTAACGGTGATCGTATGAGTTTAAACTAGCCCCTTTTGGGACGAAAGGGAGGAAATCTCACTGGTTAGGGATGATCTGCTGGAAAGGGCAGGGACTATTAAGGTACTTGGATCCACTAGGGGATGCCTCATAATGTACAAAAGTTAAGGCTTTACTAAATAGCCATACACTCATTCATATAGATAGTGGTGCATGGAGTTATTGCTGGGCTACTCTCCTAATTACTCTTAAGGTGTTTTATGTACAGCTCACATGTTATGAAAATGAAATGATGGCATATTTACTATCCCACATATGTTTCTATATGAAAGTTAAGATGAGATTGATGATAAATGAACATCCTATGTTTGAAAGATGATATATTTAAATGTACATGCATAAATCTAAGCACATGTCTAAAAGTGTGATTGCATGCATTATAACACTGTTGTGAATGTAGAAATTAGGCTTGAATTTATATATATGAATCTTTATTACTGATTTTTGGTTATATTGATAAATTTGCTGGATTTTGTTGAATATTGGGCTGTTGTATAAAAGGAAAATGTCCAATTTTTAGGAGAAAATCTGCTAAATTTTTGGTAGGAAATGTTTTGAGAGAATAGATTTGTATAATGAATTTAATGGATTGTAGTCTTATTTATTGATGTATGAATGGATTTAGTAGTATGATATAGCATATATCAATTATATCTGGATGGTTGTTAGAATTTATATTCTAGAGTATGATATGGTTTATAATGTGATAATAGAAATACTGCATAGGATTTATGGTTAACTGGAATTTGAATGGACTGTGAGAAGAGTCTATTTAGGTTACACTCAACCAGTAACGACCTTCTGACATTCGCTAACATAGGAAAAGTGAAAAATTTATTCAAAACTTTGTATGCTTCCATTTTATATTGTATGAGTATAATACCTGAGTAATGAACCCAAACCTAATCAATCAATAAAGTGAAAATTTAAAATTTCACTCTGGTAACAATTAAAGACAAAGATTAAGGATGACACACCACCCTTGTAGCCAAAGAGTTTTACTAAGATTAATATACTTTTAACAAGAAAAGGGATATAAGGATGAGGTGTTACATCATGTGGGTGTAAGATATCCTCTAGTCTCATGTTTTGATTATGTTGAGTGATTGAAAGATTTGTTTCTTTCTTGGGCTAAGTGGTTGGGAGTTAAATCCTATAGATCTACTACTAAACCACACTGGGTGTTGTAGAACTTTTGATAGAAGGTGTGAGGAACTCTTGATGTCGGTATTGTGTTGTGTGTATGCATCTCATAGATGGAAAGTTGGTTTAAGTGCAAAGACTTGGGCTTTTCCTTGTTTACTTGGTAGGGCATGTTTGGTGGATTATATAGAGTAAATCCTAGGATTTTTATACACTAAAATGGCCATGGGTAAGCTTAGAAAGGGGTGGAAAGTGCTAAAAATTAGACTTTGTGCTAAGAATTAAAGGAAGTGCACATTGTGCACTTTGCCGTGATAAACTCCTTCCCACATATTATATGCACTTTGACACGACGAGAAGTGCACTTGGGCATGACGAATTGCCTGAAAGTTTCCCTCAAGTAAATTCTTTTATGTAGTTAACTATGGGTTTTGTATTGAAAACCATCCTAAAGCCCTAGATTCACTTCTTGTAGTAGTTTAGCTATAAAATCCTTAAGAAATACCTAGGATAAATATAAGGAAGCTAGAAAAGGAGATTTGAGGAGAAAACTATAAAGGAATCTTGAATAAAACTATTAATGTTAAGGAGCTAAATTATGATGTTGTGTTCATGAAATTAGGCGTGTCAATTGATTGTCATGTTGTTGTAATTGCATCTTTGATGAGTTGAAAATAGTGTGAACAACATATGTGAAATGTAGATGCACATTATGATTGTGAACATGTGTAACTAAATTGTAATTATGCCATGAAAGTTTTATTATGAAAGTTTATTATGAAAGATCATGAGAAAGTTGTCATAAGTTCTTTGCCTGAGGATAGGCCTCCTTTGATGAATAGATGATCCCCCTACTTTTTGTATATTTTGGATGTAGATATATATATGTCCTTATCACTATAGGAAGGCCAAATTGATAATGTAACACCCCATAATTTTAATTAGTCTAAATTTATGTTCTTTAAGTTATTGGAAAAATTTGCTTGTGTAATTTGGTATTCAAAATAAATATGCTCTCAATTTGTAAGATATTTGATTTAGATTACCTTTCCCCATTTTAGCTGAATTGAGGAAGGAAAGAAAAGTTTGGCATGGAAAAAATAATTGGAGGTACATGGCAACATAGATAAAAGGAAAGGCAAGATAAGATGCAATATTTAAAATATATGCATGTGTGTGTACACGTGCAAGTGGGAAAGGCAAGAGTGTAACAAATATAAATGTATTCACACGTGCAATTGGGAAAAAGGGATGCAACAATTAAATATATATATATTGTTTGCACATTTGGTAGAGTAAAAGGGAAGCAAAAGAGTGCAGAAATTTTATGTAACATATAAATGCAGTTGCTTGTGGAGTGTAACTAACGTGCAAGGGAAGGAAGTACCAATTGCAAGCAAGAAGGGAATTAGTTATATACATAAGTAAAACAAAAAAGAAATGCAGTGCCCATTTCCCTTAGCTGTGATTGAGTGCTTCAAGAAAATAGAGTGCAGAATTTCTTTTTTTGTAAATTAAACATGCATGGGAGAAGAAACACGTGCAGCCATAATAATTAAAAAGGAAAGAATGCATCATGTGGAAGTAAGGAAAATAAAAGTTTGAAGGAAAGAAAGAAAGGTGCAGCTTTTGATTAGGAAGAAGAAAACCCAAGTGTGAAAGCAACCTAAGGTGTACTTACAAGTACACATGCAACAACCATACTAATTAGAAAAAAAATAAGAAGGTAGCGTGTGGTTCACGTATAGGGAGAAAGATAATGGAAATGAAAGTGGATAGCACTTGGGAGGTGCACGTGTAGCTAGGAAGGAATTCTAAGGGAAACTTGAGAAAAACATGAAGCCCCTTTAACTAAATGCAAAATGAAAAGAGAAGAGTGCAGAATTTGGAAAAAAAAAATGAAAGATTTGATTTATGACTTTCTTTCTTTCCACTAACTTGTTCAAGGAGGTAAACCAAGGATTGCAAGGAAAGGGCTGCACTAAACTTCATGAGACAAAAAAAAAGGAAGAATAAGGAGGGAGAGTGGCGTGAGAGAATGGAATGGAAATTATATTTTTTTTTCTTATGCATAGAAGCATGCACATGACAAGAGGAGGAAAGGAGTGGCGCGAGAGAAGGGAATTGGAAATTTTATTTTCTACATGGATGTATGCACATGCCACCTAAGCAAAAGAGACAAGAGGAGGGTGAATTTCATTTTGGGAGATACATACAACAAACACATGTGAAGAAAGAAAAGAAAAAGAGAGAAAGAGAAAATTTCAAGAGTCTTGGGAGAGCATTTGAGAGGGAGAGCACATGATGACACAAATCTAGTGAAGAAGGAGAGTAAAGGGGATCAAGAAGGAAAGCCAAGGAAGCAAAAGAAAAAGGAAGCAAGGTGAAGAAGGAGATCAAAGGAATGGTCAAGCTAAGTCCATCCTAGTTATCCTTGAGGTAGGTTAACAATTTAAGATTATGTTCCATGCCTTTTAGTTTATGCAATCAACATTTCTTTACAAGCTTTCTATGGAACATGATTGTTTTCCTACATTCTTGAGAAAATGCATGTATTTTGGCTAAGCATGTGTGATTGATTGGATGTTGGTTGATGAGATGGTATGAATATTGTTGTTGGGAAAGGATTAGGGTTAGATAATATTAGTTTCATGATGAACTATGATTATACATGATAGAAAGGGATGGATGCTTTTGAAAACTATATTTCCTCCATAAGAACTCTTTCTTGGCCAAATAAGAGAAGAAATGTAACAACCGAAAGGATTTTTAAAGATTTTTAAAGATAAAACTTCATTTTCGATGCAAATTCCAATCGAACAAAGCTTGGCATGACTTTCGAAGATGGTAATTCGAAACAAAAGAGTTCTTAAAGAGGAAAATCAAACTTTAAACCCTAATTCCTTTTAAACTGAGGCTGGCACGTATTTTGAGGATGAGAAATTGTAACGGAAGGTTACTCGAAGTCAAAAACACGATTAAACAGAAAGAAATGCAATCCGGCGATCAGAAACTGACAGATGACGTTTCATGCGTCAAATTCACTGACGGAGGCCAAAACCTTCGCATGGAAATGCATGACAATGTCTGGAAGAATGCCGACACCCTAAAGTATCCCCGGGTGGTCCGGGAAAAGTCAGAATCGCCCCTGGAGGCTTTAAATTTCATGGATTCCCTCTATTTCTCTCATATCTCTCTCTCTCCTCACCACACTCTCTCTCTCCTCTCTCTTCTCCTTCCTCCACCGTGAACCGCCGCTACAGCCACTGTGGACCGCCACCCAGCATACCAATCAACAGCCCTCACCACCCACAACCTCCAGCAACCACCCACGGCCACCAACGGCCGCCAGCTTCGCCGAAAAATGCCACTTTTCTCCTCCACCGTGTTTGTTAATGCATGTAACATCTGCTCCTTCTATCTATTAAGAGATGTTTTATTAATTTTAAATAAGTAAATGCTTGTGTTTGTTGCATTAGATTACATATAGTTGCATTAGAAGGAGAGACTAAATTGAAAAGAAAAGAGCAAGGACTTGAGTGAAAGAAAAATGTTTACTAGAGGAAGCTATTAAGCTTTTCATATTTTAGGGTATCCTACCATAATTTTTGCCAAAAGAGTTACTGTAGCTACTAGATTTTCAAAATCCCTCGCCAGTGGTTCAAGGATAAAATGGTAATTTAGCATATAGCCAGAGAAATTATTATTTTCAACTTAATGATTGACAATTAGGATCAGAATTTCAATTCCTGGATTACCTATAAATAGGGCAAAACTACAGAACCCTCATTTAGCACCTGAAATCCTGTGTTTTAGAGAGAGAAGTACAGAGAGTTCTAGAGAGAGAAAGTAAAGCATTGCGAAGGCAAAAGGTTATAGGAGGAAGCTGAGTATTTCAGAAACTAGGAAAATACAATAGTATACTTCTAAAAAATCATTTACAATCTTGAAATCAACAAAAAGGTAGCAAACAACCTAATTCTCTCTAATTTTGAATTTTACTGTTGATGTGCTGAAAACTTTGATTTTCATACTATTTGAGTTAGAGAGGAAGTAAAAATTACATTCTTGATATTTTTTATTAATATTAGGTATTTTAAACTTGATGATTATACTTATAAATGCATAAATCGGATTCAGAAAAAATGGGTTTTCATTATATTTGAGAACAAGGTTTAATCCAAGATTTAAATGAGAGTAAATGGTGGTTTAGGCTATTTTTGTGTGTAAAATGATGCTTATATACCGGTATTGAGTTTTTAAATATCAAAAGGGGTTTATAAACTTGTTCTTAGGCTAAAATTTGGGTTAAAGAAAGATTTTAAAAATATAGTGTAACTTAGCAGTTGACTTATAGCTCCTATTAGTCGATTATCAAGTTCTTCAATTGCCTAGAAACGCATCCAAAGTGCTAGCAGTCGACTGCCAGGAGGGTGGAAGTTAACTATCATGCTTTTATTTTCCAAAAAATTGCCAAGAACATAGCAGTCAATTGTTGAGCTTATAGTATTCGACTAGTAACCCTTAGGTTTGGAAAACTTTTAGAACAGTAAGCTGCAAGTTGACTTCCAAGAGGGTCGAAGTCAATTGGTAGGCTGCTATTTTGGAAAATGAAATCAATGACCTAGTTTAAAGCATGATTAGCCCTAGACTCCACTCAAACAAGGGATTTAAACTTGAAATGTAATGGTAAACATGTGACTTGAGAATGATAAGAAAGAATATGAGAATGAATGAGAAAGAGAAGAGAAATATGATATTTTAAAATGAGATGAGCAGGAACAATAAATGAGAAGAACTGTAACTAGTTGAATACCAAGAGAATAATGTAATTAGTTAAATCGCGTGAATACTGCAACTGGTTAGTACCACGAGAATATTGCAGCTAGTCCTTAAAGGCTACTAGAATACTATAACTGGTAAGAACCATCAGAATATTGCAGACAGTTAAAACATGAGAATATTGCAGCTGGTCATGAACCACAAGAATATTATAGATGGTCAATGACTATGATAATACTCATTTATGAATGATAATTTTTTAAGATTTCTTTCATGATGCTTTTGTTTATGGCCTTATCAGTATGCATTACTTTCTTGTTTATGCCTTGAATGGATATGAGAATGTGATCCTTTTGCCATTACTATTTGAGAATATATCATATGTGATGTGATGTATATGTATTTATAAGTATATTTGGGGAATTAGTCAATTCATGCATGTTTTCCCAATAGTCATAATATATTAAGTGATGAGAAAAGAATGTAGTGTAATTTCATACCAATATGGTGGTACAAGTCAGCAATTTTAAAATCAGGTTGTTATTGCTACTGAGAAATATTTCTTATTACATACTAGTTTGTATCAAATGCCTAGGTTCTAGATATTGCTAGAAGTGGAGGTGAATTGGCTAGATATACCTATTATGGGTTATTTATGATGATAAAGGAACTATGGCTGATTTTAGTTATGGATATTCCCCCTACACCCCCACTTACTAGAAGAGTAGACATGTAAGACTAGTTTGGTAATAGTTTATTTTGACTTGTAAATATGTGATGCCCGATACCTGAATCATTATTATCATTTTTGGAAAGGATTATGATGGTGATTTTTGTATGTATAAAGTAAGGGCATATATGTATTAAGATATGCAAGATAGGTATCCACTAGCAGTTTTGGTAAAAAGGTATGAGTGACAGGGTTGTTGTCTTCTTACCTAAGTTGACACTCTCACATACCTATAGGTATATGTCTGTTGCATAGAAATTATAACTAAGATAATTAAATTATGGATGTGAATGAAAATATATGTGTAAATCTCGAGTGTAGAATTCCTAAACTAGTAGCACTTAATCATTTAACTTGGTAAAAGTTAAAAATTTACTTGGGTTAAGGCAGTAGTAACTCACCAATCTTGTATATTATATTATCTTATTTAATTAACTAAAAGGAACCATAGCATTAGATGTGTTACACTTAATTGGTATCAGAGCTTGGCTACCACGGTTAGCACATAGCTAACTCAGTAGTGAAGGGTAGATTCCTTAGGATAAAGACTAATGCAGGTTACCTAGCTGAGCCTAGGTGTAACACCTCTTATCTTATCTTAACAACGTCATAATAAATATTTAGATAAGTGGTTACATTATTCTTAGTCTTTAATCAAATTAATTTTTCCTAATCATTTAATCCATTAAAAATTTATTATGCTATTAGGTCCGAGTTCTTTTGCTCAGGTAAACATACTTTGACACAGCGGAATATAAAATTTTCATGCATTACAACATAATATATATATAAACTTTCATATTACATATGAAAAACTATTTGTTACATCATTCAGTATACATTTACTAGGATATGTGAAGTATCCATCCCAAAGGAGTAAGGAGAGAACAAGTTTGTCACTCAAACTCCTTCCCAAATTATTGAGGATGAATAGATCCTTCATATATCCTCATCCTAGTAAGTACCCCTTTTTCCTCTATGTACAACCAAAAATAACTGTCCCAATTCTAATCCCAAAAAGAACATGTAGAATCGGGACCCAAAATAGAAGGGCTACAAATACATAATAAAGTGCCTAACTACTCTGGAGGAAATTCAAAGATAGATATAACATAAATATCCTTTATGATAGTGAAAGTCCCTAAAAAGGGAACTTCCAATGTTGCTAACTCGATCTTCATTATTAAGCAGTATCTAGGCATCTGATACATATCAACATAGAAATGAGAAATATATTTCCAGTAGTTAAACAAATTATTTTCTTTAAAATAGTTGATATGTACCCTTTGTAAGAATCTGAGAAAAAATAGCTCTACATTTAATTCAGTTCCAAATATTCTTTTCATACAAATCCATGGGTATGACATATGTGAAACATGTGTGTATGCATCTATAAACATGAGACATGTAACATGTGGTATCATTAATGAAATGAATAATAAGCTTTCAATGTTTACATCCTTTAACCATGCTCACATAGAACCCATCCATGCAATACAATTCATAAGACCTCATAATTACTTTATTCTTGGAAGGTATGCACTAGATCATTCCTTCCCACATGGGTGTGTTCTCAGGAGGTATACACCAGATAATTCCTCCTGAACTTAATTTCTTAGGGGTATACACCAGATCATTCCCCACAGAGTAACATTCTTGGGAGGTATTCACCAGATCAATCCTCCTCAACATTTTAGCTTTTGGAGGTTTTCACCAGATCATTCCTCCTTGACATTTAATTGTGCCTTTCATAAATTCCATAAGCATTTTTATGCCATTCCATCATATTCACATGATTTTGAACACATTTCTATTTATGGAAAAACATAAGCAAATTATCATTCATAATTAATCATGTCATCTTTTCTCAACATTTCCCTTAGCATGGGCCTTTTTTTTAATACACCTTAGGCCACTTTCTATTTATACATGCATTTAGCCATTTAAGGGAGAATCTCATATAACATTCAACCAAGGCAAGAAAATCATGAAAAATTGGCATCTCTAACTCATTTGGCTCATTTCTAGCATTATTCTTACCATTTAAGAATTATGGTAATCATTCCCATAATTATGCCTAACCCTTTCTCACACCTCAAAATTAGGTATATGCAGTTTAGGCCATCCTTTTTCACATTTTTCTAGCTCATTTTTCATACCAATCATGGCAATACACCTAATCTCACAATTTCACATTTTTATACACACTTTTAAGATGAAATGGTAAGGCTTCAAATTGGTAAAATTACTAAAGCACAAAATTTACCATAATTTTCTCTCTCCTCTTTTCTTGGGACTTAATTTACATGGTTTCTAGGTCATTTTCAAGAGCATTTTCAGCATCATTTCCATACAACCATTCAGCTAAGGTGAGTAAGTCACACTTCTTTGGTTAATGGTGAAGTTAGAAAATGGGAAAAGTGTCTAAACTTTAATCTTACTAGATTTTCTCTCTCTTACCATTTTATAACACTTTCTTTCACTCTTTCTTACACCATTTTTAACCAAATTTCAGCACAATTACAACACCTAGCATTCGGCCAAAGAGGGAAAAGCAAGAAAATGAAGTTATCTCATCATCTTGCTTGCAATCCATTCATATTCATGTAAATCCCATGCAATAACATCATTTTCTCACTCTTAAAACCACCATTTCAGCCTTGGTGCAAGTTAGGGCTTTTCAAGATAAAGGTTCCATCCATGAAAAATTTTCATCTCTTAAGTTTTCAAGCATTCCAACATGTCTATAGCCATAAACACAAGTAGTTTTCAACATATTTTAACCCCATTCATGCAAATCAACCATAAGAATGTAGAGAGAGAAAGACCATCCTTCTTGCAAGAGCAAGAACACCATAAACACACCATAAAACAAGAAAGGAATGGTATAGGCATGTTTAGCTACCTTGAAAATGCAAAACAAGTGAAATCTCCAAGTTATTTTGGTTTGAAATTCCTTTCCTCCAAGCTTAGGAAGCAATTCGGCCAGCCCTCTCTTCTCCTCCCTTCTTTGACATTTCTAGTACCTTGAGGAAGAAGAATACTTAAATTAGGGTTTTGATAAAATTACCAAAATGCCCTTGGTGTAAAATGACCATTTTACCCTTATTACTTCACCTTTTCAAGAATGACATCCACTCTCCTTAGAAATGTAATCTTGTGCAACTTCCATGGGCTGCGACATTTCTGCCCCTCAAGAATTTTAAAATTACAAAATGGTCCTTTAAATTTTCAAAAATTGAAAATAAGCCCCTAAGGAAATTGCCATTTTGCCATTCAAGTCGAATTGGCCATTTTAGCTCCATTTTTCACCCTTTTTGGTTTTAATGTGTAAAAATCACTTAAATAAGATTTCATAAAACTTATTTTTATGAATTTACTAATTTACCCTTCTTTTAAAAAAATTACAATTTTTTCCCTAAGGAAAAATTACCTTTTGACCCTTTATGCCAATGTTATCTTTTTCACCCTCATTCATTCTTCTTTTGAACAAAAATGGGTAAAGATTTCTAACTCCTATTTTCTTGAAATATTTAAAATAAAAATTTGATTTTCTACATTATGTAAAATTACTAATATGCCCTTAGGGTGAAATTATGATTTTTCTCTTTTTAGGGAAATTGCCTTTTTAGCACCATTGCAGGCAATCACTTACATAACTAGATTCTTCTTCTCTCTTAAATGAAAATAATGAAAATCATTTAATGTGATTTATGAAATAAGAGAATTAAATAAATTTTTTCCTTCATGGTAAAATTATTATTTTATCCTTCCTTACCAAATTCCCAAATTCACTATTTTATGACAAAAGTGATTATATGTTGATGAAAATGTCCATTCTGTCTCCTTGATGAATTACCCTTAGCATCCCATAAATAATACTAACAATACTAATAATAACAACGTCATCATAAAATGCAAGTGTTAGGAGCAGATGTTACACTAGGCACTGGACTAACTTGTATTATGTTTTGACTTGAGGAATGGAGTGCTAGGTTTAGGGTAGAAGGTATTTCCTATTAGTGCCTTATGATCTCCTATAAATTTTATATTATTGAGACTAATCACCTCAGTAATGTTTGTTTTATAGAGTGAAATATTGCTCTACCTAGGAGAAATATTGACAAGGAGAAGGAAGGTGAGGGAAATATGGAGAGGGTGATGCAAGTCATGATGGGAGTGGCAGAGGCTATAAGAGAGCAGGCTGCTACTGATACCCAGGTTGTAACCCCCCAATCCTACAGTTCCTTTTAAGTTAATTAAATAATATAAACTATATACTATAAGATTGGTGAATTACTACTTCCTTTACCCAAGTTAATTCTTAAATGTTTGCCAAATGAATTAAATTAGTATTATTGGTTTGGGCTACTACACTCGGAATCTCACACATTACGCAGTGGAAATAAAAACATATTAGTTAAAATAACATAAATGTGCATACATATATTCATATACATCAATATTCATTTACAATATAAACATATCATTCATTTAGACATATATCCCTGGATATGTGAGAGTGTTAGCTAGGGTAAGGAAACAACAAGCCTGTCACTCATACCCCTTTAACAAAAATAGCTAGTGGATTCCTAGCTCACATATCCTAATACATATATACCCTTATCCTATACATCAAAACTATTCTCCTGATCCTTTTACCAAAATATCACAAGGATTCAGGGTATGAGACATACCTAAAACTTTCCTAGAACATTACATCCTCAAGGTGTGGGAGGAAATTCCCCTATATACACAACCCACACTTTATGAATCACTAGAAAATACCCTAGGAAGGGTATCTCCACCACTTCCACCTCCACTTCTAGTACTATCTGGAACCTAGGCATTTAATACAAACCAACATTTTTATGAGAATAAATCCCAATAGCATTAATAACCATTTTTCAAAACAACCAGTTTGTACCACCGTAAACTCATACGGAAATTCTACTTTCTTTTTCACAAAATAATACATTTATTGGGTAATCCTGTATAACATTTCATTTAACATTCATACTTGCATGCATTGCTTACTTTATATGTTCAGCTCGTAGTATACATCACATAAACTCATCAAAACATATAGGTAACATAGCATCATTCATATAACTTTCATTATAAAATAAAGAGCGATAAGGAAATAAGAGCACTTCTCATTGGCTTATGCCAATCATCATACATTGGCCTCTACCAATCATCATCATAATCATCATCATATAATTGCATAATAAGAGAAATTTGGAGGGGCAACATGTGCACCACTCTATGTTTTCGCATATATACTATGGAAACTCTGCCTGGCAGTCCTCGACTGCACATAACATTGTGTACATTCTAGAGCGTCCTCTAGTAGATCCAAGTACCATAAGGTTCCCAACTCTAGGTCCCACACATTAAGTACATATTGGGGTCCTTAAAACGCTATTCATAAATATATATATGGGTGAATCGGTGCATACTATAGTTTTGTAAATTCTAAGTATGTAACTTTTCATTTACATTGGCCATTAAATCACTAACTTACAATTTACAACTATCATGATAATCGCTGAATGTCCGATCATCATCTCATACCAATAATCAGTCATTCAGATATGAACCTATCTACCACAAATACATATATTAAGAATACAATTTTCATTTCTCTTATGCATTCTTGCTCTTTCCTTTTAACATTCATCACTTTCATGCTCTTTCTTGTTTACATTCAAAGTATATGTTACCTTGCTTATAATTTGAGTTAAATCTCTAGTTTGGATTTAGTTTTAGGGCTAGATATCATTCAAATACATCATTAAGTTCATCTTTTCATCACAAAAGGTGGCAGTCGACTGGTATCATGCTGCAAGTCGACTGATTACATTTTGTTTAAATTTTCAAAATTCCAAACAGAGAGCCGGTAGTTGACTGATAGGTGTAAGCAATCGACTGCTAGCTTACCGTTGGGCCTGAAAATCGACTACTAGGTCAGGGCAGTTAGTTGCTTTGTTCTTGGGCATTTCTAGAAAAGTGAAGAACGTGGCAGTCAACTTCTAGGTGCCTGGTAGTTGACTGCTAGCATTCTGTATATGATTCTGGGCATCCAAAGAGCACGACAGTCGACTACTGCATCGGGGCAGTCGGCTGCTACGTCTTGCTCTATTTTGTAAATTATCGTTGACCCAAAATTTCAATCCAAAAACTTATTTCTAAACCCATTTTGAAATTGATGAACTCAAGATAAACTCCTTAGCAACATTTAACATAAGAAAACAACCCAAAACATCATGTAATCTTGTCCAAATATGAGATTAAAACTCATTTTTGTTCAAGCTGAAAAACCCATTTTTCAGAAATCATTTTAAGCATGCACAAGTATTTTCAATCGGTTAAAAACACCCAATAGTGATTAAAAATGATAAGAATGTAGGTTGTAATCCCTTTTTCTTTCAAACAAGTTCAATTTCACTAATTTCAGTAATATGAACAGTAAAATCTGAAATAAAGGGATTGGGTTATTATGCTACCCTAATCTGTGTTTAACTGATGTATAAATTCTGTGTTCAACTCTTACTAGAAGTGATATTCTCTGTCTTTTTCCTTCAGTTTCTTTCTCTAGCTTATCCACTCTCTCTCTCTAAAGTTTAGACTTTCAGGAAGCAATTGAAGGGTTTGAAGGGTTGGCCTATTTATAGGCAGTCCGACCCTTTGCAATTTCACTCTTAATTCTCGACCATTCGGTCCAAAATGATAATTCTTCCAACTATATGTTAATTTACCATTTTGTCCCTAGCTCACTAGAGGGAAGCTTTCAAAATTTTGTTGCTACAGTAAATCTTTTGACCAAAATTACAATTGTCATACCCAAATTATTTCACTTTTTAGTTTAGTCCTTTTCTTCATTCTAGTTAAATTTCTCACTCATTTCTAGTCCACTTCTTGCACTCAGGCAACTATATGCAAGCTAATATAACATAAATGCAACATACACAAGAAATTAATTAAATTCAACAAACATTTCTTAAAATTTAGGAGCAGATGTTACTCAAGTTCTCAGTCAATTGTGGGAATAGGGGAATAACAATCATTCTAACCTTAATCGTCCTGAAGGACAAGCTAGAAAACTAATGTTGGATTTGTAATGTTCCACATCGGTTGGAGAGAGGAACGAAGCATGCCTTATAAGGGTGTGGATAACTCTCCCTTGTAGACGTGTTTTCCCCCTTGACAAGGGGAAGAACAAAGCCTTGAGGGATGACGGGTGAGACATTTCCCGACCCAAAGAGGACAATATCTGCAAGTGGGTGGCTGGACTATTACATAATGTAACAACCGGGATCATTTTTAAAAAGATAAAACTCGATTTTGATGATAAATTCATGTAAGCAAAGTATGGTACGAATTTTGAGGACGATGATTTGAAATGGAAGGTCGTTCAAGGTCAGAAACACAAGCGAATGGAAAGAAACACAATTCGGCGATCAGGAACTGACAGACGATGTTTTGTGCGTCAATTTCACTGATGAAGGCCGAAACCTTTGCATAAAAACTCATGCCAACATCTGGAGGGAAGCAGACACCCTAAAGTTTCCCTCTGGGTGGTACAAGAAATGTCAGAATCACCCCTGGAAGCTTTAAATTTCTCGAAACCCCGCCATTTGGCCTAATTCTCTCTCTCTCCTCACTTTACTTTCTCTCTCCTCTCTCTCCTGCTTCCTCTACTGCGCGTTACCACCTGAGCCACTATAACCCACCACTTGGCCTACCAACCGATAGCCCTCGCCACCTACAACCTCCAGCAACCACTCACAACCACCAACGGCCGCCAGTGCCGTTGGAAAATGCCGTTTTCCTCCTCCATCGCGTGGGATTTTCGCCAGCTGAGATCGCCGCCGTCTACCACCATTGGCTGCCATCGCCCCCACCATCGTGTATCCAGAGCTGCCAGCTTCCTCCACCAGCTCGTCGACGTCGAACAGAGGTCTGACGCGCCCAGATCGAGGCTTTTTTTGTCTACTGTGCGTCATTCTTCGTGGCCAGAAAATGCCGTCTAAACGGTCGTGAACCGCCGCGCCACCACCATATTCAGACTCCTGGTCTTGCGGGCTTCACCATGGTGTAAATTTCGAGGCCAATTGCACCCCTCTCCCGTGTGCCGCCATGCCGGAGCATCTGGATATACATCGGGAGAAATCGAGATCACCCCGAGACAGATTTCCATCATCCGACCACACTGGTAAGGTCTAATTTCCCAAAAACTAATGAAAATTGATTGAATTGGCTGCCGAACAAGACAACGTAATAAGTTTCTATATTCAATTAAATTTCCAAGGAATCAATTTGACTCGGAAACTAAGATTTCAAGAAGTTCTAAATTGATTTGGAGCGACAGGAGGCCAGGTAGGATGATTTACACTTCCCAAGTCTTAGATTTGACCTAGTGATCACCTGAATGATTAGATTGCATTACATAGATTTACGTGCTTCTTTCGATGGAATAAATTACATGCCTGTGTGGTGGATATCCTAATTGCATGTTAGATGTTTTGTTTATCGAGTTTAGAGGCCCTTAGGACGGATTTACTTAGGGTAGGGTACTTGATAGGTGGTATGGGACGGCCGTTAAGTATCCTGAGTATAGGAGGTTTTTAATTGACATTGCTTTTACTAGATTTAGCCTGTACTGCGTTAGGGATCATGTGATAAATCAGGATGACCCTAAGAAAGGTTTAAGGAGTATAAGGGGGGATAGCCTACACGGGGACACGTTGTGATTTAGGCGTAATACCCTAGAACCTCGAGGAATAGCTAACCGTAAGCATGTGAGTTCGAATAGACTGTATGAGGATGAGAATTGGCATATGTGCACATGCTAGGGGACGCCCTAGATGTTGATTCTCACCCGATTCTTGAGTGAGTGATTGGTGTTACAGATCACACTCACAACATAGGCGAGATTCGGGTGATTGGTGTTACAGATCACACCCAACGATAAGAGAGGTAATCTCTCTAGATTATGTGCAATTGGATGATGAATTAGACTTGGTCACAGAGGATTTGTGGCCAACGTGGATTTAGCTACATCGGGCATGGGATTTAACCTGATTTCTATGATTGATTTTTAAAGAAATGGATTTTTATGATTATGATTATTTGCCGTGATTTCCATGTGATAAAATGATTTTAAAGATAAGGTATTTCACTAATTTTGAACTGATTTCGGGAAGATGTTTTCAGTGCTCGCACCGCTGAGTATTCAACCAGATTTTGAATTGTATTTGAATTGTAAATTATTCTACTGGGATTTTATATCTCACCAGGTTTTTTACTCAGATGAACAGGGACAGGGACAGGAACCTAGACGTTAGCTGGACGATGACTTGATGATAGACAAAGCAGAAGCTTAGTCTAAGCTTGAATTGTATTGTATATGTGTTTACTGATGTTGTTGTATAATGGTCTTCTGTAAATTATGTTATCTGTTGTTGTTGGACTAGCTGTATATCTGTAAACAGGTGACTGTTGTATTATGGATATGTTCGAAATACAAAGGAAACTCTGCTAGACTTTCGGTAGGGTTTACCACTGTAAACTTGTGAACTTAAGTTGGAATTTATATGAATGCATGATGTGATGTAAACAGGGATTTTAGATTTCATTCTAGAGTAATTTATGATGTATATATGTATATTTAGTTTAGCTACATGTGAATTAGGGTTGAACAGAATCTGAATGGACAACAGGGAGTCTATTTGGGTTACGCTCAACCAATAGTGATCCCCTAACATTCCCACATCGGGAATAACTATTTAAACCAACCCATATGCTTCCACTAATCAGATAAGTATCATGTATATTGTATTAGGGGGTCGTTACAAATGTATCATGGTTGGTCAGAGTTTCAAAAAGCTAAACCTCTTTCCTTTAGGGGTGAGTTTACCTGAAGGTGGCTGAGGAATGGCTAAGAGAGATGGAGAAGCTATTTGTGGTTTTGGGGATGACTGATGTAACGACCCCCTAAATTATACTATACATTCCTCTATTAGAGTAGCGGAAGCATGCAAATTTTTGAATAAATTTTTCACTTTTCCCATGTTAGGGAACGTCGAGGGTCTTTACTGGTTGAGTGTAACCCAAATAGACTCTTCTCACAATCAATTCAATTTCCACTCAACCCTAAATCTTGTGTAGCATTTATATTATCACATTATAAACCATATAACACTCTGGAATATAAATTATAACAACCAGTCAAATACAATTGAGATATACTATATCAGGGTACTAAATCCATTCATACATCAGCAAATAAAATCACAATCCATTAAATTCATTATAAAAAAAATCTATTCGCCCAAAACATTTTGTACCAAAAATTCGACAGAGTTTCCGCTAAAACTCAGAGGTTTCCCTTTTATACAACTGCCCAATTCCAACCTATATTTCCAATAATTTCATCAAAAACCAAAAATCAACAATACAGATTCATATATATATTCAAGCCTAATTCTATATCTACAACACAGCATTATCCTGACATCCTTCTTCTACCCAAATATCTCCTAGGCATTCCTTGTTCCTAGTCATCTGAGCAAACAACTTAATGAGATGATTAGATCCCAGTAAAGAATTTACAATTACATATTTGTAAAATAGTTGGATGCTCAGCTGTGACAATGCAAAGAAAATATCTCCCCAAATCAGTTTAAATGCATGTGAATCACTAAATACTTTTAAAATTAAAATGAATATGGAAATCGATGCAAAGCAATATAATGAGCATATTATCTTTAATCTGAAAAATCATGCTGAAAAGTGTACTTAAAATCATGCTTGAAAATTCTCATATATTTATCAGTCACACATCTCATGTGATCATTTATTGTTCATTTCAAGTTACATGCCGTTTTAACTGAAAACATGATTTTTGGTTAGGTGTGATCCGTAACACCAATCACCTGAAAATAATGCCTATATTGTGAGTGTGATCCATAACACCAGTCACCCACTCAAGGATCGAGTGAGAACCAATATCCAGAGCGTCCCCCAGCATGTGCACAAACGCTAATTCTCATCCTTATACAGTCTATATAGAAATACATACACATAGCCGACCAATACTCAAGGTTATAGGATATTATACTTAAACCAAAACGTCACCCCGTATAGGTTATCCATCCTTTTACTCCTTGAACCTTTCATAGGGTTGTCTTGGTTTAACGAACAACTCTTAACAGATGCATACCAATTTAATTTAAAATAAATCAATTTACAAAATCGTCTGCATAGGGGATTTTCAATGGGTGTCCCATACCAGATATTGAATATCTACCCTAAGTTAGTCCATCCATATGGCATATAATCCCAATATCCAAATTCTATCAAACATGCAATAAGTATTCTCAATACACAGACAATCTTATATACTCATATATATATTTTCAACACTCATTCCCATTCAATATAATCATACTTCAAACAGTAATTCACAATGTTAATTTAAAATTTAGGAGAGTGTAAATTACTCTACCTTTTACCGTTTGCTCCTATACGGACCGGGGTTTTCCTTTTTCCTCAGAGATTATTTTCCTATAGTTAATTTCCTAATTTCTACTTCGGTATAATCCTTAAGCATATTCGGATTCAAAATTGATAGAAAAACACCAGATTTGAGTATTTTAAATTATATCGAAGGTTCGAAAGGTTGAAAATTGATTCTTACATCCTTTCAGCTACTCCAGCAATGGCACACGGCAGAGCATAGTAGCAAACGGCATCTTACAGTGGCGCACAATGGCACATTGTAGTTGGTGTCGAAACTTAGTCCAAAATGTAGCCTGAAGCTCATGGATACCGGATCCGAGGTCAGTTCAGTGAAAAACGGTAGTTTAGTGGTTCAAACCTATTTCTCCTCCATTCATGGCATGTGGTATCAGTTATCGCCGGCTAACAGCTAGCAGAGGAAGCTAGCAGCTAGGGCTAGCTAATGACGGTGACGATGAGGTCAGACGGTGACATTTTTTGACCGAACGAAGAAGAGAAACCAGATCAAAAAGATGACATTTTTGGGGGCTGCTGCATCCATCGACAATGGGGAATGGCAGCCGAAAAAAGAGATCAAATTTTGTGCGACGCGGTGTAGCCAACGGCAAGCGGTGGTTTGACGATGGATGAAGGAGCTGCACGGTGAGAGGAAAAAGAGAGAGAATTCGTGCGAGAGAGAGGGAAAATGGAAGGAATAAGAGAAATTTTGGCATTTTATGGCGTCTAGTGGCATTTTGGTCTTTTCCCACTTTGACCAAGCTAAATTTCAGATGCATTCTTCAATTTAGGCAAGAATATAGGCCCATATGAAAGAGATTTGGAAATCTTGTGAGGATTTTAAGCCTTCCAAAAATATCTACTAAATTCTTAAAGGCAAACCAAATTTTCTCCGTCAGATAAAATTTTTATTCTGAAAAATTCTCAAATTTTAACTACAAGCTGAGGAAAATATTCTTAATTCAATGCCAACCAAATTTTAATTTATTATACCCAATTTGATTTATTTTTAAATTGGGTTATTACATTCTCCCCCTTTAAAAGAATTTTGTAACTAAAATTCATACCTGTAAACAGTTCTAGATAGCGTTATCTCATCTCGTCCTCCTTCTCCCACATCATCTCCTGAGATGCTACATCCTGCAAAAGTACCTTAACTAAAGAGATTACTTTATTCTGGAGTTGCTTAATCTTAAAGTCAAGGATTTGGACAAGAGTAGATTCAAAAGTCAAATTTTCCTTTAATATTATGGGTTGATTCCCCAATACATGCACAAGATCTAGGACATATTTTCAGAGTTTCAAGACTTGGAATACATCATGCAAGTTTGACAGGTAGGGAGGTAAAGCAATTTGGTAGGCAATTGAATTAACTCTTTGCAGGATTTGGAATAGTCTTAAGAATCTGGGACTCAATTTCTTTGTCCTTATTTGTCTACCAATACCTGTAGTGGGTGAAACTCTCAGGAATACATGTTCTTCCTCATTGAATTCTAAGAGTCTCCTTCTTCTATTAGCATAGGTTTCCTATCTCTGTTAGGAAATCCTCATCTTTTCCCTGATCATCTTGATCTGATCAGTAGTCTCTTGTATAATCTCTAGACCCAACAAAGTACTCTCCCCCATCTCTACCCAACTTAAAGTAAATTTACAACTTCTCTCATATAGAGCAGCATATGGTGCCATACTTATGGTAGAGCGATAACTATTATTGTAAGCAAACTCTATCAAAGGTAGGCATTTATCCTAACTTCCCTTCTATTCTAGCACACAAGCCCTCAACATATCTTCTAAGGTTTGAATCGTTCTTTCAGACTATCCATCGGTCTGAGGATGATAGGTAGTGCTAAACTTAAGTTAGGTTCCTAATGCTTGTTGTAGGGATTTCCAAAATCTCGAGGTAAACCTAAGGTCTTGGTTTGATACTATACCCAATGGTACCCCGTGAAGTCTCACAATCTCCCTAAGGTAGACTTGGGCTAATTTCTCCATAGAATTCCTAATCTTGATAGGTAGAAAGTGAGTAAACTTCATTAATCTATCCATTATTACCCAAATGGAATCATAACTAGTTGGTGTTCTAGGTAGTCCAACTATAAAATCTATGGTTATCTGATCCCATTTCCTCTCTGGTATCTATAGTGGCCTTAATAATCCTGCGGGTCTTTGATGCTCTATCTTAACTTATTGACAAGTAAGACAAGCATTCACATACTTTGTGATATCCTTTCGCATATCCGACTACCAAAAATTTCTTTTTAGGTCTTGGTACATCTTGAAAATACCTGGATGGCTATGATGAGCCTCTGCTAACACTTTCTCCCTTAGTTCCTCATAGTTTGGAATTTTTATCCTTTTCTTAAACATCAGCACTCTATCAGGGACTAACCCAAAATCAGGTTGATTCACATAGATTCCCAATGATTCATCCTCTAGTTGGGCTTGTCTAATCTAATCCCTCAAATCACAATTAATTAGGAAGTCACTCATTACTAATCTCTTCATAAATGAAATTACATTGAGGCTAAGATTCCTAAAGTCCTCAAGTAATATCATCTCATCCACCATCGAACTGTCTACTTGTAACGACTTCCTGCTTAATGCATAAGCTACTACATTCGCTTTCCCTGTATGGTACTTTAACTCAAAGTTAAAGTCCTTTAGATACTCTACCCACCTTCTCTGCCTCATATTTAACTCTTTCTGACCAAATAAATACCTAAGGCTCTTGTGATCACTAAAAACCTCAAACACAGCCCCGTACAGATAATGTCTCCAAATCTTTAGGGCCAATACCATGGCAGCTAATTCCAAGTCATGGGTAGGATAGTTTTCCTCTGCAGGTTTCAATTATCTTGATGTATAAGCAACTACCCTCCTATCTTGCATTAAGACGCATCCTAAACCTTTCATTAATGCATCTGTATAGGCCGCAAATGGCTCTAGGGGTTTTGGGATTACTAAAACTAGAGTGGTGGTCAACTTTTCTTTCAGGGTTTGAAAACTATGCTCACAATGCTCGCTCCATTCAAAATTAGCACCCTTCCTAGTCAACCAGGTATTCTAACCTTAGTGATCGTTCTTGGCTGACCCTAATCTAATATTGCTTTAATTTTCTTAGGGCCTACTAAAATTCCTTCCCTATTTACCACATGACCTAAGAACTTTACTTCCTCTAGCCAAAACTCATATTTCTCTAACTTAGCATACAATTATTTTTCCTCTAACAACTATAGCACCGTGCTAAGATGTTGTGCATGTTCTTTGTGAGTCTTGGAATAGACTAAGATGTCATCTATGAATACCACTATGAATTGGTCCAAGTAGGGTTTAAAAATCCTATTCATGTAATCTATAAAGACAACAGGTGCATTGGTCAGTCCAAACGGCATCACCAGGAACTATAGTAATTGTACTTAGTGCTAAATGCTGTCTTAGGTATATCTTCATCCCTAACCCCGATCTGGTGGTATCCTGACCTTAAGTCTATTTTGTAGAATATTGTTACACCTTGTAATTGATCAAACAGGTCATCTATTCAGGGTAATGGGTACTTATTCTTAATGGTCACCTTTTTTAGCTATCTATAATCTGTCTCAAACTCCCATCTTTCTTCTTTACGAATAGGACAGGAGCTCCCCATGGTGATACACTCAACCTAATGAATCCCTTTTCCAAAAAATCTTCTATTTGGACCTTTAGTTCCCTCAATTCCGCTGGGGCCATTCTATATAGGGTCATTGCTATTGGGCCTATACCCAAAATCAGGTCAATGGTGAATTTTATCTCTTTAAGTGGGGGTAACTTGCTAATCTCCAAGGGAAACACTCCGAGAAATTATTAACAATGGGAATTAGGCTTAGCCTTTCTTGTAATTCAACTTGAAAGAGATTAAGGGAAATATCACTTATCTCACATGCCCTGTCACTCCCACCTATTGGTAAGGTATCCAAATAAGTGATAGTCCTTTTAGAACAATTCAACAGAACCCAATTCCTAGATAACTAGTCTATTCCCAGAATGACGTCAATCCCAGTTAAAGGCAAACACACAAGGTCCATTATGAATAGGGTGTCATCAATGGAAAGAGGACAATTTAGGCATATTTGTAGAGATATGGTTGTCTCTCCTAACAATGTGAAAATATGTAGATCACATGGCATGGTTTGCAAAGGTAAGTTTATTTTTTCCACGTATGCATCAATCCTGGTGACATTTTGAAAACGCGACGGAGGTCCAAAATTGTTTCTCCTCTATTCACGGCGTGTGGCGACGGTTCTTTCCATTTTTTGATCGAACGAAGAAGAGAAATAAAATGAAAAAGATGCCATTTTCAGCGGCTATAGCATCCGTTGATAGTGGGGAATGGCAGCCGGAGCTTAGCAGCGAAAAGCTGCACACTCCAACGGTGGTGCAATGTGGTGTAGGCAACAGTGAGTAGTGGTTCAATGGTAGACGAAGGAGCTGCATGGTGAGAGGAAAAAGAGAGAGAATTTGTGCGAGAGAGAAGGGGAAAATGGGAGGAATAAGAGAAATTTTGGCATTTTGTGGCCTCAAGTGACATTTTAGTCTTTTCCTACTTTTTCCAGGCTAAATTTCATATGCATTCTTCGATTTAGGCAAGAATATAGGCCCATATGAAAGAGATTTGGAAATCTTTTGAGGATTTTAAGCCTTACAAACATATCTACAAAATTCTTGAAGGCAGATCAAATTTTCTCCATCAGATAAGATTTTTATTCTGAAAAATTCTCAAATTTTAACTACAAGCTAAGGAAAATATTCTTAATCCAATGACAACAAAATTTCAATTTATTATATTTTTAAATTGGGTTATTACAACTGATACCCAGAAGGTCTTGTTTCCCACCTATATACTAGTCAAAGAGGCAGAATATTAGTGGAAGGGGACGAAACTATTGATAGAAGCTCAAGGAATTTTGATCACTTCAGATTCATTCAAAGAAGTGTTTCTTGGAAAGTATTTTCCTCAGAATATGAAGAATGAGAAAGAAATTGAATTTATGCATATTAAGCAGGGTAACCTGATGTTTGATGATTATTTGGCTAAGTTTGAGGAATTATCCAAATTTTCTTCCTATCTGAAACTTTAACAAGATGAGGTATGGAAAGCCATGCATTTATAGGCTAGGTTGAGGCTTAAGTTGAAAAGTGTTGTAGCTCCGATGGAAATCAGGAATTATGCCACACTAGCAAACAAGTGTCATATAGTTGACAAAAATTTGGTGGAGAATGAGAAGGAAAAACAAAGGGACAATTTTCTTAAATGAAAGCAAGCAGGATCTTTTAGAGGGAGAGATTATAGGTTTAGTAGAGGCTAGAAAGGTAAAAGGCTGATGGTGAGATCAGTGATGTTAAATATTTGCCCTAGATGCCGAAAGAGTCATCAAGGACCTATAAGTGGCAATAACCAAATGTACCTTAAGGTGTTTTCTATAAGTATAAGAAAGAGGGACATTTTATCAGGGATTGCCCAAAGTGGAAGAGACAAGGTGACACCACTAGACCTCCTACTAGTGGAAGAGTTTATACCCTCAAAGGCAAGGAAGTGGCCTAATCTTATGATTTAATGAAAGGTAAATATTTAGTAAATGATGTATCTTTAATTGTACTATTTGATTATGGTGCCACTCATTCATTTATTTCATTGTAATGAGTGGAAAGATTAGACTTAATTGCTTATAACTTACCATATAAATTATCTGTTGATATCCCTACTAGAGAGTGGGTTTTGACTTCTTTAACCTGTTTCAATTGTTCAATTGTTGTTGAGAACAAATCTTTTGTTGTTGATCTGATTTGTTTACCTTTGGTAGATTTAGACATTATTCTTGGCATGAACTAGCTGTTTGTAAACAATGTAACCTTGGATTGTTTAGAAAAATCTATGACTTTTATAGAAGCCTTGCAGTAAATAGGAGTATTGAAGAAAAGAATCAGATAATGCATTTTCTATGTTCTTCTAAGATTGAGAATCAGCATAAGCTTGGTACTATCCCTATAGTAAATGAATTTCCAAATGTCTATCCCAAAGAAATCTTAAGTCTTCCACTTGAGAGAGAGATAGAGTTCTCTATAGAGTTGATTCCTAAATGGGACCAATCTCTATAGCACTCTACAAGATGTCTCCCTTAAAGTTGATAGAATTAAAGGTGCAGATAGAGAAGCTCTTAGAAAAATAATTCATTAAACCCAATGCTTCACTATGGGGAGCACCAGTGTTGTTTGTTAAGAAGAAGGATAGAAGCTTGAGATTCTGTATAGATTATAGACAATTGAACAGAGTGAAAATAAAGAATAAATACCCAATCCCTAGAATAGATGATTTGTGGGATCAATTGAGAGGAGCTACCGTGTTTTACAAGATTGATTTGAGGTTATGGTACCATTAAATCAGAGTAAGAACAGGAGATAGACTTAAGATAGCCTTTAGAATTAGATATCGGCATTATGAATTTCTTATAATGCCATTTGGATTGACAAATTCTCCAACTATTTTCATAGATTACATGAATCATATCTTTAGACCCTACCTCGATGAATTTCTTCTAATGCCATTTGGATTGAAAATTGCTCCAACTATTTTCATGGATTACATGAATCGTCTCTTTAGACCCTACCTTAATCAGTTTGTGGTAGTGTTTATCAATGACATTCTTGTGTATTCTAAAAGTAGTGAAGAACATGATTGTTATCTTAGGATTGTGCTGTAGTTGCTTAGGGAAAAGCAATTATATGCTAAACTTGAGAAGTGTGAGTTTTGGTTGGAAGAGTTAAGATTCTTAGGTCATGTAATCACAAGAGATGGAGTAGTAGTAGATCCTAGTAAAACAAAAGGAGTAGTTGGCTGGCAGAGACCTACAACAATGACGAAGATCCATAATTTTCTCAGATTATCCGATTACTATAGGAAATTTATTTAAGGGTTTTCAAAAATTGAGTTGCCTTTAACTAAATTGACTAGGAAAGATGTTCCATTTGTGTGGGATGCCAAATGTGAACGTAGTTTCCAAACCCTGAAGGAAAAATTGACCACTATACCCGTCTTAATTATTCCAAATGCATTATAAAATTTTAAAGTGTACTGTGGTGCATCCAAGAAGGGACTAAGGTGTGTCTTGATGCAAAATAAAAGAGTAGTAGCATATGTATAACACCTCAATTTCATAGCCATATTTAAAATGTTATTTATTGAAAAATCCTTTACTTATGAAACTGGTGTGTTATATACACTTCTGTCCTTTATATTTTTCCTGAGTTCTATAAATATCCATTTATAGTATACATTTAATTAGGTTCAGATCCTTACTTAGGTTTCATATTTAATCATCAATATAGCAAAAGTCTGATAATTATACATTACAATCCATAGAAATTCAGGACAAATTTGAACTTTTTCTTTACATACATTTACATCTAGTTCAAAGTTACAATGTTGTTACATATACTACAAAACATATGTAGTTTTCCTATTTCCATAGGGAAAAGAGGCAACAAACCTGCCACTCAAATCCTTTTCAACTTTTTTTCATAAACTTGATATGTATGCTTTACATATCCATATTTATATATATCTCTAACATAATATATATTGTACCATTTCTTGGGATGGATAATTAATCCCTTCTGTCTTGTAGTACCATAATAGTCCTAATCATCTAATACTTACTAGAAAATAATGAGAAAATAATTTATCAATAGCTACACATTCCACATTTCATTTCTAAGCTATGGTATGTACCACCGTATGGGTACAGAAAATAGTTTGCATTATTTATTCTTAAATTATATTATTTCTAGGAAATGCTATAAATAAGCCAGTCATATGTATGGGATAAATTTTATGAGGTATATATGCAGTATATAAATTATAAAACAAAAATTGTATCAATTTCAGTCACTATCATAGTTCACTGTATACCGTTCAATACCATAATTAGGAAAGTACATTCATTAAATTTCCATTCAGCCATAGATAATTCAAGAGAAATAACATTTACCATTCATTGAAAACTATATTATTTATAAGGAAAATAAACATTCATATTTAGCTAAAAGTCATATTTTCAATTTAGAGAGACACAAGAATATAAGAAGTATAAATTATTTCACATACTACAGTGTGCATGAATGAGATAGCCACTCTATCAAGTGTGTGACAATTCTGCCCCTGGTACATCTAAGGCATTCCTCAGTGGATCCAAGTATCCATTCACATTTAGTGATCATATCATAAAGACAGATCTAAGAGGGAATTTCTTCCAGGGTTCAGTTAAACTAAGCTTATGGAATCATTGTTATTCACACAGATCATCTTCTCCCCTCTTTATGGGCGGTTCATGATGCCATAGATCACCACAACCTACATCATGGATCATTTCCCAGTATGCTATTTTCTATATATATCAAATAGGATGATTAGGCTTAATCCCATAATTTTTCTAAATTCTAAGTAAATATCCCCTGTTCAATTGGCCATCTAGGTTACACTAACTTAGAATTCATAATCATCATAGTGTTTTCAAAATTCTTTCATTTTGAGTGGATGTTTCACCATCCAAATTTATGACACAACCGTGCAATGCCCAATAGCCATCCCATATCGACAATTAGTCACTCGGTTATAAGCCTATCTACCATAGAACATATATTGCAATCACTTCCTCTATGTTTCTCTTTATTGAACATTTAAATATTTTCCTTCCATTAAATTTTTTCCAATACCATTCTATGTTTTTCCTTATCTATGTCATAAATCGATCCTTTTCTTTCCTAATTCATGATGATACAATCATTCTCACTTTTTTAAAAAGAAAACCTTTAAATCTCAATAACAATTCCATTCTTGAATTTGTATAAAAAGGAAGGTTCATTCTTAGTCAAGAAGAATCCTTAAGAAGTTTGATATTTTCATACTTAAAATTTTCTATTTGTCACTCTTGCTATATAATAAGTAAAATAAATTACTTTTCCTTCCCATTTACGCAAAATTCCCTTTTCACATTTTATTGCATTTAAAAGGTTTCAAAGGTGAACCATTTCCATTTCCTATTTATTATTCCATTTTCTCCCTTTCTCACCTAATTATACATACTCAAGGTGTGTATAATCATCATCTCTCCACACTTAAGCATGCACACAAATTGCTAGAATTGCCAAGATTTCACAAAATATTCATTAAAATTTAATTGCAACGTCATATTATTTCCTTTGTATACTTTGACCAATTTCATTACATTTGTGTACAAAATTTTTCCATAAATTTTTCCATGTCATAAAATTGGTCATGTAAGCTACATGGAATTTAATGGGATCATTTTACATAAAAAAATAATTGCCAATTATTCTTGCTTCAACCAAGACACACACATAGAAATTTTAGCACATTTCCTTCACCAAAAACATGAATACTCTCGATCAAGATGGGATTTTTAGGAAAAATTGAGCATTTCAACCAATTGACACGTATTCTACCCTCCATTGGCCATAACTTGAATTACCAATAAGCTACTTTAAAAATTTTCAAACAATTTTTCAAATCTCATTTTGCTAGCCATGGCCTAAAGAGAAATTTTGTGCAAAAATTGTCATTTTTCATAAAATCATTCCTTTAATCCCATTTTCATCATCCATAAACCATCTATCACCATTTATCCATAACAATCAAGACAAAACAAACAATTTGGCATGACATTCATGAATTTGGGGGTTTTAGGGCAAATGAAACAAAAATTGGAAAATGAACATAAACACTTTCATAATTAAAATTAACCATAAGAAACAACTCCATACTACTTTCTAAGCATCAATCCATAGAAATTTTGAGAATTTAAGAATGTAAACTTAAGAACATCACTATTTAGGTACTGTTTATTCAGCCATGACAATCTCAAAAGCTCAAAAAATCCATTAAAAACATGAAATAAGTGTTTATGTTCATTTTCCAATTAAAATTTTAGGGATTTTTAAAGTGTTTCTTTAAGTAAAATTCCCCTTATGTCCTTATGATAAAGTTACCTTTTTACCCTTTGTGTCAAAATTACCATTTTCCCCTTCATGGTAAAATGACCATTTTACCCCTCTTAAGTGCCGGAACCAAAAAATTTTTTTTTTGCAAAAATTTTGGAAAAAATATTCCAGAGGTAATTTCATAATTTTTTAGATAAAAATTAGTCATTTTATCTGATAAATAAATATTTTATTCATATTTTCAAATAAAATTTAATCTTTTTGCCCCTAAATATTTTTCTTGAAGCATTCATGACATTGGTGCCATTTTGAAACCTCATAAATGTGTGCCATAAATGTACCTCGATTTACGTGCTTACTATCAGGATATTTTGTGAAACATATTTCCTTTCATTTTAGTCCTTAAGCATTTCCTTTCGGTTTAGTCCATCTTTTGTTCAAGGCAATATAAAATGATTTTTGGACTATTTTTCAGGCGTAAAAATATTGAGTCTAGGATTCTGAGACATACCTGATATCATAGAATTGAGGATATTACAATATGCGTCTAAGCAATTAAGACCCTATGAGAAGAATTATCCTACCCATGATCTTGAATTAGCGGCCATAGTGTTTGCCTTGAAAATTTGGAGACATTACCTCTATAGAGCTAGATTTGAGGTATTTAGTGACCACCAAATTCTCAAGTACCTTTTCAATTAGAAAGAGCTAAATATAAGGCAAAGGAGGTGGATGGAATTTATTAAAGACTATGATTTTGAATTGAAGTATCATCCAACAAAGGCGAACATAGTGGTCGATGCTCTAAGTAGAAAATCCCTCCATATAGCTCACATGATGGTGAGTGAAATGAACTTGATTGAGAATTTTAGGAATTTAAGTTTTTCCACTCTGGTGTTGCCAGATAAGCTGTACCTGAGTGAAATAAGATTTGAGAATAATCTTAGAACTCAAATCCTAGAAGCCCAAAGAGAAGATAAATTCTTAAATTCCCTAAAGAAGGACTTAAAGGAATTCTAGAAGGAAGTTAACAGAGTAGTAACCTTCCATAATAGGTTGTATATTCTAGGATTAGGAGAATTAAGGGATAAAATATTAAAGGAAGCTCATAAGAGCAACTATACTATACATCCTAATGCCAATAAAATGTATTGAGATTTGAAAGAAAATTTTTGGTGGCCAGGTATGAAAATGTAGGTAGCTGAGCATGTTGCTAAATGCTTAACATTCCAATAGGAGAAGGTTGAACATCAGAAACCTGCAGGAGTGTTACAACATTTAGAGATTTCTGAATAGAAATAGGAGAAAATTTTCATGAACTTTGTGGTAGGTTTGGCTAGAACTCAATCAAGAAATGATGTAATATGAGTGATAGTTGATAGACTATTTAAGTCTACACATTTCCTACCTATGAAAGTAAATTTTTCATTGGATAAGTTGGCCTAATTGTACATACAAGAAATAGTAAGACTCCACAGAGTACCCACTAGTATAGTATCTAATAGAGATCCTAGGTTTACTTCTAGATTTTAGAGAGCCTTGTAAGAGGCATTTGGAACTAAAATTAAATTTCAGTACTGCTTATCATCCTCAAACTGATGGGCAGATTGAAAGAACCACACAAACTCTAGAAGACATGCTTAAGGCCTGTATATTAGAACCAAAGGGAATTGTGATAGAATTTTTCCTTTAATGGAATTTTCTTGAAATAATAGTTTTCATTCCAGCATAGGGATGACTCCTTATGAAGCCTTGTATAGGAGGAAATATCGATCACCCTTATGCTGGTTTGAGGTGAGGGAGAGACAAATATTAGGGTCAAATTTAGTTTAACAAACTACTGATCAAATAAAAATGATCAGAGAGAAAATAGCTAAGGCCTAAGAAAGATAGAAAAGTTATGCTAATAAGAGGAGGAGACCATTAGAATTTGTAGAAGGAGATCATGTTTTCCTCAGGGTATCTCTAGTTACTAGTATTGGTAGGGTTATTAAGTCAAGAAAACTGAATCCTAGATACATTGGACCACATTAAATTTTGAAAAGAATTGGTTCATCCGCTTATCAAATGCATTACCTCCATTTCTGTCCAATCTCTATAATGTTTTTCACGTTCCTCAACTTCATAAATACATTCCAAATTCTTCCCATATTCTTAATGCTAACACAGTACAATTAAAATATAATTTAAAATATCATCTTAAACCTTTAAGAATCATTAATACTAAGGTCAAGCAATTGAGGAATAATACTATTCTACTGGTAAAGGTATTGTGGGATCAGTCATCACCACAAGAAGCCAATTAGGAGAAAGAAGAGGAGATGAAAAGAAGTTTTCTAAAAGTTTTTGAATATGTATGTACAAATTTCAAGGACCAAATTTTTTAAAAGGAGGGGAGAAATGTAACATCCGCTCCTTCTATCTATTAAGAGATGTTTTATTAATTTTAAATAAGTAAATGCTTGTGTTTGTTGCATTAGATTGCATGTTGTTGCATTAGAGGGAGGGACTAAATTGAAAAGAAAAGAGCAGGGGCTTAAGTGAAATAAAAATGTTTACTAGAGGAAGCTATGTAAGCTTTGCATATTTGGGGTTAGCCTACCATAATTTTTGCCAAAAGATTAATTATAGCTACCAGATTTTCTAAATCTCCCGCTAGTGGTTTAGGGATAAAATTGAAATTTATAATATGGCTAGAGAAATTATCATTTTTAATTGAATAATTAAGAATTATGATCAAAATTTTAATTCTTAGATCACCTATAAATAAGACGAAACTCTAAAACCCTAATTTGGCATATGAAATGCTGAGTTTTAGAGAGAGAAGTAGAGAAAGTTTTAGAGAGAGAAATTAAAGCAATTGTGAAGGATAAAGGTTATAAGAGGAGGCTGAGTATTCCAAAAGCTAGGAAAATACACCAGCATACTTCTAAAAAATCATTTACAAGCTTGAAGTCAACAAAAAGGTAGCAAACAAACTAATCCTCTCTAATTTCAAATTTTACTGTTCATATGCTGAAAACTTTGATTTTCATAATGTTTGAGTTAGAGAGGAAGTAAAACCTACATTCTTGACCTTTTTGATTGCTATTAGGTACTTTAAATTGCATGACTGTACTTATAAATACATACATCGGATTCTAAAAAATGGGTCTTTCATTATATTTCAGAGCAAGGTTTAATCAAAGATTTGAGTGAGAGTAAATGGTGGTTTAGGCTATTTTTATGTGTAAAATGATGTTTATATACCAGGATTGAGTTTTAAATTATGAAAAGGGGTTTATAAACTTGTATTGGGCTAAAATTTGGGTCAACAAAAGATTTTAAAAATAGAGTATAACGTAGTAGTAGACTTATAGCTCCTATCAGTCGATTATCATGTTCTTTGGTTGCCCAAAATCGTATCCAGAGTGCTAGCAGTCAACTGCTATGAGGGTGGAAGTTGGCTACCATACTATTATTTTCAAGAAAATTATCAAGAACATAGCAGTCAACTATCGGGCTTATAGCAATCGACTAGTAGCCCTCAAGTTTAGAAAATTTTCAATACATTAAGCTGAAAGTCGACTACTAAGAGGGTAAAAGTCGACTAATAGGTCGCTGTGTGGGAAAATGAACTCAATGACCTAGTTTAAAGTATAATTAGCCCTAAAATCCTCTCAAACAAGAGATTTAAACCTAAAATGTAATGGTAAACATGTGACTTGAGAATGATAAGAAAGAATATAAGAATGAATGAGAATGAGCAGAGAAATATGAGACTTTAAAATGAGATGAGCATGAACCATAAATGAGAATAATTGTAACTAGTTAAATACCACGAGAATGCTGTAATTGGTTAAACTATGAGAATACTGCATCTAGTTAGTACCACGAGAATATTGTAGTTGGTCCTTAAAGGCCACGAGAATACTACAGCTAGTAAGAACCATGAGAGTATTGCTGCTGGTCATAAATCATGACAATATTGCAGATGGTCAAGGATCATGATAATAATAATTTATGAATGAGAATTTTTAAAGATTTCTTTCATGATGCTTTTGTTTCTGGCAATAGCAATATGCATTAATTTTTTGTTTGTGCTCTAAGTCGATATAAGAATGTGATCCTTTTGCCATTACTATTTGAGAATATATTGTTTGTGATGAGATGTATATGCATTCATAAGTATATGTAGGGATTCATGCATGTTTTCCCAATAGTCATAATATATTAAGTGATGAGAAATGAATGTAGTGTATTTTCATCCCAATACATTGGTATAAATCAGCAAGTTTAAAATCAGGTTATTATTGCTTCTGAGAAATATTTATCATTAAATGTTATTTGTATCAGATGCTTAAGTTCTAGATATTTCTATAAGTGGAAGTGAACTGGGTAGATATACCCATTTTGGGCTATTTTATGATAATAAAGGAAGTCTAGTTGATTTTGGTTATGGATGTTCCCCTTACACCCCCACCTACTAGAGGGGTAAACATGCAGGATTAGTTTGTAATAGTTTATTTTAACCTGTAAATATGTGATGCCTGATACCCTAAATCCTTATTGTCATTTTTGGAAAGGATCAAGATGGTGATTTTTGGATGTATAAAGTAAGGGCATATATGTATTAAGATATGCGGATAGGTATCCACTAGTGGTTTTGTTAAAAGGATATGAGTGGCAGGGTTGTTGTCTCCTTACCCTAGTTAACATTCTTTCATATCTATAGGAATATGTCCATTGTACAGAAACTATAACTAAGATAATTAAATTATGGATGTGAATGAAAATATATGTGTATATACTTTACCTATATGTTTTGATTAATTATTTCCGCTGTGACGTTATGTTGAAATCCCGAGTGTAGAATTCCCAAACTAGTAGCACTTAATCATTTTACTTGGTAAAAGTTAAAAATTTACTTGGGTGAAGATAATAGTAACTCACCCATCCTGTATATTATATTATCTTATTTAATTAACTAAAGGGAACTATAGGATTAGTAGTGTTATAATGCAGGATACAAAGGTAGTGGCTGATGTACTTTATTTTATACATATTTTGTTGAAGTTTAATTGTCTATTTTATGAACATTTTATGTTTTTTCATCCCCAGAATCACTTGAGCTTGTATCCTTTTTCATCTTAAGAGCTTACCAAGTCATCATCAATAGTGAAGCTATTATAGAGGTCCAAATAGCTTAGAAACATGCCATGTGGGCCTTAAAGCAATCCTTGGACCTTGAAACAACCTTTGGGCCTCAAAGCATGGCCACATTGGCTTTATGCAAAGTGTGCTACGTGAGGGTTTTGAGGTAGAAAGGAGAGAGGTTACAAAAGAGAGAGGAAAGTCATGGCTTGAGGGATCACGATCTTTCTTGGATTATCATCTATCTTGAAGCTTATTATCTTTTTGGATACATTATCACCTTTAAAGGGACTTTTGACTTATCATGATCTCTTTTAAAAACCCTATCATCCCTCTTGCACACTCATCATCTTTTGACTTATCTCTTATCTTATCTTATTTGATTTTCTCTCTTGGAAACCCTAGAATCCTTCTTTCCCAAGGATCCTCCTTGGAAATGGCTAGCATCTTTCTTTGAAACCCTAATCTTGGCCATGACAAAGGGATTGATTTATCTTCGAAGGATCTGACTTTGGAAATCTATCTTGCTCAGAGTTGTGAGGTGCTTTAGGAAGCTAAGAGGTGATGGATAGGAGACTATCCTCAACCTCGAATATCTGACTTGCATCCTTGGATTTCCATAGGTGATTGAGAGATTGGAATTGTATCAAGAGACAATCACAACTTTGGGCACTTGGAGATTGAAAATGGAGGTGATTCATCATTTATTTGAGATAAGAAAAGGGTGGACATGTTTTCTTTCCTTTCTTTCTTCTTGAATTTGAATTTGATGATTATTGTACCCATGAACATGTGTATCTAGACTTGTTAAACCCATTGGGGTTCCTTACTATGTTGGCATTTTTGCTTTAATTTGTATGAACATTGAATTTGGTTTTGTAACCTTTCTTGCAATTATGAATCAATGTTTAGTTTTCTTTACAATTCATTATATGGAATGCTATTTAGATTTATTTTAGTAATCGAGAGATTCTAACTAAAATTGAAAATCTAATTGCAAGGAATATTGTACCTTATTTTACACGTATTTGCTTGATGTTATTTGTCCATTTTATGAGCATTTTGTGTTTTTATTCCAAGAATCACCTAAGTTTGTATCCTTTTTCATTTTCTGGCATTTTATCAAGTCATCATTAGTAAATGGAGCAATTTTGGGCCTGGATAACATAATATCTGCATTTTTCTGATTTCAGGTATTTTTAAATTTATGAATTAGCAATTTTATGTCTTAAGATTTCAATGAAATTGCCTTAGAAATTTTGAAAATGAGGGGAGGGACTAAATTGAAAGAAAAATTTTAGGGACTAAAGTGAAGAATATAAAATTTTTATGATGAAATATAATCATTATGCCTCCAAAATATCTCACGCATTTATGGCACGTAATAATGATGTTGGAAAATTTCTCAACACATTTATGATGCGTAATGATTATGCCGAAAAAATATCTGGAAGTCATGATGATGACTTTAGAAAAATATTCAAGGGCAAAACGGACAATTTCTACTTAATGATAAAATGGTAATTTCACCCAAGGGTAAAATAGAAATTTTTATCTTAAGGTTAAAATGGTCATTTCATCATGAAAATTCTCATGGAGTCCTCCCATATCACTTTTCGAAATTATGAAGCAAAGTGAGGGGTAAAATAGTCTTTTTACCATAAAGGGCAAAATAGTAATTTATCACTAGGGGTAAAATGGTAATTTTATCAAAAGGATAAAATGGTCATTTTGACAAGAAAAATTTTGTAAAATCCCAATAATGCCCTCCCATTTATCCCACAACTATTTGATGAAAATTGAAGGCGTAAATTAGTCATTTTGCCACTAAGAGCAAAATGGTCATTTTTGCACCCACTTTATATCACAAGTTTTCTTCTTCTCCAAAGGATGCAAAACTGATGTGAGGGAGAGGGAGAGAAAGCCGAAAGCTTGAAGGAAGGAGGAAGAGATAAAGTGAAGGAAAATTCAAGGAAAAGGAACTTTCATTGGCAAATCAAGGTAATTAGACAATCCCTTGCTATTATTTTCATGGAATAAGGTGTTTTTCAAGTTTTCAATCTTCATTAATAGTTGCAATGAATAGTAGCAAAATTTTCTTCATTCTTGTTTTGCTTATTATTTATTGGAAAAGTGTTTAAAGTGTTATATGGATGCATTTTTAAATGTTCTTTGAATGGATTAAAGTGTTGAGATGAATTTGAGAAATTTCTTTTCATTTTCATGAAAGATTTGTTTTTCACGAAAGTAAGCTTTTAATGCATGGATTGTCATGAAATTAATGGTTAAATTATGTTTTGTGATTATTTGATGATGAAAATGGGATAAATAGTTTTATTGAATGAAAAATAGAAACTTTTCCTAAAACTCTATATTTGGCTGAGAAAGTGAAGGTAAAAGGGGGAATATTGGTTTGTAAATAATTTAAGTGATATTTTAATAAAATTATGTTAGCTTCTTTTTCCTATCTTAACCAAGAAAGCTTGTGAAACTGGAAAGGAAATATTGTTTATAATTGTTGATGATGATGGTTCGGTCTTGAGGAAACAGAAAAGGAAAGTGACTTTACAATAAAAAATTTATATTGATTGCTCTTTGTTTTATTATGACCGAGATTGTAAGTGTGAGTTGAAAGAAAATTTTCAATCATTGTTTTAATAAGAATCACATTTCCACTCGATGAGAAAGATGGAAGAAAAAGGGAATAGTTATTTAAATGATATGATATTGTTATCTTGTCCCTTTTGCATTGACTAAAAATTTAATGTAATATGAAAATCATATTGGTGCCCTTTCTCCCCACTTGGCCAAGAATGATATAAAAGGTGGAAAGAGAAATTTTACACTTAGTTTTAATGCCACATATGCTTGGTTATGACATGGGAAAAGTAGAAAAAGTATTATATAAATAAAATTATGTTATCCTTTCCTTTTTCCTTCCACTTGATTGAGAAATCACCATAAGAAGATACAACAAAAATCCAATTTGGCTAGCTTATGGTTTCAAGTAAAGGAAATTAGGAAAATTTATACTTTATTCAATTTATCCTATTTTCTTCATTTTGAGTATTTTGGTTGAGACATTAAGGTATTTCCATGAGAATTTTATTGTGTTTATTTTAATCTTGGCCAAAATATATTGAAAAAGGAGAAAGAAGATATTAAGAAATTACCCATTATGTAAATTATTATTTCATGACATCCTTGTATTAAAAATGTGTAGTTTTAAATGGAAGGATAAATGTTTATATGTATATAGATATGTATGCATTATATGAATTATTTTGAGAGAAAAGATATTTAGAAATGCATACATAGTTATAATTAATAATGAAAAGTATAGTATCAGGATAGATTTATAAAATAAAGAAGGGAAACATAGAATGGATTGGAAAACATAGAATGAAAAGGAAAACTTAGACTGGAAGAAAGAGAGCTCAGAGGAAGTATTTCCAATGTATGTTCTAGGATAGATAAGCTTGTTACCGAATGACCAATTGTGGGTATGGGACGACAATTAGGCATTCGACAAAGAATATAAGAATTAGTAATGATGGAAAATTCTAAGTTAATGTAACCTAAAAATGGCCAAATTAAAAAGGGGATATTTACTCAGAATTTAGTAGAATCATGGGTACAAGCCAAATCATCCTAGTTTATATGTGGGAAATAACGTACTAGGAAAGTGATCCACTAGAAAAGTGGTGGTGATTCCATAGCACTATGATCGGCCTAAAGCGAAGAGGAAAAGATTTGTCTTTTAATAGCGATCCAATGAGTTAGTTTTAGACTAGCTATATGGAGAAATCCCACTAACTAGGGAATGATCTATCTATATGACAATGACCATTGAGTAGGGAATGATCTTTCTATATAATAGTAACCACTGAATGGGGAATGATTTGTCTATATGATAGTGACCATTGACTGGGGAATGATCTGTCTATATGACAGTGACCATTGAATAGAATAGGTACTTGGATCCACTGAGGGGCACCTCAGATAGTACTAGTGGCAGAAATGTCACAAGATTGGAACTAGAAATAAAATTAACTCACTCATGTATGTAGTAGTACATGGAGTGGTCCACTGGGTTGCGCTCCTAGTACTCTTAAGTTCCTCTTTCATTGACTATGGATTTTAGCTAATGACCGATAATAGTTTTCCTTATAACTGGCAATGTCTTTCTGATGAATGATTTACTATATTTTCCTTATTTATGACTGGAAACATATTTATGATTGGAAATGTATTTATGACTAGAAACGCATGATGACTAGAAATGTATTTATGACTAGAAACGCATGATGACTAGAAATGTATTTATGACTGGAAATGTATTTATGACTAAAAATGTATTTATGACTAGATATATTTTAAAATCATGATACTAAGATGCCTTGACTGGTGATTTTTAAGGTGAACTATCACATGATACATTTGTAAATGTATGCCATACACACTTATGAAATATACATGTTGCATCCCTATAAAATAAATTATCTTTTAAAGTAAGAATGTAGAAATGTTTTCCATATCACTACTGTGGTACATGTTGCATCCCTATAAAATAAATTATCTTTTTGGGTATTCTAGAGGAGTTTTTCCAATAAGACAGTGGTTGAAAAGCTTTGCTAGGGCACACAACTTCAACCTTCAATTTTCCTTGGAAATGCAGCACGACGACTTCTGGTGACTAAGGGACGATGAGCAGACACTGCCATTAACTTTAGTTGTAATGTCCGTAACAACCCCTTAGTCTATAGTTTCTTTTGGTTCTTTAAAGGATATAATATATATAAATATCATACTAGTAGTGTGTTACTATTACATCTACTTGAGTAAATTTGAACTTTTTACCAAGTTAGTTATTTGAGTGCAGTTGGTCAGGTCTCTACTCTTAGGTTTACACTCAATCTCACAATGTAATGAAATAATGTGATACCTCAATTACTCTAGCTAGATATACAAACATCATGCATATTTACTTCCATAATTAACATAGAATAACTATCAGGGCACAGAGGCAACAACCCTGCCACTCAAACCCCATTAAACATGTCTATTCATAAATTTTAGCTAATTCGTATACATTTAGTCAATGTAGGCTATACATGAGGTAAATTATGCTAGCACTTCCTTAAAAATCATGAAGGCTAGCCCGATAAATTAAAAGCCTATACTATCCAAAATAACTTTCTTAAAATAACCATGGAGGGTACCTCTCCTTAGGTTACCTCTATTCTTAGCCGATACCTACACATCTGATACATGCCAGCATTTATGTGAGAACTGAATCTTAGTAGGAAGCAAACCTATTTTAAAATCTACTGACTTGTACTGCCATAATTATACAAAAATACTCTACATTTCTCATATTAAATTCAAAATAAAACATGTGCTATAGGGATGCAATGCATGAATCATACTTTCATGGTTTGTGCTTAGGTGTATACATGTACTTTGAAACATGTGAAATTAAATCATTATGAGATGTCATCTCAATATCATGTTTTATCATAAAAATTTTTGTCTCATACATTTCATATGGTAACATCAACATATTCATCTTTAAAATATAACAGGAATCATACATATACATTGAGAGTTATCAGGAGTGTCGTCCAGTGACTACCTCCATGTACCACTTCATACATCTATACATAACTTTGTGACTATTCAACCTCCATACATTTTTCTTTGTACTATCTGGAGTATCTCCCAGTGGATCCAAGTATTGTGTGGTCACTATCCTATCACAGATCATTCCAATACAGCGAGATTTAAAGTTCTCTTTCTACCTTATGAGGAACTGCTCATGATGTGCTCACTGCCCTTCTGTAGATCACTTTGTGTACAACAGGAATTTATTTCCCTTCTACCCTATTAGGGACTACTTGTTTAACTCATGGATCATATCCCAGTATTATATTCACTAATGTATATACTAGGATGATTCAACTCATGCCATGGTTATGCCTAACTCTAAGTACGAGTCTACTTTAATGGCCTTGAAAATTACACTAACTTAGAGTTTGCAACCATCACGATATTTTTAAAATTATCTAAGTTCAAATGGATGGT
Organism: Senna siamea; assembly: GCA_031216115.1. Classification (NCBI taxonomy): domain Eukaryota; kingdom Viridiplantae; phylum Streptophyta; class Magnoliopsida; order Fabales; family Fabaceae; genus Senna; species Senna siamea. Next base: position 19,224,911 of record CM062354.1, read on the forward strand.
TACCTACCCATCACATGGTACAACTGTGGAACTCCCAAGGCCGTCTCATACCAACCATTGGTCACTCAATCATTAGCCTATCTATATTAATACATACCCTAGAAATACTCCCCTTCATTTGATCTTTCATGGATTCCTTTCTTTTTCTTTCACTATCACAAGGATCATCATGTCCAATGTGATTCTTACAAGGACTACCATGTCCAAGTAAGTCGTATCTTAAATATTTCATGTTACCTATACATCACCGATTTCAATTTGTGTTTGTGAGGTTTTGGGCTAATTCTCCATCATAATTAAGGTATAGAGTTCATTTTCTGTCATTTTGGGTTGGCAGTTGACTACCCTTGAGCTGGCAATTAGCTGTAGATCTATCTAAAATGGGAAGCCAACCTGAGAGTAACTAGTAGACTATTTCAGGCCTGACAGTTGATTGCTAGCTTACTGTGAGCCTGACAGTCAACTGTTAAGGTCTGGCAGTCAACTGATACATTTTTGGTACATTTTCTGGGTAATGAAGAACATGGTAGTTGACTTCCAAAGTTGGCAATCGACTAGTAGTTCTCTGTTCTACATAAAAAATTTTGATATACCTAAATTTTTGGCCCCCAAACATGAATACAACTCATAAAAGATTTATAAACTCAATGTTAACATCTAAGCATCATTTAACATTAATAAACAGCCTACATCTCCATTGCATTTTGCCCAAAACCAAGATTAAACCTCATTCTCGCACTAAAGGCATAACTTAACTTTTAGACATCACTTATAAGCACACCCATTCAGTAAATAATACCCAATAGACATTTAAAATGTAGAGAATGCAAGTTTAAACTCCAATACAACTTAAAACATTCATAAGCATCATTTTCAGTTAAAAGAAATGGGGTTTAGGTTTTGCTGCTACCATGGATTTTCTTGCAGCTGGACGTGTATATGATGCTTAGATGATACTTTCCTAGCTGTAGAACAAACCCGTAGCTTCAAATATGGCCTTCCTTCAAGCAAAATGCCTTTCCTCTTGCCCTAAGTCACCCTCTTTCTCTACTCATCCTCCCCTTTCTATCTCTAAGTTCGCTGAAGTTTGATTGATGTAAGGGTGTTTAGGGTTCAGCTAGGGTTTTAGTGTAGTTTAGTTTATTGCATTTTAGTCCTTGAGTCATTTTACAACCTTAGTCTTAATACATTATCCCTTTTCAATTTGGTCCTTAGTTACACTTTAGCTAAACTTTCATTTCTTGCAACTAAGTCCCTGCAATAATGCAACTATATGCATCTAATGCAACATACACAAACATTTAATTTGTAATCAACAGGAATCTCTTAATCATATTAGGAGCGGATGTTACATTTGCCACCAAAACTTGACAGACCCTTGGAAATATGATAGATCTGAGCTTTAACCCATTCATGTTTATGACCTGTTTGTTATTTTTTGTCCAATCTGCCATCTATGGCCATGTGTCTGACCTCAGGTGATCTACCCGTGTCCCTTCATCTATCTGCTAGTGATCCATGGTGCTGTTTTTATCAAGTACCTAAGAACCTAACAGGAAATTTATGGAGCTTCACAATTTTGGAGATTGGAAGAGTTTTCTGGCACTTTTCTAGCGACATATGTACTATTTCCATTCGGCATTTGAGAGAATAAGGGCTTGAATGAATTTTACTCTTTCCTTCTCTTGTATATTTGAATTATTAATGGAATTGCCTCTTAATATGTGTAGCTAGATTTGTTAAACCCATTGGGATTCCTAACTATGTTGCTATTTTGGTTTTAATTGTATGGGCATTGACTTTGATGTTGTGATCTTCTTTACACTTATGAATGAATGGTTAAGTTTTCTTTTACAAGACGTTGTGATGAATACAGTTTATATTTCTTTTAGCAATCAATAGATTCTAACTAGAATTGGAAATCTAATTGTAAAGGATAGTTAATTTTCACTTAGAACTAAGGTTAATTAATTATTGGATTAAAAAGTAACTATTCTTAATAATAGTGGATTAAAATGATAATGTTGATCTAAAACCAATCATTAGGAAGACATTCCAGTGGCAGGTTCTTAGGTTTAAGAAATTCAATTGTAACAATGGTGAAGTTGGATTTAGTTTAGAATTCACTCATAGGTGCCATCATTAGATTCAATAATCCATTGTCCTTTATGTTTTTGCCAACTATTACAGGTCCCCAATGGGTTTGCTTTTCTTGCCTTGATAAATTCCCTTTTTCATTCACTGTCATTTGTTATTTATTATTATATTTAGTTAGTAATTAGGTTAGTTAAAGATCAATCACATTGACTTTTAGGCTAAATAACAAAAAAAAAAGTAGTAACTCTAAGCTTTCCCATTCCCGTGGGATACGAACTTGATACTCACCATTACACTAGACTGCATTGATAGGTTCACTGCCTTAGGTGTAGTTGCATTGGTAGCGTATCAGTTATGAACTTAGCAGTTGGTCCACTTAGGGTTGTGAATCAATATCCCATCTTCATGAGGAATGGATTTAGATTTCATACAAAAGAATGTGCTTTACAGAAAAAACACATAATAGTGGTGTTCTTGTAAGGGGGGATGATTTAGATTTTACAAGTATGGATTTACAAGTGTGAATGCTTTATGTTAATTGAAGACAAATGAGCCATATGTTTCGGCATCTCAAGTAGAACAAGTATTCTACATCAATGATATTGTTGATAAAGATTGGGTTATAATAGTCAAAAGAAGTCCTTGTGACATTTTTAATATATGATGATGAAAGAGGTTATAACAATGAATTGTTAGACAATGAATGGGCATATCAATAAATAGAGGTTGAATTAAATATGCTGCCTAACAAAGATGTGGAACATGTTATTGTGGCTTCCTTACATAGAGATTATATTGAGCCACAAAGTTTGAGATATGAAAATGAGCAAGTACTGACCAATATACGAAATAAGGATGAGGCAAAAACTTTCATTAATAATAATGATGTAGATGATGTTGTCAGTGAGGAAATAGAAGAGTTACTTGATGATAATAGTATAATTGTAACATGCGCTCCTTTTATTTATGAGAGATGTTTGCTAGTTTTTAAATAAGTTAAGTGCTTGTGCTTGTTGCATTAGATTGCATGTAGTTGCATTAGAGTGAGGGATTAAATTGAAAAGAAAAGAGTGGGGACTTGAATAAAAAGAAAAGGTTTACTGGAGGAAGCTATGTTGGCTTTCCATACTGACAAGGGTAGAAAGCTATAATTTTAGCCAAAGAGTTACTGTAGCTACTAGATTTTTGAAACTTCCTATAACACCCTTTATCTTACCTCAACAACGTCATATTACTTCCTTAGATAAGTGGTTACATTAATTCTAGTCTTTAATTATATTTAAAGTTCCTGAGCATCCAATCCATCATAGATTTATTTTGCAATTAGGTTGGGTTCTCATGCTCAGGTGAAATGCTTTGGCACAGCGAAATATAAAACATTAAACACTACAGTAGATTACATACAAAAACTTTTCATATATGCATATACATATACATTATGATATCTATTTAGTACATCGTTTCATATATAGACACCGAGATAGATGAAGTACCCATCCTGAAGGAGTAAGGAGACAACAAGCCTGTCACTCATACCCCTTTTACAAAATACCATGGGAGAATCGGTCCTTCATATATCCCTATACATATGCCCTTGTTTCTGTCTATATACAGCCAAAAATATTAGTCCTAATTCCAACTCCCAAAAACAAAAAATTAAGACTCTAAAAAGTTGGGCTATAGCTATATATTTAAGTCATCATCTACTCCATTGGGAATTCAAAAACGATGATAACGTACACATTCTTGAGAATAGTTAAGGTACCCAAGAAAGGAATATCCACTGTATCTAACTCCACTTCAATTACCATGCAATATCTAACCATCTGATACATATCAGTTAGGTAATGAGAATTATATTCCCACTAGATAAACAACCAGTTTATTTTAAAATGACTGACATGTACCACTGCAATAATGCAGAAAATACTTTACATGCAATTAAATTTCAAAACTCTTTTCATATATACACTTGGATATGATTCATTATGGAAACATGTGTGGATGCAGCTATAGAAATGAAATACACATTAAATCAATGCATTCATGGAATAAGTTGTAAGCATTCAATGTTAAATATCATAATCATATTCGCATAAATCACATCTTTGTAATGCATATCATAACATATAATAAACCTCAGCTTTTAGGAGATAGACCCCAGATCACTCCCCCTGCCTCTTCTTCCTTGGGAGTATAAACCAGATCATTCCCCACAAGGAAGCCTCTTTTTAGGAATGGATGCATCAAATCATTCCTCCTCATTTAATACCTTGGGAGTATATAGAAGATCATTCCCTACAAGGTAACTTTCCTGGAAGGTAAACATAGAATCATTCCTCCCCTTCACAGGCCTCAGTTTCAAGGGTCATTCATTGGGTCGTCCCTCCTCCTCATTTCAATTCCCTGGGGCACATATCAATCATTTCCCACCAGGGACCCTTAACCTCGCATTTCACATTACATCAAGCATTTTCATGTCATGCAAACATCTTTTACATAAATGTAAACATTCCATTGATAATAGCACAATAATGCCATGAAAACACTTTTACATAACATATGCCTGTCCGGGTGGTACCTCAAGCCACTTCCAATGCACACATAAGATTGGCCATTCTAGGGAAAATGCCATATTACATTCGGCCAAGTCAAGAAAAATATGAGAATGTGGCATTTTTAACTCATTTGGTTCCTTTTTAGCATTATTCTCATCATCTAAGCGTTTTGGCAACACTTTCAATAATTATGCCTAACATTTTCTCACACCTCAAATTTGTGTAAGTGCACTTTAAGTCATCCTTTTTCATGCTTTTCTAACTCATTATTCATATCAATGATAACCATACATCTAATGTCACAATTTCACATTTTTAGGCATACCTTTAAAGTGAAAAAGTAAGACTTTAAATTGACAACAAGTATGACTTGCCATGATTTTCTCTCTCTTCTTTTCTTAGAACTAGATATATATAGTTTCTAAGTCAATTTTTAAGAACAATTTCAGCATCATTCATATGCATTCATTCGGCCAAGGTGACTAATGCACACATATTTGGTTATTTGTGAAGCTAGACAATAAGAAAAATACCCAAATGCAAAGTTAATTGAACTTTCTCTCTCTTACCATTTTCTAGCACTTTCTCTCACTAATTCTAACACACAATTTTGCCAAAATTCAGCACCAACATTAACCCTAGCATTCGGCCAAAGTGAGAAAATAAGCAAAAGTGGAGTTGTTTCATCAATTCCCTTCCAACACAACAACATTCATGCAAAAACCATGCAAAATACCATTTTCTCACTCTAAAAAGCACAAATTCAGCATTTACCTAATTTAGGTTTTAGAAAAATCAATTTCCACTCATGAAACCTTACCTTTTCATGAGTTTTCATACTTTCCAACATATCTATATTCACAACCACAAGTGATTTCCAACATATTTCACATCCAAGTATGCAAATCTACCATACACATGTAGAGAGAGAAATTGCCACCTTTCTTACAATTTTGAAAACACCATAAATCTACCATGAAACATGAAAATAATTGCATGAGGTTGTTTATCTACCTTGAAAAGCCAATGGATATGTAATTCCCCTTTTAATTTGATGTAAGCTTCTTCTCTTCCAAGGCAAGATGAATTTCGGCCACCTCTCCTTCTTCTCCTTCTTTCACGGCATTTCTAATAGCTAGGAGAAGAAATAGACTGAATTAGAGTTGGACTTGTTTACAAAAATGCCATTCTTGCAAATTTTGTCAATTTCATCCTTTTTCTTTTCTTTTTATAACAATGGCATTGTCTCTCCTTACCATTGTAATTTTATACAACTTCCATGGGCTGGGACTATTCTGCCCTTCCAGAATTTTGAAATTGCATAGTGGTCCCTAAAATTTTTGGAATTTGCATTTTAGTCCCTAAGAAAAGTGCACTTTTGCTATTAAGTCCAATTTGGCCATTTTTGCTTCCTTTTTCATTCTTTTCAGTTTCAAGGGGTAAAAGTCACTTAAATAAAATTCCATAAGGCTCTTTTCCATGAATTTACCAATTTACTTTTATTTTAGCAAAATTACAATTTTTCCCCTAAGGCAAAATTACCTTTTTACCCTTTATGCTAAAACTATCATTTCACTCTCATTCTTTCTTCTTTTGATCAAGAATGAGTAAGGATTTCTAATTCCCACCTTAATAAAATATTTAGGGTAAAACTAAAATTTTCTCACATCATATAAAATTACCATCATAACCATGATTTGAAATTACAATTTTACCCTTCTTAGGGAAAATTGTCCTTTAATATTAACATAAGTAATTTCTTGCATAACTAGACTCTTCTTCCCTCTTAAATGAAAATAATAAGAGTCCTTTGTCATAACTTCATGAAATAAGAGAATTAACTAATTATTCATTTCATGGCAAAATTACCATTTTACCCTTCCTTACCAAATTTCCAATTTCATGCTTTTATCACAAAAGTGATTATAAAATGATAAAAGTGTGCATTATAACTCCTTACTAAATCATCCTTAAACCTTCACAATTAATACTAAAATAATAACAACAACAACATCATCATAAGTTACAAGTGTTAGGAGCGGATGTTACACTTCCCATCAATGGTTCAGGGGCAAAATGGTAATTTGGCATAAGAGTGGATAAATTATCATTTTGAGCTGAATGATTGAAGAACTAGGATAAAGGTTACAATTTTTAGGCTATAACATCTGCTCTTAATATGAATAAGAGATGCTTGTTAGTTGTTAATTTAAGTTTAATGCTTGTGTATGTTGCATAAATTACATATAATTGCATTAGTATAGGGACTTAGTTGAAAGGAATAAGAACTAAGTTAAAGCGTGAATAAGGACTAAATTGAAAAGGGAAAGTTTTGTTAGGCAAAAGTCATAAAATGGCCAAGGGCTAGAATGCAATTGGTTAGACTTACTAATTCAAAAACCTTAAACCCTAACACACAACTCAAACTTCAGAACTTTTTAAAAAGAGAAAGAGAGAGGCAAGTAGAAAGAGAAAGTGGTGAGTTATGGAAAAGGGGAAGAGATTTGCTGAAGGAAGAACAGATTTGAGGCTAGGGATTAGTCTTACAATGAGGGAAGGACCATTTTAACACATTGTACATGCACATTCTTTAGGAAATCAAGGTAGCAACTCAATCTAACCCCATTTTTGAAATGTTTGCTTTTGCTGAAAAGTTCTATCTATGAATTATTTGAACTATGTTTAAGGTTTAAACCTACATTCTATGTGTTTTTAACTTCTATTAGGTGTTGCTTGCTAAATGGTCATGCTCATTTATGCTTGTAACTAATTGTGAAAGTGGGCTTATACCCTAAGTATGAGAATATGGTTTGATCTTAGTGTAAGTGATGTTAAGTTAAGTTTTAGGTTAGTTATAAGTGCTATATGATGTCTAAATGCTAGTGTTGAGTTCATGGCTTGTGAAAACGGTTTGAAAAAATATTTTTGGGGTAAAACTCTAGATGTAGTAGTATGTTTTAGAGCAGAAAGAATGTTAGCAGATGACTACCAACCCCTAGAAGTCGATTTCCATGTTCTTCGTCTACCCAGAAAGCATTACAGAATGCTAGAAGCCCACTGCCAAGCCCTGGAAGTTAACTTCTAGCCCCTGGAAGTCAATTATTGTGTTCTTTATTTTCTAAAAAAATTTCCAAGAAGCTAGTAGCCAACTGTATCACTTTACCAATCAATTTTCGGGTTAAATTTTTCCCAGAGATGCCTCAAAGAAGGCTAGTATTCGACTTCCAAGCCTTTAGCAGCCAACTGGTAGCTCTCGGACAATAATAATTCATAAGGGCAGTAAGCTAGTAGCTGATTGCCAGCCAACTATTTCAAATAAAGAGCTCAATGACTAATTTTGAGAGATAATTAGCCCAAAACCTCACTCAAACTAAGGATCTAAACATACGTGTAGTGGGTAACATGCAAGAAGTAAGGTCACATGTCACTAGGATGAAAGGACCCTTGTGATAGTGATACAAGGGAGTAGAAAAGCATAAGAAATGAAGGAGTGAAGTATTCTAAGTCTATGCATTAGTGGTAGATAAGCCCATAATCAAGTGACTAATTGTCTGTATGGGATGGCCTTTGGGCATTCCACAGTTATGCCATGGATTAGGATGGTTAACATCCACTCGAACACAGATGCTTTCAAAAACGCTGTGATGGTTGCGAACTTTAAGTTAGTGTGATCTTCCAAAGGCCATTTAAGAATCATGTACTTAGAGTTAAGCATAACAATGGTATAAGCCGAATCACCCTAGTATATATGTTAGAGAATAGTATACTATGAGTGTGATCCATCAGAAAGGAATGATGAGTCTATAACCCCATGATTTGCAAAAGCAAAGTGGATGAGACCTGTTTAGTGTTGGACAGCGATCCTATGAGTTGATATATCAGCCTCATTTGGGATGAAAGGGAAATCAATCCTGCTAGTCAGGGAAGATCTGTTAAAGTTGATAGGGACCATATAGAGAGAGTTATACTAGCCCCATTTGGGACAAAAGGGATATCATCCTACTGGTCAGGGATGATCTGTGAAAAGGGTAGGGACTATTAAAGGGTACTTGAATTTGGCCGGGGGGTGCCTCAAATAGTGCCAGTGGCAGAATTGTCACATATGATGTTAAGTTAACTCATGCATGAATATAGCGGTACGTGGAGTTGTTCGTTGGGTGGTACTCTTGATAACTCATATGCTATATTTGTTTATCTACTTATATGTTAAATGTAAAGGTATGTTTGTTACTCTATGAAATGTTTTATATGAAAGTTATTTTGAAAATGATAATGAATGGACATCCCATGTTGAAAAGCTTATATGTTTTAAATGTACACACATTAATATGAGCACATGACATGAAAGTATACTTCATGCACTGCATCCCAATAGTATGTATCACATTTTCATGATGAAAAGAATGTAAAGACTTTTTGTATAAGTACAGTGGTATAGGTTAATAGTTTTCAAAGTAGGTTACATCGCTACTGAGATTAAATTCTCACATAAATGATAGTGTATGTGTAGGCCCCTGGCTAGAGATAAAGGTAACTTGAAGAGAGGTACCCTTTTTAGGGTACAATGAAGGTTTATTTTATATAGTGTAGGCAGGTATTTATGTTGTGCTAGTCTTTATGATATGTTTAGGAAGGCTAGTATAGATTATCTCTTGTATAGCCTATATTAAGTTGGATGTATATGAATTAATGAGTAATTAGCAATAGGCAAATTGATAAGGTCATGAGTGGCAGGGATGTTGCTTCCATACCCCAATAGTTAGTTAATGATAATTATAAGATTGGATATGCATGTTTGTGTATAGCTATTTAGAGTAAACTATGTATATATATATGATGTGATATTTCGTTATGAGATCCCGAGTGTCGAACCCGACCCAAACGACACTCAATTAATCAACTTGGTAAAAAGTTTAAATTTACTTGGGTAGAAAAAATAGTAACACTCTATTATTATGATATTTACATATTATATTCTTTAAATTATCTTAAAAAGGAACTATAGGCTAAGAGGTATTACATGGACCACCTATAAATAGGAAAAATATCAGAACCTTCCCATTACTATCTTAAATTCAAAACTTAGAGAGAGAAAGAAGAGCTAGAGAGACAAAGTGAGGAATTAAGAAGGAAGTGGAATTTTTAGAGTGATTTGAAATAAGAAGTATGCAGTAAAGGAATCTAGGAGGACATATAAGATTAAAACTCTAGCTTTTGCAAGAAATAAGGTAACAAACAACCTAATCCTCTTTATTTTGAAAGTTACTGTTCATGTATTGAAAATTTTGATTTCCACATTATTAAGCCAGAGAATACATTCTTGATGTTTGTAACTGCTATTGGGTGTTTTAAATCGCATGGATGTACTTATGTTTGCATAAATCAGATTATGAAAAATGGTTTTTTACCTATTGATGAAAATGAGGTTGCATTCAAGATTCGAGTGAAATTAAACGATAATTTGGGCTTTTTTATGTGTTAAATAATGCTTATATGCTATTATTGAGTTGTTGATAATTAGAAATGGGTTACAAACAAGTTCTTAGGCAAAAATTTAGGTCAACAGCTAATTTGAAAAATAGAGCATAACATAGCAGCCAATTGCCAGTCCTTAGAAGTTAATTGTCGTATTCTTGAGTTACCTAGAAACTCAAACTGAATGCTATCAGTCGACTGCTAGCCTCTTGAGGTTGACTACCATGCTCATATTTTCTAGAAAATCGCCAACAGTAGAGTAGTCGACTATTGAGTCCATGGCAGCCAACTGGTAGCCCTTGGGATTAGAAAATTTTATCGGACAATGAACAGAAAGTCAACTACTGGTGGGTGGAAGTCAATTTGCTGGCCTCTATTTTGGATAATGAACTTAATAACCTAGGGATTTGAACCTAGAATGTATAATGGGTAACATGTGGCTTGAAAGTGAAAGAGAAAGAGCAAGAATGAGATGAGAATTCAAAAGGAATGAACATAAGATATACAAGAGAAATGAGAAAGCGTTCCTAGTGAATAGGTTTATTTCGAGTAACCAATTATTAGTATGGGATGGCTATTGGGCATTCTACAGTTGAATTAAATAATTTTGAAAACACCATGATGGTTATTAATTTTAACTACCTTAAAATGCAAAATGAGTGGAATCTCCAAGTTGTTTTGCCTTGAAATCCTTCTTCTCTTAGCCTAGATGTGTGTTTGGCCAGCCTCTTCTTCTCCTCTCTTCTTTGACAATTTCAGCATCCTAAGGTAGAAGAAGACTTAAATTAGGGTTTTGGTAAAATTACCAAAATGCCCTTGGTGTGAAATGACCAATTTACCCTTACTACTCCTTTTCAAGAATGGAATCCACTCTCCTTAGGAATGTAATTTTGTGCAACTTCTATGGGCTGGGACGTTTTTATCCCTTAATAATTTTGAAATTACAGAATGGTCCTTATCTTTTTGGAAATTGCAAATATGCCCCTAAGGAAATTACCATTTGGCCATTCAAGTCCAAATGCCCATTCTAGCTCTATTTTTCACCCTTTTTAGACTTAAAGTGTAAAAATCACTTAAATAAGTTTCATAAAACTTATTTTTGTGAATTTACAAATTTACCCTTCTTTTAGAAAAATTACCATTTTGCCCCTAAGGCAAAATTACCTTTTCGCCCTTTATGCCAATGTTGTTGTTTCCACTCTTATTCTTTCTCCTTTTGAACATAAAAGGGTAAGGACTTCTAATTTCTATTTCCTTGGAATATTTAAGATAAAAATTAAATTTTCTACATTATGTAAAATTACTAATATGCCTTTAGGGTAAAATTACAATTTTGCCCTTTTTGGGAATAATTGCCATTTTGACATCAAATGCACATAATCACTTACATAACTAAATTCTTCTTCTCTCTTAAATGAAAATGATGAAATTACTTTAATGTAATTTCATGAAACCAGAAAATTAAATTAATTTTTCCCCTTCACAGTAAAAGTACTATTTTGCCCTTCTTTACTAGATTTTCTAGTTTCACTCTTTTTATGAAAAAAGTGACCTATCTTGATGAAAATGTCCATTCTACCTTTTTAATGAACCCTCCTTATCATCACATAATTAATAATAATAATGATGAAATTAAAGAATGCAAAGTATTAGGGGCAGGTGTTACATATAGCACCCTATAGGATGTCTCCCTTAGAGTTGACAGAGTTAAAGGTACAGATAAAAGATCTCTTAGAGAAACAATTTGTTAGACCTAGTGCTTAGCCATGGGGAGCACCAGTGTTGTTTTTGAAGAAGAAAGATGGGAGCTTGAGGTTATGCACAGACTATAGGTAATTGAATAGAGTGAAAGTGAAGAATAAGTATTCCCTCCCTAGAATAGATGACCTGTTAGATTGAGGAGATATTGTGCTTTTCAAAATTGATTTGAGGTCAAGGTACCATCAAATCAAGGTTAAAATAGAAGGCATACCTAAGACTGCCTTTAGAATGAGATATGGGAATTATGTATTTCTTGTAATGCCATTTGGACTAACAAATGCTCCAGCTATTTTTATGAATTACATGAATCGTATCTTTAGAACCTACCTTGATCAGTTTGTAGTAGTTTTTATTGATGACATTCTTGTGTATTCTAAAAGTAGTGAAGAGCATGAACATCATCTTAGGATTGTGCTACAGTTGCTTAGGGAAAAGCAATTGTATGCCAAACTTAAGAAATGTGAGTTCTAGCTAGAAGTGAGGTTCTTAAGGCATGTAATTACAAAAGATGGAGTAGCAGTAGATACTAGTAAGACAAAAGTAGTAGTTGGTTGGGAAAAACCCACAATAGTGACTGAAATCTATAGTTTTCTTGGATTAACCGATTACTATAGGAGATTTATTTGAGGGTTTTCGTAGATCACGTTGCCTTTGACTAAATTGACTAGGAAAAATGTTCCATTTGTGTGGGATGTCAAATGTGAACATAGTTTTCAAACATTAAAGGAAAGACTAACCACTGCACTTGTCCTAACCATTTCAGATCCCTTAGGACATTTTGAATTATACTGTTACGTATCCAAGAAAGGCTTAGGGTGTGTCTTAATGCAAGATAAGAAAGTGGTAGCACATAAATCTAGGTAGCTAAGATCTCATGAAGGAAATTGTCCTACTTATGATCTAGAATTATTGGCCATACTATTTTCCTTAAATATTTGGAGACATTACTTTTATGGGTATAAATTTGAGGTATTTAATGACCACAAAGTCTCAAATACCTTTTCAATCAGAAGGAGTTGAACATGAAGCAGAGGAGATGGATGGAGTTTATTAACGATTTTGATTTTGAATTAAAATACCATACAGGGAAGGAAAATGTAGTGGCAGACACTTTAAGTAGGAAATCCCTTCATTTAGCTCACATTCTAGATAATGCTTCTACATGTTATAGTAATTGCATATAGTTCATTAATGCATGGACTTAGTTGAAAGGAATAAAAGCTAAGTTAAATTATGACTAAGGACTAAATCGAAAAGGGAAAGTTTACCTAGGCCAAAGTCACAAACTAACTCCAAGGGCAAGAATGCAATTAGTGAGACTTAGTAATTCAGAAACCCTAAACTCTAACACATAACTTAAACTTTAACACTTTTTAGAGAGAGAAAGAAGAGGGTGACTATAGAGAGAAGGTGGTGAGTTAGGGTAAAGGGTAGGATATTTTCTAAAGGAAGAAAGGATCTGATGCTAGGGATTGGCCTGACGACAAAGGAAGGACCATTTTAACACATTTTACATGTGCCTTTCTCAAGAAATCAAGGTAGCAACTTAACCTAACCCCATTTTCTGAAATGTTCAGCTCTTTGTTGGAAAAATTTTATTATTAATGTTTTGAGCCATGTTTGGGGTTTAAACCTACATTCTCTATGTTATTTTACTTCTATTAGGTGCTGCTTACTGAATAGTCATGATTATTTATGCTTGTAATTGATTGTGAAAGTGGGCTTATGCCCTAAGTGCAAAAATATAGTTTGATCTTAGTGTTGAGTGATGTTAAGTTGAGTTTTGGGTTGTTTATACGTGCTATATGATGTTTAAATGTTAATGTTGAGTTCATGGCTTGTGAAAATGGTTTGAAAACACATTTTTAGGGCAAAACTCTAGATGTAGCAGTAAGTTTTAGAGCAGATAGAAAGCTAGCAGTCATACTCCCAGCCCTTGGAAGTCGACTATCGTGTTCTTCATTTTCTAAAAAATTTTCCAAAAAGCTAGTTGCCAACTGCCCAGTCTAGCAGTTGACTATCGAGGCTAGTTTTTCCAAGAAACGTCTTATAGTAGGCTAGAAGTCGACTGCCAAGCTTCTAGTAGCCGACTGCTAACTCTTGGCCAAGATAGATTCAAAAGGGCAGCAAGCTAGCAACCAATTGGTAGCCTAGGATCAATCAACTGCTAGTATACTATTTCAAAGAAGGAATCAACAACATATTTTGAGAGGAAATTAGCCCAAAATCTCACTCAAACTAAAGATCTAAACTAGGGATGTAGTGGGTAACATGCAAGATGTAAGCTAACGTGTCACTAGGATAAGAGGATCCTTGTGACAGTGATACAAAGAGTAAAAAATGTAAGAAAAGAAAGAGTGAAGTATTCTAAGCATATGTATTGGTGGTAGATAAGCTCATGATTGAGTGATTGATTTTTGGTATGGGATGGCTGTTGGACATTTCCATAATTGTGCCATGAAGTAGGATGATTATCATCTACTTAAACCTTGGTGATTTTGAAAAACACTGTGATGGTTGCAAACTTTAAGTTAGTGTCATCTTCCAAAGGCCAATTAAGAAACACATACCTAGAGTTAAGTATAACCATGGACATAAGCATAATCACCCCAGTATATATGTTAGAGAATAGCATGCCAGGAGTGTGATCCATCAAAAAGATATGGTGATTCCATAGCCTCATGATCTATGAAAATGGAGTAGATAGGACCTATCCAGAGTCAGACGGTGACCCCATCAGTTGATAGCTAGTCTCGTTTGAGGAAAGAAGATAAATTGGGTAGAGTTGACAACGATCCCGTTGGTTATAAGATGATACTCAGATCCGGTTGAGGGACGCCTTAGATAGTACAAAAATTAATGAGTGGCTAAATAGTCACGAACTCATGCATGTATGTAATGGTACATGGAGTTGTTCGTTGGGTGGTACTTCCCGATAATTCATATGTTCCTTTTTTACTCCTGCTCATATGTTAAATGTAAAGGCATGTTTGTTATCCTATGGAATATTTGATATGAAAGTATGATGAAAATGATGGTGAATATACATCTTATGTTGCCAAGTTATATGTTTTAAAATGTACATGCATAGATATAAGCACATGACATGAAAGTATGCTTTATGCATTACATCCTAATAGTATGTATTACATGTTTATGTTGAAAAGAATGTAGAGACTTTCTGTATAAGTATAATGGTATAGGTCAGTAGTTTTCAAAATAGGTTGCATTGCTACTGAGATTAAATTCTCACATAAATGTTGGCATGTACCAGATGTGTAGGTCCTTGACTAAAGATGAAGGTAACATGGAGAGATGTACCCTTTATAGGGGTACATGGAAATATTTATTTTGGATAGTATGGACATATATTTATTTTGTGCTAGTCTTCATGATTTTTGAGAAGGGCTAGCATATATTATTTCATGTACAACTTATATTATAAGCATGGATATAGATTTACCTAAACTTGTCGGTAAACACATTGATGGGGTTTTAAGTGGTAGGGATGTTGCCTCTATACCCCAATTGGCTAATTTGAAGTTAACCAAAGAGTAATTATGTATGTTTGTATGTATAGCTATTTAGAGTAAATTATGTATATTTATATATCTATATGATGTGATATTCTGCTACGATTCCCAAGTGAGAACCCGAGTGTAAAACCCAATCCCAAATGGAACTCAATTAATTAACTCAATAAAAGTTAAAAATTTACTAAAGTAGAAGTAATAGTAATGCACCATTATTATGATATTTACATATTATACCTTTTAAATTAATATAAAAGGAACTATAAGCCAAAGGGGTGTTACAATTACTAGTATTGTTAAAGCTATTAAGTCAAGGAAGTTGAATCCTAAATACATTAGACCATACCAGATTTTGAGAAAAATTGGTTCATCCGCTTATCAAATGGCATTACTCCCTTTTTGTCCAATCTCTACAATGTATTTCATGTTTCTCAACTCTGTTAATATATCCCTGATGCCAGTATAATACAATTGAAAGATAATATAATATATCATCCTAGACCTTTAAGAATCATTGTACTGAGGTTGAGCGATTGAGAAATAAAACCATTCCACTATTAAAGGTGTTGTGGGATCAGTCATCACCACAAGAAGCTACCTGGTAAAAGGAAGATGAGATGAAGAAGACCTACCTTGAATTATTTGATTAGATACATTCTAATTTTGAGGATAAAATTATTTTAAAGGAGGCAAGAAATGTAACATCTGCTCTTTCTATTTATGAGCGATGTTTGCTAGTTTTTAAATAAGTTAAATGCTTGTACTTGTTGATTAGATTGCATGTAGTTGCATCAGAGTAAGGGACTAAATTGAAAAGAAAAGAGTGGGCTATTGAATGAAAGGAAAAAGGTTACTGGAGAAGCTAGGTAGGCTTTCCATACTCCTAAGGGTAGCAAGCCATAATTTTGGCCAAAAGAGTTACTATAGCTACCAAATTTTTGAAACTTCTCACCAATGGTTTAGGGGCAAAATGTTAATTTGGCATATGACTGGAGAAATATCATTTTGAGCTGAATGATCGAAGAAGTAAGATAAAGGTTACAATTTTCAAACCACCTATAAATAGGCAAAAATATCAAAACTTTCCTATTGCTATCTTGAATTTAGAACTTAGAGAGAGAGAAGAGCTAGAGAGAGAAAGTGGGGAATTAAGAAGGAAGTGGAATTTTTAGAGTGAGCTGAAGTAAGAAGTGTGCAGCAGAGGAATTTAGGAGGACATTTGAGATTAAAACTCCAAATTTTGTAAGAAATAAGGTAGCAAACAACCTAATCCATTCTATTTTGAAAGTTACTATTCATTTATTGAAAATTTTAATTTTCATGTTATTAAGCTTATGTGCTTTATTTTACACATATCTGTTTGATGTTATTTATCTATTTTATGAGCATTCTGTGTAATTTTATTCTAAAATTCATTTAAGTTTGCATTAATTTTCATTTTTAGGCATTTTATCAAGTTATTTTTAGCAAATGGAGCAAATTTGGGCCTGGATAACTTTTAAAGCACCCAACATGGACCATTTGGGCCAATTTTCCATTATTGGGCCAAGCACACCCATTTTAGGTCTCTTATCCACGCAAGAGAGGAGGAAAAATAGGAGCAACATGCTTGAAGTGTAGATCCGCATAAGGGAGAAGGGGGGCTAAGATGTGACAATGAAGAAGCTTTTAGACGGAGGTGACATAACTTTGTGGTGGTGTGGCAAAGCCGACCAAGGACACCGTTATCGAGTTAGCCATTGGATTTAGAAGATGCAACCTACAACCCGAGAGATTTTCATGCATGACAGAGGTGATTTGGTTCGCTAGGGCTCAATAATTTTGACTAGAAGTGATGGCAAGACTGGCTCTGGTAACCTAAGAAGACTGCTGGGACACCACTTCCACCTTTAGACACTGATTCCATCACAGATCCAGCCATAAATTTGAGGATTCAAGACAAACCCAAGACGTGATCTGGTTGTCAGGACCTATTGACATTGTTCGTTGAGTTTTGTCGTTCTTGATCATCGTTTGACCTTAGGTTAGCTGTCTATGGTGTTTTCCTATCCTCCGGCAACCTGTTGGTGCCATTTCTCTGGTGACCTATAACCCTACCTAAGAGCATCCATGGGTAATCTGATAGTATCAGATTTTAAAGTTTTTTGGCAGTTTTCTGCTAGCCGTTTGTACTATTTTTGTCCAATATTCAAGAGAAAAGGCACACATATGATTTTTACTCTTTTATTCTTATGTATTTTGGATTTTCTGGACTGTTGGATTATGATTATGTGTAACTAGGTTTGTAAAACCCATTAGGGATCTGATTGTGTTAATGTTATATTTTTAATTGTATAGATTGTTAATTCTAATTGTGTAACCCTCTTTGCAATTATGTATGCATTGTTTAAGCTTTCATTACGAGACGTCATTGTTAATACTAATCAAATCTCTTTTTGAGATTAAGAGGTGATAATTGAAATCGGAACCTATTTGCAGAGAACAATTAATTTTTGCTTAAAGATTAGGTTAATTAATTGTTAGATTAAGGAGTAGCTATTCTTAATAGTGGTGAATTAGAACTAGAAGGTTGATCTAAAATCAAATATTATAAAGAGATTTTAGTGGTAGATTCCCAAGTATAGAAATTTAATTCTCTCGAGAAGGAAATTGAATTGAACTTAGAATTCACTCATAAGTATCATAATTAAAATTAATAATTCATTATCTTTTGTGAATATGCCAACCAGTACAGGTCCCCAGTGGGTTTGCTTTTCTTGCCTTGATATATTCTCTTTTTCATTCCTTGTCACTGGTTATTGTTTACTACATTTAGTTAATTATCAGTTTAGTTAAAAATCAATCACTTTAATTGCTAGGCTAAATATCAAAAAACAAGTAGTAACTATAGGCTTTCTTGTTCCCATGGGATACATCCTTGATACTCACCATTGCACTAGATTGTATTGATAGGTTCACTGCCTTAGGTGTAGTTGCATTGGTAGCACGCATCATAAGCCAGAGAAAAGGCTTAAAACTACATTCTTGATGTTTTTAACTACTATTGAGTGTTTTAAATTGCATGGATGTACTTATGTTTGCATAAATCAGATTATGAAAAACGGGTTTTTACCTATTGATGAAAATGAGGTTGAATCCAAGATTTGACAGAGATTAAATAGTAATTTAGGCCATTTTTATATGATAAATGATGCTTAAATGCTGATATTGAGTTGTTGATTATCATAATTGGGTTACAAACAAGTTCTTGGGCAAAAATCTAGGTTAACGGCTAATTTGAAAAAAGGAGCATAACATAGCAGCCAACTACCAGCCTTTGGAAGTCAACTTTGTGTTCTTCAGTAGCCCAAAAACGTAAATTGAGCTCTAGCAGCCGACTGCTAGACTCTAGAAGTCAACTGCCATACTCATTATTTTCAAAAAATTGCCAAGAATAGAGCAATTGAATGTCGAGTCCATTGCAGTCGATTAGTAGCCCTTGGGTTTGGAAAAAATTTGCCAGATAGTGAGCAAAAAGTCAACTGCCAAGTGGGTAAAAGTTGACTGGCTAGCCTTTATTTTGGATAATGAACTTAATGACCTAGTTTAAAGTACAATTAACCCAAAAATCCACACATGCGGGTTGAAAGTGAAAGATAAAGAGTAAGAATGAGATGAGAATTTAAAAGGAATGAGCATGAGATATACAAGAGAAATGAGAAAGTATTCCTAGTATATGGATAGTGGTGAATAGGTTCATGCACAGTGACCAATTATCGGTATCGGGTGGTCGTTGGGCATTCTATGACTGAACTAAATGATTTTTAAAACATCATGATGGTTATTATCTTTAAGTTTTTGAACTCCTCTATAACCAGTTAAAGGAGTTACATACTTAAAGTTAGACATGACCATGATATGAGCCAAGTCACCCTAGTCTATATAGTTATGAATAGTACTTTGGGAGATGATCTGTTGAAAATTGGAATCTCGTATATATTTATATACACAAAAGAGGAACTACCAAAGAGGTGTGCAGAGACTCTATTCCAATGGTGATATAGGGAAGGAACTGCTAGAGAGGTGAGTAGGGACCTTATTAAACCTGGTGATAGGGGAGGAATTACTAGAGAGGTAGGCAAGGACCCTTATGGGAGTAGTAATAAGGAAGATCATCTTACAATCGATAATTCGAGGAAAGATCTACTTGAGAGGTGGGTATGGACCTTGTGGTTCTTGGTAATGGGGGATGAACTGCCAGAGAGGTGGGCAGGGACCCTCGTGGTGGTGTTGAGGATGGTTGTACTTGGATCCACTAGAGGATGCTTTAGCATGTATAATGAATTGTGGTCAAGAATTGCCAAATAATATACATAAAGTAGTTAAGAACTACGGGTGTAACAACCCTATTAGTCTATGGTTCCTTTTAAGTGTTTAAAGGTATAATGTATATAATTATCATCATAATGGTGTGTTGCTATCACTTCTACTCGAGTAAATTTTAAAATTTTTACCAAGTTGAATAATTGAGTGTCATTTGGGTTGGTCTCTACTCTCGGGTTCTCTCAACATCGCAGTAGAATAGATATATATGTCTATAGAATAACCCTGGATTAACTATACACAGACATGCATTTTAATTAAATATAATTAGTTAACTATTGGGCATAGAGGTAACAATCCTGCCACTCATAACCCATCAATTATCTATTCATCAATCCAGCCTAATTCATGTATAGATAAGTTAGAATAGGTTATACAAAATAAATTATTACTAACCTTTCCCAAAATATCATGAAAGCTAGTGTAAATAAAACAAGCTCCTATTCTATCTCAAAATGGTCACTTTTGTACACCTCATAATAGGTACTTACTCCTACTTTACCTTCTCTTCAGCCCAAAACCTACACATCTGGTACATGCCAACAATAACGTGAGAATTGAATCTCAGTAGCAATGCAACCTATTACAAAATCCATTAACCTGTACTACTATGTTCGCACGAAAAAGCTCTACATTCTGTCATAAAACATATCACATGCTAATGGGATGTAATGTATGTAGCATTTAATCATGTTGCATACTCATAAAAATGCATATTCATCAAAACATTTCATCTTTAGAACATGGGAAGTGCATTCATCATCATTCTCATCATAAAATATTTCTTATAAAAACACAGTGTCCATCATTTCACTTTCATAACATATGAGCAGTATATAAAACACCCTAAGAGTAATCGGGAGAGTCGCCCAGCAACAACTCCATGTAGCACTGTCTATATGAATGAGTGCATGTCTAGTTAGCCATGCCTTAACTTTTGTACATATTAAGGAGTCTCCCAGTGGATCCAAGTACCTTAATGGTCCCCACCCCTTACTGGCAGATTATCCCTGACTAGCGGGATTCCTCTCTTTTATCCCAATCGGGGCTAGTATAACTCTCATGGGATCACCGTCAACTCTACCTGGATCATTTCCTCTCCACTTTTGGGTGAAACATAATACTATGGAATCACCACCATTCCTTCGAGGTGGATCACACTCTTGGTATGCTATTCTCTACATATACTCTAAGGTGAATTAGCCCATGCCCATGGTTATGCTGAACTCTAAGTATGTGTTTCTCATATGGCCGTAGAAGATGACACTAACTTAAAGTTTGCAACCATCACTGTGTTTTTGAAATCATCTAAGTTCAAGTGGATGTTTAACCATCCCAATTTATGGCAAAACCATGGAATGCCCAATGGCCATCCCATACCGACAATCGATTACTCGATCATGAGCCTATCTACCCTAAGGCATACATTGAGAATACTTTCCTTTTTTCCTTTTTGTGTTTACTGTTCTCTCTTTATTTTACTATCACAATGGTCTTATCACCCAAAAATCCTAGTTTCCTTGCTTGCTTATGTTGTGAACCCTTAATTAAGTTAGTATGGAGAATTACTAAGCTCACTTGCCATTAAAAACCTCATTTTGCAAGTTTGAGGGCTGCCAGTCGACTGGTGGAAGGCTAGCAGTCAGCTGGTGGCTCTCTGTATTCCTCAAGTGGTAAACAGCAAGCTAGCATTCGGCTACTAGCGTGCTAACAGCTAGCTGGTGGCTTACTAGAATGCATTCTGGGCAAAAATCAAAGCACGATAGTCAACTTCTTAGCGCAAACCCGGGCCCAATGTCGACTGCTAAGAATCTGGCAATCGGCTGCTAAGCCTCTGTCTGCACTTTTGGGTTTCCAAGAACATGACAGTTAACTGCCAGGATGGCCAGTCGACTGCTTAGTGCAAACCCGGGCCCGATAGTTGACTACTAAGAATCTAGTAGTCGGCTGCTAAGCCTCTATGTACACTTCTGGGTTTTCCAGGAACATGACAATCGACTGCCCCATAGGGAGCAGTAGGCTGCTATGCTTACTACAATTCAGAAAACATATTTTGATAGTACCCAGTCTAGAATAAATTCTATTTTCAATTCTAAATGCATGAGCTTAATTTCCTTACAACAAACTTTACTTCTCATGAAACATTTCTCATGCATTAGCTCAAACATGGTACATTCAAGGAAAACTAGTCTATACCTCTAGATGAACAAAACCTAGCCCTTATTATCCATTACAAGCACATATATGAGCATACATTCAACAACACAACATCCCATAAAAATATAAAAGCATACAAAATGTAGGTTTAACCCCAATCTTAGTTTAAACAGTTAGAAATTTATATTTTGCAGCAACAGTAAACTTTTCAAAAAAGAAAGGGGTCTAGGATAGATTGCGACCTTGATCTGTTGTAAATCTATATGTTGGATGTGTTAGAAAGCTCTTCCCTTACTGTAGGATTGATTCCTAACCTCAAATTTGCCTTTCGTTCAGTAAAATCTCTCCTTCCTTGCCCTAGCTTGCCCCTTTCTCTCTCTACCCATCCTTCTGCTTCTTTCTCTAAAAATGCTGAAGGTTAAAAGTGTGGGAGGGTTTAGGGATACTGCTAGGGTTTAAGGGTTTTGGGAAATTTCTATTTGGTCCATGAGCTATTTTGCATTCTTAGACTCCCTCATCTTTTCCCTTGTTAATTGAGCCTTTAGCCATCTCTTGCTAAATCTTTATTTATTTCCTTTCAATTTAATCCCTAGGCTAATGTAACTATATGTACTAATACAACATACACAAGCATTAAACATTAAATTAACAATTATCAAACATCTCTTTAATCATAATTGGAGCGGATGTTACAGCAGGTAGTCATAGACTATGAGAAATTCATTGTTGGGTGATGATTAATGAGGAGTAGATCACTTGGCGACTCTCTTGACTTCTCTTTGTGATAATAATGATTTGGCAATGGCCATGAGATATGCTATGAATTCCTTATTTATGCTCTGTGTTTATATGTGAATATAACCCTGTTACTATAATGACCCTTCTTATATACTTACATTATCAAAGTAATTAAGAAGCATGAAATTCTCATAAATGTTTTTTTCTTTTTCTTCTTTGGTACCAGTTGGGCCGTTACTAGTTGAGTGTAACCCAAATCAACCCTTTTATTTGTCCATTCAAATTCCACTTAACTACTTCTTATGCACAACATACCTAATATCTAAATTTATACCATTATATACTCTGGAATATGACATTTTAACCAGTTATTCATTAACATTTGAGGTATAATCCATAGTGGTGTAACTATAGTAAATTTGTCGTTGGCTTAATACATGTAAACATAAATATCCCTATGACATCATTCAACATCCCAAAACATTGATTAAGTAACCATATGTTTACAATAATATATTTGTTCAATCATATATACAACACATAGCTTTCATGCCATTCAAAACACTATATATAAACTCCCATTTACCTATCTTCATGGTTGCCTACTGGATCATATAATCTCTTCCATCATCTTGGAGCAAAATACATTCTAGTCCTAGCTAGGCACACCATAGCCCAGATTATTTGAACAAATAACTTAATGAGATACATTTATCCAAGTAAAGTAATTTACAATTTAACTTTTATAAAATCAGTTAAAAGTTCAGTCGTACCCTTTTTGGTATAAAAAATCTCTCCCTTACACTTCACTTCTATCCTTTTTGGTACAAACAACTTAATGATTTACAATAATGGTTTTGCACTTGTTTTCTCCCATTTTTCACTTCTATCCCATCATTTCCAATATTTCTAATAACATATCATATTTTTAGAGGTCTTAGAATACCCCAACAATTTAAAAAAATTTCATATTACTCCTAATTTCATGAAATGCCTCTAAATGGTCTTATAAGCTTAGGTTAAAGTATACAAAGCTTCCTTTAAGTTTTTTGGTCATTCTAAATGCTAAAATCAGTCCCATTACAACCATCAGATTAGCAATAAGAGGAAATAAAAAGAAGCAAAGTGCATTCAAAAATGTGCAAATCAAAGGCTAAGTTATCCTAGCTCATTTTACTTGCATTTTCCTCCATTTTTGAGCTTTCTAAGTGCCTTTTATTGCACTTTCTCTCTATACCCGTGGCTCTCTCTCTCTCTTCTATAACCTTTTAGTAATAATGGAGATACAAGGCTTACCCAAACAAATGAAAAACACAAAATAGATGAAAGATTTTAACTACTCACTAATTTTCTAACAAAACCCCCAAACTTTCCCTCATTTTCATAATCCAAAAGGTCCAGCCATTGGAGATTCAAGTTCCTCTATTCTGCAGTAAATAAACACTGTTGTGTGTTGCCCTAACAATGGACAGTGGTAGGGATGGTCGGTGACTGACCAATGGTGATCTTAGTGAGTGGTGGTGGTGGTAAAAAGTGAATCTAAGTTTGAGAAGGGAAAAGTGGAAGAAAGATGGAGGAAAGGAGGAAAAAGATGAAGATTCTAGAGAGAGAGAGGTGTGAAATGAGTTCAAAATGTGTGGGTTTCATTACTTAGGGCATTTAAAGGGAAATTTGGTAATTTTATTGATTTCTTCAAGATAAATTTCAATGCATTTTCTGATTTAAGAAAAAATATGGAATAGCATGAAAGTGATTTGAGAATTTTTGAAGTATCATAAATCTATTAAAAATATCTTGTAAGAATCTATTAGCAAATAAAGAATTTTCTATTAGATAAAATTTTGTTTTGAAAAATTCTCCAATTTGAGCTATGAGGTCAAAATAATTCACTTAATCACTTCTCAACAACATTTCCAAGTTTCTATTCAATTTTCCTAATTATTTAATTATTATTGTTGTTAATTTATCATTAGTACTTGTATTATTTAGAGTTATTACAGTTACCATTATGATATATCCTCTGTGATAGACGTGGTATGATATACCTTATGTAATGGATATGTGATATAATCTTATAATATATCCTGTGTGATGGGTATGTGATTTTGCATTCATAAGTATGAGATATAATTGTATTCATGAATGGTATCCAAATAGACTCGACGTATTATTTGATGATGAAAAGAATGTAGTGTAATTTTGTATGATTATGGTGATACATACCAGTGGACTTTTAAAAAAAAAAAAATAGGTTGCTATTGCTACTAAGATTTATTCTCATAAAAATGCTGGTTTGTATCAAATGCCTAGATACCAGGTCCTACTAGAGTTGGAAGTGGAAGTGGTTGAGACACCCTTCTTATGGTATTTCCTAATTATTAAAGAACTATGGGTTATATTTGTATAGGATGTTTCTCCCACCTCCTGAATGCATGAGATTTAGAGTCTGTATAGTAAAATTTTGACATGCTCAATACCCTAATTCCTTATAATTATTTTTGGAAGGATCATAAGGATGATTTTGTTGTACAAAATGAGGGCATATATGTATTAGGATATATGAGATAGATATCTATTACTAGATTTCTAAAAAAGGGTATGAGTGACGAGGCTGTTGTCTCCTTACCCTATTTGATAACTCCCACATATCTATAAGTATATATCTGATGTAAAGAAACTATACTTATTGTAAAAAAATTATGTATGTGTATGAATGCAAATATAAATATGTGTTTATTTTATTTTAATTATCTTCCGCTATATTACGTGTGAGAATCCCGAGTGTAGAATTCTCAAATCAATAGCACTTAATTATTTAACTTGGTAAAAGTTAAAAATTTACTCAGGAAAAGGTAGTAGTAACTTACCAATCCTGTAACAACTGAAAGGATTTGAAATAGTTTTAAAGGATTTTAACAGATAAAACTTGATTTTAGACGCTAATTTCCATCAAACGAAACCTAGCACGACTTTCGAGGATAGTGATTCGAAATGGAAGGCTATTCGAAGTTAAAAACACGATCAAACAGAAAGAAATGCAATCCGGCGATCAGAAACTGATGAAAGTTTCGTTCGTCAATTTCATTGACGGAGACCAAAACCTTTGCATGGAAATGCGTGCCGACATTTGGAAGGATGCCGACACCCTAAAGTATCCCCGGGTGGTCCGGAAAAAGTCAGAATCGTCCCTGGAGGCTTTAAATTTCACGAATTCCCTCCATTTCTCTCATATCTTTCTCTCTCCTCACCACACTCTCTCTCTCTCTTCTCTCTTTTCTCTCTCCTCCTTCCTCCACCGTGAACGGCCGCTACAGCCACCGTGGGCCGCCACCAAGGACACCAACTGACAGCCCTCACTAGTACTATTTAAGGTGTCCCCCAGTGGATCCGAGTACTTAAACTGATTAATTTCTTTTTACAAATCATTAATTGGGTGAAAATTTAATGCTCATGGATCACTACTACTGCTTAGATCATTTCCTCTTCGCTTTCTGGGTGACTCATGGTGCTATGAAGTCACCACCCTACTGTTGGTGGATCACACTCCCAGTACGCCATTTCTTATATATAATCTAGGATGACTAAGCTTGTACACATGGTTATGCTAAATTCTAAGTAGATGTTTCCTTTTATTTGGCCATCTAGGCTACACTAACTTAGAATTTGCAACTATCACAGCATTTTTTCTAAAATCTTTATTCTGAGTGGATGTTTCACCATCCATATTTATGAAACATCCGTGGAATGCACAACAGCCATCCCATACCGACAATTGGTTACTCGGTTACAAGCTTGTCTATCCTGAAACATATTTTAGAAATACTTCCTCTAATTCTCTTGAGTATCTTCCTATGTTTTCCTTTGTTTACTATATTTCCCTTTTCTATTGGAATACAATATTCCTATTACTCTATTTTAACTATCAAGACACAATAACTATGGTTAAAATATAACCCTTGCCCTTATGTGTATGTTATTGTTGTCATATTGGAATTTTTTGAATATGGAAAACTTTTTATCCTTTTTAAACTCTTTCATATTTATTTATGACAACGTTGCCTAAATCAATTTAATTCTCCATTCTTGACAAATAATAATAATATAAATCTCTTATAAAATTTTAATAAATCTCAAGGGAGAATTTCATGATTTTGTCCTAAGGAAAATTCAAGAAAAATTGAATAATTTACAATTTAAATTCCCTTTTTCTATTCTTTAAATAATACCATTAAAATGGTGTAATCTCTTTTCCATAATCAACACATATTTCCTCACCTAAACATTACACAAAAGGGTTCTAGGTGAACACTTTCTATTATTTCACCAATCTTATTTTATTTAATTTCTAATATATCCATAAAACACAATTAAACATTAACTCTTAAAAAATCAACTTCAATGTGCAAATGGACATATTTTCCCTTTCCATTGGAATTGTAAAGACCCCCTAATACGACATACACAATCCTTTATTTGATTAGCGGAAGCATATGGATCTTTTCTAAATAGTATTCCCAAAGTGGGAATGTCAGGGGATCGCTACTGGTTGAGCGTAACTCAAATAGACTTCCCATTGTCTATTCGAATTCTGTTCAACCCTAATTCACATGCAACTAAACTAATTATACATACATACATCATAAATTACTTTGGAATGAAATCTAATATCCATACATACGGCATATGTAACAGTCCAGCCGCCCACTTGCAGATATTGTCTGCTTTGGTGGTTATCGAGCCACCTCACAGTTTTGTTCTTCCCTTTGTCGAGGGGGAAAACGCGTCCACAAGGGAGAGGTATCCACACCCTTATAAGGCATGCTTGCTCTCTCTCCAACCGATGTGGGACATTACAAATCCACCCCCCTTAGGGAGCCCAACGTCCTCGCTGGCACACCGATCTGGGCCCCAGCTCTGATACCAATGTAACAGTCCAGCCGCCCACTTGCAGATATTGTCTGCTTTGGTGGTTATCGAGCCACCTCACAGTTTTGTTCTTCCCCTTGTCGAGGGGGAAAACGCGTCCACAAGGGAGAGGTATCCACACCCTTATAAGGCATGCTTCGTTCCCCTCTCCAACCGATGTGGGACATTACAGTATTATATAAAGAACTAAAAGAAATATAGGGTTGGGGGTGTCTCATGATCGAGTGACCGATTGTGGCTGTAGGGCGTTCGTTGGGCATTCCATAGTTGTACCATAGATTAAGATGGTTAAACATCCACTTGAGCATCCACTTAAACTCCTAGAAAAGCAAGTCATTTGGCCCAGTACTTCATCATAGGGAGCATCGGTGTTACTTGTGAACAAAAAGGATGGAAGTATAAGAATGTGCATAGATTATAGGGAGTTGAATAAAGTGACTATGAAAAACAATTATCCCCTCCATAGGATTGATGACCTGTTAGGTAAATTAAGAGGAGCAGTTGTGTTTACTAAGATCGATTTGAGGTCGGGGTACCATCAAATTAGAGCGAGAAGTGAGGATATACCTAAGATCGCTTTTAGGAGTAGGTATGGGCATTATGAATTTCTTGTAATGCCATTTGGTCTGACCAATGCTCTAGTTATTTTCATGGATTACATGAATCACATTTTTGGACCCTACCTTAATTATTTTGTGGTAGTGTTCATTGATGATATTCTTGGATATTATAGAAATAGGCAAGAGCGTGAACAAAACCTTAGGATTGTGTTACAAGTACTTAGAGAGAAATAACAATATGCAAAACTAGAGAAGTGTATGTTTTGGTTAGATGAAGTAAAATTTTATAATATCCACATTTCACGCCCTTAAGTATGTTATTAAATCTTAAATTTATTATTGCATATCTAAATAATTGCACTTAAATTGTCTTAGGTTTTCCCTAAACAAGAAAAGAACCAAATTGAAAAGAAAAGTTAAAGGACCAAAGTAAAAAGGAAAAAGGTTATTGAATAACTCAAGGTAATCATAACGTTACACAAATATCGAGGCAAGGAGACAACAAGCCTATCACTCAAACTCCTTTTACAAAAAACTATAGATGAACAAGTCCTTCACATATCCTTTCCCATGTATTTGCCATTTTCCCCTTTTATATACAGCCAACAAATTGTAGTCCCAATTATAACCCAAAAAGAACATATAGAATCAGGACCAAAATGAAAGGGCTATAAGTACATAACTAAGGTGCCTAGTTCACTCTGCGGGAAGTTCTATAATAAACATAATATAGATATCTTTCAAAATGGTGAAAGTCCCTAAGAAGGGAACTTCCACTCTTGCTACTTCTATCTCCATGATCAAGAAATATTTAGGCATATGATACATATCAGTACAATAATGAGAAATATGTTCCCAGTAGCTAAATTGAACATTTCTTTTAAATAGCTGATATGTACCACTGTACGAATACAGAAAAAAATTTCTACATTCTATTCAATTGAAAATTCTTTTTATACAGTTCTATGGGTATGCCATATGTGAAACATGTGTGTATACATCTATGAATATGAGATATGCAACAGTGGTATCATTAATGGAATAGCTGGTAAGATTTCAACATTTCACATACATTAACAACTCACATTTATAACACATTCATGCATTATAATCAATCATGATATCATGCTCAGCTTAAAGCCATCTTTTTAGGATCATTCTTGCTAGACCACCAAGATGACTCAATATAGTGCCGTGGAGTCTCACCACTAGAGTATCTTTTAATGTAATGAAGTTATTACCATTAGAGTGACTCAATAGTGTTGTGGAGTCTCACTACTAGTGTATCTTTATTTATCATCTAGCTATCACCACTAGAGTGACTCAATAAGGCCGTGGAGTCCCACTACTAGGGTATCTTTATATGTCATCAAACTATTACCACTAGAGTGACTCAATAGTACCATAGAGTCTCACTACTAGGGTATCTTTATATATTATCAAGCTATTACCACTAGGGTGACTCAATAGTGCCATGGGTGCCTTTATATGTCTTTCCTTTCAAAAATGCAAAGTGTAACACCCCTTATCTTAACTTAACAACGTCATATAACATGTTCAGATAAGTGGTTACATTATTCTTAGCCTTTTATCTTGTTATTAGATTTTCTCGAGCATTTAATCCATCAATAATTTAATGTATAATTAGGTTTGGGTCCCTTTTTTCTGAGGTAAACATACTTTTGCACAGCAGAAAGAAAATCTCATACAACACAACGAAATTTAAAAATTTTCATATTATGTATAATGACTGTAAGATACATTATTCAGTGTACATAGACCAGGATATATGAAGTACCTATCCATAAGAAGTAAGGAGACAATAAGCCTGTCACTTAAACTCCTTTTTATAGAATACTATGGATGAACAAGTTCTTCCTATATCTTTTCCCTCGTAATTGCCCCTTTTCCTTTTCCTATATATAGGCAAAAATAGCAGTCCTAATTCTAACCCAAAAAGAACGTATAGAATTAGGACCAACACATATTTCAAAAAAGAACCTCCACCTTTGCCCCCTTCAGTCTCTATGTCAATGCTATATCTCTATATCTGATACATATTAGCATTTAATGAGAAACAAGTTTTCCAGTAGCTTAACAATTCAACATTTTAAAATCTACTAATATGTACCAGTGTGCAAGCATAGAAAAACATTTCCATCTACATTCTAGTCATATAGCCTCATTTATATATATAGATTGGCAAGCATTGCATGGTTATTTAGGATGTCAATGTGATAAACATGGTCATTCTCATACATCATATTTTCAAAAAAAGCATACATGTAACCATTAAAATAGCTAATGATCATCTATATATTCTCATTCTTAAAACTTAACTTGCTTGATAGTATGAAGCACATTTGGTCACACCACAAGAAACGTGGACACTTGGCCACTTTTTTAAGACTTGTGAACACTTGGTCACCTTGTGGATTGTTGGCCACTTTCATAAGATTAGTGAACACTAGCTCACATTGTGGACTCTTGGCCGCTTTCATAAGATTAGTGAGCACTTGGTCACATTGTGGACTCTTGGCCACTTTCAAAAGATTAGTGAACACTTGGTCACCTTGTAGACAATTTGCCACTTTCATAATATTAGTGAACACTTGGTCACTCATACATACAATTAGCAATCATAGTTAATTTTAATATTGCCCTCACTCATAACTATGGTAAGACACTTTATAATTCATTAACCAATAACATAATGATTTGGTATCCTTAGTTAACATAAGAGGTTACCTTCATCCATGATGGGAAAGGAATGAAACCGAATATTTTAAATGTCACATTGCTACATTTTCACCTTTTTACTATGACTTAAAATTAATGGTATTATGTATAAAAATTATATCTCGGTAGTTTCCCTTATATCTAAAACTATGTAATCATACTAGTGGCACTTTTTCTACTTTCGTCCTTGGATTATTTTACATCCTAAATTTAAGGTTACATACATTCCTCATTGTCGCATAAAAAAAATTAAATGATGCATCATGTATTAAGTTATTATGTAACAAAAAACCATTTTCCATATGTTATTCAATAGGTTAAAAAGAGTCATGTCATGGTTTCATGCTAAATTTTTAGCTACGTGATCCCCTTGGTTACTTGTAACATAAACCCTTACATGAACCCTTCAAGAGCATGAAATTCCCACACTTCATAATTCTAAGGTTTCTCATTATGCATGCTGAAATTTTTCATTAACCATACTCTTATGAATTTAGCTACATTTACCACCATACATCAATAATCACAACCCATTCCATTCATCATGCAAACTTAGCCAATAGAAATGTTACATCTTAAGGAATGCAAGCTAGAGAAATTGATTCCATGTAAACTTTAAATCATACTACAAAATTTAAATCATGAAATCAAAACATAGAATTGCTAAGCTACCTCAAGGGTGAAATAAAATGGAATTGTCCTAGCTTTCCCTTTGAATTTTCCCTTACTTCTTTGCTTCCTTCCCTTTCAGCTAGCTCTTCCTCTCCTCACAAAAGCTTTTGCTTTCCTTGCCAAGCTACTATCTTGCTTTACCGAGTGAAATTGTTGTGTATGTGTCCATTTCCCTCAATCTATCTCTGGTATATTTTCTATTTCCTTACATTGAGTGCTACACAAGTACTTAAGTACAATCCATATTAATTGAAATCTTGTCTTAATTAATCCACTCAGTCACGCCAAAGGAAGGAAAGAAGGGAGCCTCATGCAAGCTGCACTCTTCTCACAAGTTGTACAGCTCAAGCAAGACCTATGTTTTAGCATTATGCATGTATATATAATTCCATCATTCGGTTGCATTAGAGATGACAAAAGGGAAGGAAAAAGATAACTAGTATTACACGTCTCTTCCTTCTTTCTTCTATCTCTCCACCGAATGTCCTCTTCCATTCCACCTATTCTAGTATTTGATATAGCCAAAAAGGGATGCAAGGAGATCAAGGAAGAGTACCATTTTCACACATCTCTTTCCTCTCTCCCATATTGCCGTTTCACTAAATGTATATATATTTAAATGCTATATTCTTCTTTCCTTTCCCAATTGTGCTTGTTGTGAGGTTATATAGCTTTGACTAAATTACACGTTCTCTCACTCCCTCTTACTTGTTTTGCCATTCAGTTGACTAATGAATTCAAGGAAAGAAATTAAGCACCTTAACCACCTCAAGCACCTCATTCTTTATGTAAGCACCTCAAGCACCTAAATTTTTATATGGTGTTTTCCTCCCACTCCCATTATAATTTGGTTACCATAAGGAAGAAAGGGTTCTCCCTTAACTTATTTGTTCTAAACACTAAATTACACAAGAAAATTCATCAAACTTTATGGCAAACTCATCTAATTAATTAAGGAAACATAACATAAAAATAGTCACAAGAATGGGGTGTTACATTTCTCCCCTCGTTGAAAATAATTTTGTCCTTAAAATTTATACACACCTCATATAAATAATTTTGGATACACTCTTCTCATGTCCTCCTCTCTTTCCCAGTTGGCTTCCTATGGTGATGTTCAATCACACAAGATCTTCACAAGGGGAATGGCTTTATTTCGTAGGGTCTTTACCTCAGTACCAATAATTTGTAAAGGCTTTGGCTGATATGTTATATTATCCTTTAATTGTAGAGTACTAGCATCAAGTATATGTGAAGGATTAGGTATGTATTCTCTGTGCTGGGATACATGGAAAACATTATGAAGGTTTGACAAGTGTGGTGGTAAAGCTATTTGGTATGCTGATGGACTTACTCTCTTTAATATTTGGAAAGGTCCAATATATCTGGGACTTAGCTCTCGAGACTTCTTAGCTCTACCAATACCAGTAGTCAGGGATACTTTTAAAAAAATATAGTTTCCTTCCTCAAATTCGAGGGGTCACTTTCTTTTGTCAACATAGCTCTTTTGCCTATTCTGCACTTTAAGCATCTTTTCTCTGATCATTTTAATTTGATCAGTGGTTTGTTGCATAAGTTCGGGTCCTAACTATTGTCTCTCTCCAACCTCATACCAACACAAAATGGATCTACACTTTCTCCTATACAGGCTTCATATGGTGCCATCCCTATACTAGAGTGGTAGCTATTATTATAAGAGAACTCTGTTAATGGTAAACTTTGTTCCCAATTCCCTTTGTATTCCAAAGTACAAGCCCTAAGCATGTCTTCTAGAGTTTAGATGGTTCTTTCTATTAACCCATCGATTTGGGATGGTAAGCAGTATTGAAATTTAGTCTAGTACCAAAAGCTTCTTGTAATACTCTCCAAAATCTAGAGGTAAATCTGGGATCCCTATCGGAGAAGATGCTGATGGGTACACTATAAAGTCTCACTATCTCCTGAATATATAATTGTGCTAATTTATCCAATGAGTAGTTAATCTTAATGGGTAGGAAATGAGCAGACTTAGTTAATCTATCCACTACTACCCAAATAGCATCTTTTCCTGATTGAGACTTCGATAATCCCACTACAAAATCCATTGAGATCTTATCCCATTTCCACTCAAGAATGTCTAGGGGTTGCAGTAACCTTGTAGGTTTTTGATGTTCAATTTTAACCTGTTGGCACACTAGACATCTGGCTACATACTCTGCTATATTTTTCTTCATGCCTGGCTACCAAAACCTTCTCTTAAGATCTCGATACATCTTAATGGCTCTAGGATGAAAAGTATAATTGCTTTGATGAGTTTCTTCCAAAATGATTTCTCTCAATCCCTCAGTTTTAGGAACATATATTTTATGTTGGAATGTTACTACCCCATCATTCTCCTTTATGAATTCCCTTAAATCCCTTAGGGATATAATAAATTCATCATCCTTCTGAGCTTTAAGAATTTAGGCTCTAAGGGTATTCTCAATTTTTAACTCACTTAAACAGATTCTGTCTGGTAACACTAAAGTAGATAATCTCAAGTTCCTAAATTTTTCTATTAATTCCATTTCACTCACCATCATTTGGGCTACATGGAGGGACTTCCTACTTAATGCATCTGCCATAATTTTTGCCTTACCTGGATGGTACTTTAATTCAAAGTCATAGTCTTTAATGAACTCCATCCATCTCCTCTGCCCCATATTCAATTCCTTCTGATCAAAGAGGTACTTGAGACTTTTATAGTCACTAAATACCTCAAACCTAGACCCATAGAGGTAATGTCTCCAAATCTTCAAGGCAAATACTATGGCTGCCAACTCTAGGTCATGAGTAGGGTAGTTTCTCTCATGAGGTCTTAACTACCTAGAATCATAGGCAGTACTCTTCCTCCTTGCATTAGGACGCATCCCAATCCTTTTTTAGATGCATCGCAATATAATTCAAAATTTTCCAAAGAGTCTGGGATAACTAAAACAGGTGTTGTGGTTAATTTCTCCTTCAAAGTTTGAAAACTTCGTTCACATTTTGTGTCCCACACAAATGGAACAACCTTTTGGGTTAATTTAGTCATCGGCATCGCTATTTGTGAGAACACCTGGATAAACTGTCTATAGTATCCTGCTAAACCCAGAAAACTATGAACTTCAATTACAGTAGTTGGTCTTTCCCAGTTTACTACTGTACTAGAATCAACTGACACTCCATCTTTTGAAATTATATGCCCTAGGAATTTCACTTCTTCTAGCCAAAATTCACACTTTTCCAACTTAGCATACAATTGTTTCTCCCTAAGAATTCCCAACACTATCCTTAAGTGTTGTTCATTCTCCTATCTATTTTTAGAATACACTAAAATGTCATCAATAAACACTACTGCGGACTGATTGAGGTAGGGTCTAAAGATGCGGTTTATGTAGTCTATAAAAATAGCTAGAGCATTTGTCAGGCCAAAGGACATCATGAGAAATTCATAATGCCCATACCTAGTCCTAAAGGTTGTCTTAGGTATGTCCTCATTTCTAACTCTGATTTGATGATACCCTGATCTCAAGTCAATTTTAGAAAAGATAGTGGCTATTCTCAATTGGTCTAACAGGTCATTTATTCTAGGGAGAGGATATCTATTCTTCACAGTCACCTTATTCAGCTGTCTATAATATATACACATCTACATGCTTCCATCCTTCTTCTTGACAAATAATATAGGTGCTCCCTACAAGGACACACTGGGTCTAATAAATTGTTTTGCTAAGAGGTCCTCTATCTGCACCTTCAATTCATTTAATTCCATCAGGGACATCCTACAAGGTGCTATGGAAATTGGTCCTACCCTAGGGACTAGTTTTATGAAAAACTCTATTTCTCTCTTTGGTGGGAGGCTTGTAATCTCTTCTTGGAATACATCAGGAAATTCCTTGACTAAAAGGATGTTTTCTAGCTTTTGCTGACTTTTCACTTTTGAGGAACACAAGAAACTCATTCTCTAATTTTTCCTCTCAATCCCTATATTTACTGGTTTAGTATCTATGAAGGTCACAGACTTAGCTAATCATTCTAAAATGACATTATTTGAAGAGAGCCAGTCCATACCAAGGATGATGTCCAGTTCAATCATGGGTAAACAAATAAGGTCTATTTTCAATCACAATAAAGCAATTCAAACAAATCAATGAAGTGGACACATGTTCATTCATAGGTATTGCTATAGAAAGCTCATAAGGTAGGTTGGTTGTTGGCAATTTCAATTTCTGAACATAATCTAATGAAACAAAGGAATAGGTGGCACCAGAATCATACAATACAATTAAAGGAACATCATTAATAAAAAATGTACCTTTCATCAGATCTTCGAATTGGGCCACTTCTTTACCCTTTAGGGTATACACCCTTCCCTCGGTAATAGGTCTTGTGGTCTCCTCTGGTTTCTTTAAGGTAGGACAAGTTCTGGAGATATGTCCTAGCTTCCTGCATTTATAGCACATGTTCTACCTCATCAGACATGGCTTATCTCCATGATTCTTCCCTCATTTTGAACAGTTGTTCTGGGAAATTGGAGTATTCATCGACCTCTTCCTTTTCTGACTCCTAGGAAACTTACTATCACAGCCCTTATTGAATCCTGATGGTGTCTTTCTCTTGAAAAATCTATATTCCTATTTCCCTTTCTTCAGTGCCGTTAGGGACCAGAAGGCTTGTGGCATTTGTTAACCAGGGTTGGGTAATCCTTGATCTCCTAGGCTGCCACCTCATGATACAATTCAAGATCCAAACTATTCTCTAAATACATGGCCTTCCATGCCCTGTCGAGTCTTTATCTCAAATATGAGGAGAATTTTGATAACTCTTCAAACCAGGATAGATGTTCTTCAAATGGTCGGCCCCTTTGTTTTACTTGCATAAACTCATCTTCTTTGGCATTTCTCTCGCTTTGGGGAAAATATTTTTCTAAGAATACTTTCTTAAAATTCTCCCAAA
This sequence comes from Senna siamea, assembly GCA_031216115.1. Classification (NCBI taxonomy): domain Eukaryota; kingdom Viridiplantae; phylum Streptophyta; class Magnoliopsida; order Fabales; family Fabaceae; genus Senna; species Senna siamea. The sequence goes on from CM062354.1 coordinate 19,261,445, forward strand.
TGATCTAGGTCTCCTGAGCTGTCATCAACTATCTCATTCCCTTCCACCAATATTTATCCTCACCTACTAACTGATACGCCGCAAAGGAGACTTTTTATGGTTCAGCACTTCCCAGTATCTCAAAAAACTCCTCTATTTTTTGTTACCACTCTTCTGACTTCTTTAAGTCCATTTCACCATTAAAGACAAGAATTCTAACTCTCTGGAATTCATTCCAACCACCACCAGTTTGGGTACTCCCCTTTTCAGCCCCATTCTGAGTATCCTCAATCTAATATACAAATTGGCAAGCATTGCATGATTATTTGGGATGTTGATGTGATAAAGATGGTCATTCTCATACATCATATTTTCAGTAAAAGCATACATGTAACCATTAAAATAGCTAATGATCATCTACATATTCTCATTCTTAAAACTTACCTAGCTTGATAGTGTGAAGCACATTTGGTCACACCACAAGAAAGGTGGACACTTGGCCACTTTTGTAACACTTGTGAACACTTGCTCATATTGTGGACTCTTGGCCACTTTCAGAAGATTAGTGAACACTTGGTCACCTTGTGGACTCTTGGCCACTTTCATAAGATTTGTGAACGCTCGGTCACCTTGTGGATTCTTAGTCACTTTCATAAGATTAGTGAACACTTGGTCACTCATACATACAATTAGCAATCACAATTTATTTTACTTTTCCCCTCGCTCTTAACTATGGTAAGACACTTTATAATTCATTAACCAATAACATAATGATTTGGCTTCCATAGTTAACAAAAAAGGTTACCTTTGTCTATGATGGGAAAGGAATGAAACTTAATATTTTAATTGTCATATTGCTACATTTTCACCTTCTTACTATGACTTAAAATTAATGGTATTGTGTATAAAAATTATATCTTGGTAGTTTCCCGTATATCTAAAACTATGTAATCATACTAGTGGTACTTTTTCTACTTTCTTCCTTGGCTTATTTTACATCTTAAATTTTAGGTTACATACATTCCTCATTCTAGCATAAAAAAAATAAATAATGCACCATGTATTAGGTTATTATGTAACAACTAACCATTTGCCATATGTTATTCAATAGGTTAAAAAGAGTCATGTCATGGTTTCATGCTAAATTTTTAGCTACGTGATCCCCTTGGTTACTTGTAACATAAACCCTTACATGAACCCTTCAAGAGCATGAAATTCCCACACTTCATAATTCTAAGGTTTCTCATTATTCATGCTGAAATTTTTCATTAACCATACTCTTATGAATTTAGCTACATTTACCACCATACATCAATAATCACAACCTATTCCATTTATCATGCAAACTTAGCCAATAGAAATGTTGCATCTTAAGGAATGTAGGGCTAGAGAAATTGATTCCATGCAAACTTTAAATCATATTACAAAATTTAAATCATGAAATCAAAACATAGAATTGCTAAGCTACCTCAAGGGTGAAATAAAATGAAATTATCCAAGCTTTCCCTTTGAATTATCCCTTATTTCTTTGCTTCCTTCCCTTTCGGCTAGCTCTTCCTCCCCTCACAAAAGCTTTTGCTTTCCTTGCCAAGCTACTCTCTTGCTTCACCGAGTGAAATTGCCATGTATGTGTCCATTTCCCTCAATCTATCTCTTGCATATTTTCTATTCCCTTACATTGAGTGTTACACAAGTACTTAAGTACAATCCACATTAATTCAAAGGGAGTCTTAATTAATCCACTCGATCACGCCAAAGGAAGGGAAGAAAGGAGGCTCACGTAAGCTACACTCTTCACGCAAGCTATATAGCTCACGCAAGACCCACATTTTAGAATTATGCATGTATATATAATTCCATCATTCGGTTGCATTGGAGATGACACAAGGGAAGGAAAAAGATAACTAGTTTACACATCTCTTCCTTCTTTCTTCCATCTCCCCACCGAATGTCCTCTTCCATTCCACCTACTCTAGCGTTTGATATAGCCAAAAAGGGATGTAAGGAGATCAAAGAAGAGTACCATTTTCACACGTCTCTTTCCTCTCTCCCACGTTGCCATTTCACTAAGTGTATATATATTTAAATGCTATACTCTTGTTTCCTTTCCCAATTGTGCTTTCTATGAGGTTATATAGCTTTGACTAAAGTCCACATTCTCTTACTCCCTCTGTAACATTGGCTCCTATTTGTAATTAAAGAGATGTTTGATGATTGTTAATTTAATGTTTATTGCTTGTGTATGTTTCATTAGTGCATATAGTTGCATTAGCCTAGGGACTAAATTGAAAGGAAATAATTAACGATTTAGCAAGAGGTGGTTAGGGACTCAATTAAAAAGGCAAAAGATGAGGGAATCTAAGAGTGCAAAATAGCTCAAGGACCAAATAGAAATTTCCCAGAATCCCTTAAACTCTAGCAGCAGCTCTAAGCCCTCCCACACTTTTAGCCTTTAACATTTTTAGAGAGAGAAGTAGAGGGACAGGTAGAGAGAGAAAAGGACGAGCTAGGGCAAGAAAGGAGAGATTTTGATAAGAAAAGAGCAAATTTTGAGGCTAGAAATCAACCCTATAGCAAGGGAGGAATATTTCTAACACTTTAAACACACATTTGCAAGGAATCAGGGTAGCAATTCATCCTAAACCTCTCTCTTTTCTGAAAATTTTACTGTTGCTGGAAGAGTATGAATTTCTGAATGTTTGAACTAAAATTGGGGTTAAACCTACATTCTGTATGCTTTTCTATTTCTATGGGATGTTGTGTTGCTGAAGTTATGCTCATATATGTGCTTGTAATGGATTAGAAGAGCTGGGTTGTGTTCATTTAGAGGTATAGACTAGTTTTCCTTGAATGTACCATGTTTGAGCTAATGGATGAGAAATGTTTAATGAGAAGTAAGTTTTGTTGTATGGAAATTAAGCTTATGCATTTAGAATTAAAAATGGAATGCATTCTGGATTGGGTACCATCAAAATCATGTTCCTGGAAATCGACTGCTATGTATAGGGCAATCGACTGTCGTGTTCTTGGAAAACCCAAAAGTACAAACAGAGGCTTAGTAGCCAGCTGCCAGGTTCCTAGTAGTCGACTGTCATGCCCAGGTTTGCACTAAGTACTCGATTAGCCATCTTAGTAGTCGACTGTTGTACTCTTATTTTTACCCAAGATGCATTGCATAAAGCCACCAGCTAGCTGCCTGGCACTTTAAGAATACAGAGAGCCACCCACCAACTGCTAGCCTTCTAGTAGTCAACTAGCAGCCCTCTAACTTACAAAATGAGGTTTCTAATGGCAATTGAGCTTAGTAATTCTTCATACTAACTTAATTAAGAGCTCACAACATAGGTAAGCAAGGAAACTAGGAGTTTCGGGTGATGAAACCCTTGTGATAGTAGAAAAAAGAGAGAGTTGAAAACACAATAAGGGAAAGAGGAAAGTATTCTCAGTGTATGCCTTATGGTAGATGGGCTCATGATCGAGTGACCTATTGTCGGTGTGGGATGGCCGTTGGGCATTCCATGGTTGTGCCATAAATTAGGATGGTTAAACATCCACTTGAACTTAAATGATTTTGAAAACACCATGATGGTTGTGAACTCTAAGTTAGTGTCATCTCTCAAAAGGGCATATGAGAAACACATACTTAGAGTTAAGCATAACCATGGGCATGGGTCGATTCATCCTAGAGTATATGTAGAGAATAGCGTACCGGGAGTATGATCTATCAAAAAGGGATGGTGATTTCATAATACTATAATCTGCCTAAAAGCGGAGAGGAAATGATCCAGGTGGAGTTGACGGTGATCCCATGAAAGTATACCAGTCCAGTTAGGATGAAAGGGAGGAATCTTGCTAGTCAGGGATGATCTTCTCGAAAGGGGCAGGGAGCATTACGGTACTTGGATCTACTGGGGGATGCCTCAGAATGTACAAAATTTAAGGCATGACTAGATATTCATGTGCTCATTCATATAGAAAGTGATGCGTGGAGTTATTGCTGGGTGACTCTCCTGATTACTCTTAGGGTGTTTCATGTACTGCTCACATGTTATGGAAATGAAATGATGGCATGTTTACTATCACACATATGTTTTATAAGAAGTGTTTTATGATGAGAATGATGATGAATGCACTTCTTATATTTTAAAGATGATATGTTTTGATGAATCTGCATATGTATGAGTACATAACATGATTAAATGCTACATGCATTACATCCCAATAACATGTGATATGTTTTATGAAAGAATGTAGAGTTTTTTCGTGCAAGCACGATGGTACAGGTCAATGGATTTCGTAACAGGTTGCATTTCTATTGAGATTCAATTCTCACGTTATTGTTGGCATGTACCAGATGTGTAGGTCCCAGGCTGGAAAGAAGGTAAAGTAAGAGTAAGTACCCACTATGGGGTACACAAAAGCAACCATTTTGAGATAGAATAAGCACTTATTTTATTGTACTAGCTTTCATGATATTTTGGTAAAGGCTAGTAATGATCTATTTTGTATAGCTTAGTTAAACATAGATGTGAATAAAAGGATACTTAGATGAAATTATAGTGGTATGAGTGGCAGGATTGTTGCTTCCATGTCCAATAGTTAAATAGTTATATTTAATTAAAATGCATGTCTATGTATAGTTAATCCAGGGTTATTTTGTATATATATATATATTTATTTATTTCGCCACGATGTTGAGAGAACTCGAGAGTAGAGACCAACCCAAATGGGACTCAATTAATCAACTTGGTAAAAAGTTTAAAATTGACTCAGGTAGAAGTGATAGTAATGCACCATTATTATGATAATTATATACATTATATCTTTAAACACTAAAAAGGAACCTTAGGCTAATGAAGGTGTTACATTGTTGGTATCAGAGCATGGCTACCATGGTTAGCACAAAGCTAACTCAGTAATGATAGATGCTAATTAGGTAGTAAGGGTAGATTCCTCAAGATAGCGACTATTACAAGTTAGTTAGCTGAGCCTAGGCAGTTGACTACTTGTGTTATGTTTTTACTTGAGGAATGGAGTGCTAGGTTTGGGGAATGTACAATTTTTCTTGTAATGTTATATATTTTCTGATAAATATTCTGTTAATGAGACTGATCACCTTAGTAATGTTTGTTTTGAAGAGTAAGCTATGGCGTCTCTCAGGAGAAATGATACAAGGGATAAGGATGGAGAAGAAAATTTAGCTGGGATAATGCAGACCTTGATGGAGATGGTAGAGGCCATGAGAGAACAGGCCACTGCTGCCACCCAATGGCAGCTACCACTACTAAAGTGTTGAGACAGATGCAGGAGTATAGGAATGCAAATAGAAACCTTATCCCTAAGGGAGAACCAGTGAGGGATCAGACCTACAAGGGATGGTCTGAGTTTCAGAAGGCCAAACCTCCAACCTTTAGGGGTGAGTTCAACCCAAAGCTTGCTAAAGAATGGTTGGCTGAAATGGAGAAGTTTTTGGCAATTCTAGGGAATACAGAGGCCCAAAAGTTTAGTTCTCCACCTACATGCTGGCAAGAGAGGCCGAGTGCTAGTGGAAAGGGCCCAAGCAGTTAATAGAGCCTAAGGGGTCCAAATCACCTGGAACTCTTTCAAGGATGTATTTTTGGAAATGTACTTCCCTTAGAATGTAAGGAATGATAGGGAAGTAGAGTTTATGAAGATAAGACAGGGCAAAATGTCCTTGATGAGTACATGGCTAAGTTTAAGGAGCTATCTAAGTTTCCTCTTACTTACAAGTGAGACAGGATGAGGCATGGAAGGCTATGCACTTACAAGTTGTGCTAAATTTGGAGCTAAAAAAGGTTATGGCCCCTATGGAGATAAAGAACTATACCCTGTTAGCAAACAAGTGCCACATAGTAGTAGGAGGCCTAGTAGAGGCTGCTAAGGGGAGGAAGGACTATAACCCTCTTAAGAGGAAAATACCACAGGACCATGACAAGGGGAAAGAGATCTAGACTAGAAAGAAGCCTATGGGTGGGCAAACTGCTTCAGGTAACTGCCCTAAGTGTGGGAAGAATCACGGGAATAAGCCCTATCTGCTTGGACAAAATGTTTGCTACAAGTGTGGCAAGTCGGGACACTTTAGCGGGGAGTGCCCATTGTGGAAGAAACCAACTAAGGCCCCTAAGCCTCTAACTAAAGGGAGGGTCTATGCCCTCAAGGGCAAAGAAGTAAACCAATCTGATAATTCTATCAAAGGTCAGTGTTTTATAAATGATATTCCTTTAATTGTATTGTATGATTCTGGTGCTACTCATTCCTTTATTTCTCATGAATGTGTGGAAAAGTTAAGCCTACCTGTAACCAAACTCCCATATAACTTGTCTATTTCTACATCTGCTGGAAAACATATCTTAACTTCCTTAACTTGCTTAAATTATCCCATTATTGTTGAAAATAAGCCTTTTGCCGTTGACATTATCTGTCTACCTTTGGTAGATTTAGATGTTATTTTAGGAATGGATTGGTGTCTTTTAATAAGGTCGTTTTAAATTATTTTAAGAAGTCTATAACTTTTATGGATACTATACCTGTGAATAAGGGTACTGAGGAAAAGATCCAGAGATTATGTTTCCCGTGTTCTTCTGAGGTTGAGAGTCAGCATAAGCTTAATAGTATCCTTGTAGTTAGAGAGTTTTCTAATGTCTTCCCTAAAGAGATCTCTAGTCTTCCACCAGAAAGAGAGGTAGATTTTTCTATAGAGTTCATTCCTAGAGCGGTACTGATCTCTATAGCACCATATAGGATGTCTCCCTTAAAGTTGAGTGAACTCAAAGTTCAAATAGAAGACTTTTAGAGAATCAGTTCATTAGACCTAGTGCTTCATCATAGGAAGCACCAATGCTGTTTGTGAAAAAGAAGGATGGAAATATGAGAATGTGCATAAACTATAGGCAATTGAATCAGGTGACCATGAAAAACAAGTATCCACTCCCTAGGATTGATGATTTGTTAGATCAATTAAGAGGAGTAGTTGTATTCACTAAGATTGATTTGAGGTTGAGGTACCATTAAATTATAGTGAGAAGTGAGGATATACCTAAGACTGCTTTCAAGACTAGGTATGGGTATTATGAATTTCTTGTGATGCCATTTGGTCTAATGAATGCTCTAGCTATTTTCATGGATTACATGAATCGCATGTTTAGACCCTACCTTGATTAGTTCGTGGTAGTGCTTATTGATGATATTCTTGTATATTCTAAAAGTAGGCAAGAGCATAAACAACACCTTAGGATTGTGTTACAAGTGCTTAGGGAGAGGCAGTTCTATACAAAACTTGAGAAATGTGAGTTTTAATTAGAGGAGGTGAGATTCCTAGGGCATCTGATTACCCAAGAGGGGGTAGTAGTAGATCCCAGTAAGACTGAAGCTGTGGTTCATTAGCAAAGACCTACAACAGTGACTAAAATCCGTAATTTCCTCATATGAGCTGGTTACTATAAAAGGTTTATCTAAGGGTTTTTGCAGATAGAAATGGCCAAGACTCAATCAGGAAATGATGTTATTTTGGTGATAGTAGACCGATTGACTAAGTCTTCTCATTTTCTACCTATTAAGATTAATTTCTCCATGGGCAAATTAGCTCATTTGTATATCTAGGAGATAGTGAGACTGCATGGAGTCCCTACTAGCATTGTTTTAGATAGAGACCCTAGATTTACCACTAGGTTTTAGAGAGCTTTCTAAGAAGCCTTTGGTACTAAGCTAAGTTAGAGTACCACATATTATCCTCAAACAGACGGACAAACAGAGAGAACCATTCAGACCTTAGAGGATATTCTTAGGTCGTGCACCTTAGAGCATAAGGGAAGTTGGGATCAAAGCCTAGCATTGATAGAATTCTCATACAATAATAGTTTCCATTCTAGCATAAGGATGGCACCTATGAAGCCTCGTATAGAAGAAAGTGTAGATCACCTCTGTGTTGGTATAAGGTAGGGGAGAGACAATTACTTGAACCAGAGTTAGTTCAACAAACTACAAACCAAATTAGGATGATTAGGGATAAGTTGGTTAGAGCTCAAGATAGACAGAAGAAATATGCCAACAAAAGGAGGAGACCACTGGAATTCAATGAAGGGGATCATGTTTTCCTCATGGTATCTCCTATTATTGGTATAGGTAGAGCCATTAAGTCTAGAAAGCTGAATCCAAGGTATATTGGGCCATTCCAAATCTTAAGAAAGGTTAGTCAATCATTATACCAAATAGCCTTACCACTGTTCTTATCAAACCTCCATGATGTTTTTCATGTCTTGCAACTTCGGAAATACATCTATGACCCATCCCACATTCTTGATGCCAGTACAATACAGTTAAAAGAAAAGTTAACTTATCATCCAGAGCCTTTGAGAATTATTGGGAATGAGGTCAAGCAATTGAGGAACAAGGTCATCCCTCTAGTTAAGGTTTTATGGGATCAGTTATCTCCACAAGAGGCAACATAGGAAAAGGAAGAGGACATGAGGAAGTCTTACCCAAAATTATTTGAATAGGTACTTTTTAATTTCGAGGATGAAATTATTTTAAAGGAGGGGAGAATGTAACATCCGCTCTTATTTATAATTAAAAAGATGTTTGATGATTTTTAATTTAATATTTAATTCTTGTGTATGCTGCATTAGTTTTAAAGTTGCATTAGCCTAGGGACTAAATTGAAAGGAAATAAATAAAGATTTAGCAAGAGGTGGTTAGGGACTCAATTGAAAAGGGAAAAGACGAGGGAGTCTAAGAGTGCAAAATAGCTCAAGGACCAAATAGCAGTTTCCCAAAATCCCTTAAACCCTAACAGCAGCCTTAAACCCTCTAATACTTCTAACCTTTAGCATTTTTAGAGAGAGAAGTAGAGGGATGGGTAAAGAGAAAGGGGTGAGCTAAGGCAAGAAAGGAGAGATTTTGCTGAACAAAGAGCAGATTTGAGGCTAAAAATCAGCCCTACAGCAAGGGGGAATATTTCTAGCACATCAAACACACATATTTGCAAGGAATCAAGGTAGCAATTCATCCTAAACCTCTCTCTTTTCTAAAAATTTTACTGTTGTTGGAAGAGTATGAATTTTTGAATATTTGAATAGAGATTAGGGTTAAACCTACATTCTGTATGCTTTTCTATTTCCATGGGATGTTATGTTGCTGAATGTATGCTCATATATGTACTTGTAATGGATTAGAAGGGCTAGGTTGTGTTCATTTAGAGGTATAGACTAGTTTTCCTTGAATGTACCATGTTTGAGCTAATGGATGAGAAATGTTTAATAAGAAGTAAAGTTTGTTGTATGGAAATTAAGCTGATGCATTTAAAATTGAAAATGGAATGCATTCTAGACTGGGTACCATCAAAACCATGCTTTCTAAACTATAGCAGAGCATAACAGCTGACTGTTACGTCTAGGTAGTCGACTGTCGCGTTCCTGGAAAACCCAGAAGTGTAGACAGAGGCTTAACAGCCGACTGCCAAATTCCTAGCAGTCGACTTTCGGGCCCAGGTTTGCACTAAGCAATCGACTGGCCATCCTAGCAATCGACTGGCCATCCTAGCAATCGACTGTCGTGCTCTTATTTTGGCCGAGGACACATTCCAAAATGTGACCAGCTGACTGCTAGCTTGCTGTTTGGCACTTGAGAAATAGAGAGAGCCACCAACCGACTGCTAGCCCTCTTCTCTGGATGCGTACTATAATGCCCCAATCCTATAGTTCCTTTTTGTTATTTAAATTATATAATAAAATATATTATAAGATTGGTGAATTACTACTACCTCTACCCAAGTTAAATTTTAACTTTTTACCAAGTTAAATAATTTAATTCTACTAATTTTGGTTACTACACTCGGATTCTCACACATTAACCACCGAAAAAATTAAAATAAACATATATATATTCATTCACATACATATTTAGTTATATATATCCATCAGTTATTTGTCAAGATATATACCAATAAATATGTGAGTTTACAAAAATTTAGTCAACTAAGGCAAGGAGGCAACAATCCTGCCACTCATATCCTCTTTTTACTCACATATCTTTATAAATATATATCTTCATATTTTTCTTATATCAAAATACTCATCTACATGCCAAAATATTCAAAATATCATCCCCTATCCGTTCATAATGGTGAGGGAACTTCCACAACTACTAATACCCATAATTCCTTAATTATGGGGAAATACCCTAAGAAGGTTACTTCTACATACTCCACCTCCATCTTTAGTAGCACGTGATATCTAGGCACCTGATACAAACCATCATTTTTAATGAGAATAAATCTCTATAGCAATATCAACCAATTTATAAAATTACTAGTTTGTACCATCGTATTTAAACAGAAATACTACATTCTTCTCATCATTATACAAAATATCATAGCTATGTGGGCGTGCATGAAGATAATCATATAACATACTTGTAAATGTATGCACACTTCATTCCATATCCATCACATAGGATATATTCATAAAATATAATTAGATTATACCGATAACATGATTACATTCACCTAAAGAGCAGTAAGAAATAAGAGCATTTCTTAGTAGCCTTAGCAAAAAGTTATAATAATCATCATATAATAAGAGAAATCAGGAGAGTCACCAAGCGAACAACTTCATTTATTAAAATCATGTACTCATAACTTTTTGACGGCAATTTCCCATTAGCAATTCTTGACTATTGTATCACATTCATGTATTAGCTGGAGCGTCCTCCAATGGATCCAAGTAAAAAAGAGTCCTCATTATAAGAGTCCACATAATATGAATCCACATGATATGAGTACATGTAATAAGAGTCCCCATTTTCTGAGATCACTGTCCCTTTTTTGGATAGTTCATATATCAGTATGTTATTCATAAGTATGTATATTAGGGTTATTCAAATAATACTAAGGTTATGTGAAATTCTAAGTATGTAATGCCTTAAATTGGCTATTAAGTTCGCTAACTTAGAATTCACAATTATCATGGTGTTTTTGAAATATTCTATGATTCCAATAGTAATTCAACTATGGAATATCCAATTATCGTCCCATACTGGCAATTAGTCATTCAATTATGAACCTATCTACCATAACACATACTAGGAATATGATTCTCATTTCTCTTACACTTCTCTAGCTCTTTCCTTTTAATTTCTCATATGATTCTTGCTCTTTATCATTTAATTTCAAAACCCCATGTTACCTTATACATTTTTGATTCAAATCCCTTGTTTGAGTGGAATTTTGGGCTAACTATGCTTTAAACTAGGTCATTGAGTTAATATTCCACAACAGAGGGCAGCTAGTCAACTTACACCCACCTGGCAGTTAACTTTACTCTTACTGTCCTGTCATATTTTTCCAAACTGAGGGTTACTAGTCGACTGCCATGACCTTGATAGCCGGCTACTACTTTCTTAGTGAAATTTTGAGAAATGAAAAGCACAGAAGTCAACTTCTGAAGGCTGGTAGTGTAACACCCCTTATCATAACTTAACAACATCATAACGCTTATCTAGATAAGTGGTTACATTAATTCTAGTCTTTAATTACATTCATTTCTCCTGAGCATCCAATACATCATAGGTTTGTTATGCAATTAGGTTTGAGTTCTTTTGCTCAGGTAACATGCTTTGGCACAGCAGAATATAAAATGTTAAATAATACAACAGAATATATATATAAACTTTTCTAATATACATACATTATATAATTGTTTAGTACATCATTTGGTATACATACACTGGGATAGATGAAGTACCCATCCATAAGGAGTAAGGAGACAACAAGTTTGCCACTCATACTCCTTTACAAAATACCGTGAGAGAATAGGTCCTTCACATATCCTTATACATATGCCATTTTTCTTTCTATATATAGCTAAAAATATCAACCTTAATTCCAAAACCCAAAAAAATAAACGTTGAATTAGGACTCCAAAAAGGTCGGGCTATAGCTATATATTTACATACTCATCTATTCTATAGGAAACTCAAAAATAGTGATAACATAGACATTCTTGATAATAGTGAAAACTCCTAAGAAAGGAGTTTCCACCGTGTCCAACTCCACTTCGATTACCATGCAATATCTAACCATCTGATACATATCAGTTCAGTAATGAGAAATACATTCCCAGTAGATAAACAACCAGTTTATTTTAAAATAAATGACATGTACCACTGTAATAATACAGAAAACACTCTACATGCGGTTAATTTTCAAAACTATTCTCATATAGATACTTGGATATGACATATCACGAAAATATATGTGGATGTAGCTATAGAAATGAAATACACATTCAATTAGGTCATTCAAGGAAATAGGCTACAAGTATTCAATGCTTACATGCCATAATCATAATCACATTCATGCAATACATACATAACATTTCATAATTACTCAATTCTGGGAAGGTATACATGAGATCATTCCTTCCTACTTAACTATGCTCTTTGGAGGTATACACGAGATCATTCCTCCTACATTTCAATTTCTTGGGGTTTACATCAGATCATTCCCCTTAAGGCACTTCCCTGGAAGGTATACATTAAATCATTCTTTCACAGGCTTTTAATCTCAAGAGGTATTCACTCGATTATTCCTTCTCATTTAATTCCTTGGGAGTATACACCAGATCATTCCCCACAAGGAAGCTTTAACCTTGTCTTTCACAATTACATTAAGCATTCTTTGCCATTCAATCACTTTTGCATAAATTTAAACATTTCACTATTTATGGCAAAATGCATGCTATTATTCATTCATTCTTGACCCTTGCATCTTTGGTCTCTCTTCCCTTAACATAGGCCATTTAGATGGCACTTTAGGCTATTTCCAACTCATTCATAAATCTAGCCACTTTAGAGAAAATTTCACATAGTATTCGGCCAAGGTAGAATGAATATGAATACTTTGTATTTCTAACCCTTTTGGCACATTTCTAGCCTTACTCTCATTAATGGAACATCATGGTGACAATTCCCATAATTATGCCTAACACTTTCTCACACCTAAAAATTAGGTAAGTGTGCTTTAGGCCATTGTTTTTCATACTTTTCTAGCTTATTTTTCATGCCAAACATAATTACACATCTAATCTCACAATTTCACATTTTTATACACACTTTTATAGTGAACAAGTAAGACTTTAAATTGGCAACATTGCTTGAAACATAATTTGCCATAATTTTCTCTCTCCTCCTTTCTTGGAACTAAACTTATATGATTTCTAAATCATTTTCAAAAACAAATTTAGCACCATTCATATGCATCCATTCGGCCAAGGTGACTAAAGCACATTTGCTTGGCTACTTGTGAAGCTAGACAATGAGAAAAGTACCTAAATGCAAATCTAATTAGACTTTCTCTCCCTTACCATTTTCTAATACTTTCTCTCACTCTTTCTAACATAAAATTTGGCGAAAAATTCAGCACTCTTATAACCCTAGTAATTCGGCCAAGGTGAGAAAAACAAGCAAAATGGAGTTATTTCACCACTTTGCTTACATTACAACAACATTCATGCAAAAATACCACTTTCTCACTCTTAGAATCATAAATTCAGCCTTGACACCGTTTAGGGTTTGACAAAATCAAGTTTCATCCATGCAAACTTACCATTTCATGAGTTTCCATGCTTTCTTGCATATCTATAGTCATAACCACAAGTTATTTCCAACATATCTCATATCCAAGCATACAAATCCACCATACACATGTAGAGAGAGAAAGTGTCATCATGCTTACAAGTTTGAAAACACCATAAACATACCATAAAACATGAAATTAATGGCATAAGATTGTTTATCTACCTTGAAAAGCTAATAGATGTGTGATTTCCTTGTTGATTTGGTGGAAGCTTCTTCTTCTCCAAGGCAAATTTCAATTCAGCCACTTTTCCTTCTTCTCCACCTTTCACAACATTTCTAGTAGTTAGGAGAAGAAATAGGCTGAATTAAGGTTTGACTTATTTACAAAAATACCACTATTACAAATTTGTTAATTTCATCCTTTTTCTTTTCTTTTTATAACAATGGCATTGTCTCTCCTTACCATTTTAATTGTATGCAACTTCCATGGGCTGGGACTGTTCTGCCCTTCCAAAATTTCGAAATTTCATAGTGGTCCCTCAAATTTTCAGAATTTGCATTTTAGTCCCTAAGAAAAGTGCCTTTTTGCCATTAAGTCCAAATTGGCCATTTTTGCTCCCTTTTTCATTCCTTTTGGTTTCAAGGATTAAAATTACTTAAATAAAATTTCATAAGGCTCATTTCCGTGAATTTACTAATTTACTTCTATTTTTGACAAAATTATAATTTTGCCCCTAAGGCAAAATTACCTTTTTGCCCTTTATGTTAAAATTATCATTTCACTCTCTTTCTTTCTTCTTTTGTTCAAGAATAAGTAAGGATTTCTAATTCCCACCTTCATAGAATATTTAGGGTAAAAACTAAAATTTTTCCACCTCATATAGAATAGCTATCATGTTTATAGGGTGAAATTACAATTTTTACCCTTTTTAGGGAAAATTGCCTTTCAACATCAATGTAAGTAATTTCTTGCATAACTAGATTCTTCTTCTCTCTTAAATGAAAATAATAAGAGTCCTTTGACATAACTTCATGAAATAAAAGAATTAAACTAATTATTCATTTCATGGTAAAATTACCATTTTACCCTTCCTTACCAAATTTCCAACTTCATTCTTTTATCACAAAAGTGATTATATAATGATAAAAATGTTCATTCTAACTCCTTAATAAATCATCCTTAACCCTTCACAAATAATGCTAACAATAATAATAACAACAACGTCATCATAAGATATAAATGTTAGGAGCGAATGTTACAGGTAGTCGATTGCTAAGGCTCTAGTTACATTTTTGGGCAACTTAAGAAGACGACGGCCGACTATTAGAAACTACCAATTGGCTGTTACGTTATACTCTATTTTTCAACTCACGATTGACCCAGATTTTAGCCCAAAAACTTGTTTATAAACACGTTTTAACATTCATGAACTCAAAGCCAATATGTAAGCATTATCTCTCATATAAAAATAGCCCAAAACACCATTTTATCTCACTCAAATATAGGATTTAACCTTTTTCTCATCTATAGGGAAAAACCCATTTTTCATAATCTAATTTAAGCATTAATAAGTATATTCATGCAATTTAAAACACCCAATAACCTTTGAAAATATCAAAAATATAGTTTTAATCCCTTTTTCTCTTTAAACAACTTCAAAATCATGAAATTTAGTTACATGAACTGTAAATTCAAAATAAAAGGGATTGGGTTGTTCTGCTACCTTAATTCCTTGCTTGTAAGTTGATTATTATGTTAGATGTAATATCTGCCTCCAATATTCTTGATTATTATTATTATTATTATTAATGATTATTATTAATGATTATTTAGGTAGATGTCATTGTTTAGGCAGTGTTAAGAATGATTTACCAAAGGGGTAAAATTGAAAATTTTATTAAGAAGGGCAAAATAATAATTTTATTACAAAGAAGAAGGAAAAAAGTTTACCTAAGTATTTCATAGAATTGCATTTGAGGGCTTTTACCCTTTTCATTTAAAGAAGAGAAGAAATAAGGGTAAAAATCATTATGTTGACATAAAGGGCAAAATGGTAATTTTAATTTAAGGGCAAGATGGTAATATTACTCAAGGACACAATGGTAATTTCCTAAGGTGAAAGGGTAAAATGGTTATGAACCATAAGAGTTCCATGAAATTACAATTTGAAGGAGAGAGGTTGTCATTCTTGTTAAAAAAGCAGTTATAAGGGTACAATAGTCATTTTACATCAAGGGCATTTTGGTAATTTCACCAAAATCCTAATTTAACCTTCCTCTCTATGAAAGGAGAAGAAGAAGTTGAACAAGAGAGAAGAAAGAGAGGTGGTCGTGAAGGTGAGAAGACAAAGGAGAAGAGGAAAACAAGGAAAAAAACCTAGGAAGTTCCACTTTTCTTGCATTTTCAAGGTAGCTAAACATTTCTAAACCTGTATTTTCATGACTTATAGTTTGATTGAAATATTTTAAAGTTTCATGAAAGTTAGGTTTTTCTCTCTCTACATTCCTTATGGCTTGTTTTTCTATTAGGTTTTACTTGTATAAAAATATGGTTGTGTTTATGGATATTGGAATGTTTGTATAATTGAAATATTGAGAAAATTTTCATTTTCAAGATTGGTACTTATTTTCATGAAAAACCCTAATTTTTAAATGGTTATAGATGGCTTGAACTTTCATGGAAATGAAAGGTAAAGTGTGATTTTGAACTAGTATATTGTGATGATGGAAGCTAAGGAAGCAAAGGATTTAAACCTTTTATTTTTCTCTCTTTTTCTCTTTATGGCCAAGAACACTAAGCCATATTATAGCCAAGATTTTTATGAAAATGTTCTTGTATATGTATATATGAAATGGTTATGAGTCAGAAAGAGAGAGAAAGTAACATTCATGATGTTAGTTTGGTAAATTTACCTTTTATATTCATGTAATCCAATCTTGAAATGTGTTTTTAACATGAAAATGAAGATGTATGTGTAAATATATGTATGGCATGGAAAATAAGCCATGAAAATGGAGGAAATAAGGCTATACATATAGATACACAAATTGAGTATGAAAAAGTGCCTTGAGTAATGGAAGGAAATTGTACCATTATGCCTAAATGCTAGAAAGGATGGAAAAAAAGGGAATAAATAGTATGAAAATCCCTAACTTTCACTCTTTCCTCACTTTAACCAAGACCACCACTTTTGTTTCCCTTGAAATTGGTTAAACTTTGTTAATAAAATTGTGAAGGAAAAATGTGATGTAACATCCACTCCTAATACTTGCATTTTATGATAATGTTATTTTTATTATTATGGTTAGTATTATTTGTAGGATGTTAAGGATGATTTATTAAGGAGTTAGAATGGACATTTTTATCATTATATAATCACTTTTGTGATAAAAGAATGAAATTGAAAATTTGGTAAGGAAGGGTAAAATAGTAATTTTATCATAAAGGGGAAAAATAATTTAATTCTCTTATTTATATCAAAGGATTCTTATTATTTTTATTTAAGAGAGAAGAAGAATCTAGTTGTGTAGGAGATTATTTGCATTTGAAGTCAAAAAGGCAATTTCCCTAAGGAAGGGCAAAATCATAATTTCACCCTAAGGGCATATTAGTAATTTTACATAATGTAGAAAATTTAATTATTACCTTAAGTATTTTAGGAAAATAGGAATTATAAACCTTTACCCACTTATGCTTAAAGAAAGAAAGAAAAAGGGTAGAAATGATATCTTTGGCATAAAGGTTAAAAAGGTAATTTTGCCTTAGGGGTAAAATTGTAATTTTGCTAAAATAAGGGTAAATTAGCAAATTCATAATAATAGACTTTATGAAATTTTATTTAAGTAGTTTTCACATATCAAAATCGAAAAGAAGGAAAAATGGAGCAAAACTGGCCAATTTGGATTTAATGGCAAAATGACACTTTTCTTAGGGATTAAATTGTAATTTTTGAAAATTTAAGGGACCATTATGCAATTTTAAAATTCTTGAATGGCAGAACAGTCCCAGCTTATGGAAGTTGCATAAAATTACATTTGTAAGGAGAGACAATGCGATTGTTGAAAAAGAGAAGAAAAAGGGATAAAATGGACATTTTAGCACTAATGGCATTTTTGTAAATAACCTAAACCCTAAATTCAGCCTTCTTCTTCCTCCATATGCTAGAAATGTCGAGAAAAGGGTGGAGAAAAGGGAGAAGGAGGAGTTCTCACCAAAAAAACTTGGAAATTACACTTTTATTGGCTTTTCAAGGTAGCTAAACAATCCTATGCCATTCTTTTCTTGTTTTATGGTGTGTTTATTGTGTTTTCAATTTGCAGGAATGATGGATATTTCTCTCTCTACATTTTTATGGTGGATTTGCATGCTTGGGTTTGAAATATGTTGAAAAAAACTTGTGTTTATGGCTATAGACATGTTGGAATGTATGGAAACTCATGAAATGATAAATTTTCATGGATAGAACTTTGAGAAAATGGTATTTTTGCATGAATGTTATGGTATTGTAAGTAAAGTGATGAAACCACTCCATTTAGCTTGATTTCTCCTCTTGGCCGAATTTTAGGGTTTGGAATTGTGCTAAAATTTGGCAAAATTTTGTGTTAGAGAGAGTGAGAGAAAGTGTTAAAAAATGGTAAGAGAGAGAAAATCTAGTTAGATTTACATTTAGGTACTTTTTCCATTTTCTAATTTCATAAGTAACAAAAAAAAGTGTGCTTTATTCACCTTGGCCGAATGGATACATATGAATGGTGTTGAGTTTGCTCTTGAGGAATGACTTAGAAACCATATAAGTTTAGTTCCAAAAAAGGAAGAGAGAGAAAAGTATAACAATTTATGTTTCAAGCAATGTTGCCAATTTAACGTCTTACCATTTCACTTTAAAAGTGTGCCTAATAATGTGAAATTGTGGGATTAGATGTGTGATCATGTTTGGCATGAAAAATAGGCTAGAAAAGCATGGGAAAGAATAGCCTAAAGTGCAATTACCTAATTTATAGGTGTGAGAAAGTATTAGGCATAATTATGGGGATTGTCACCACAATGTTCAATTAATGGAAATAAGGCTAGAAATGTGCCAAAAGGGTTAGAAATGCAAAGTATTCTTGCTCATTCTACCTTGGCCGAATACTATGTGAAATTTTCCCTAGAGTGGCTAAATTTATGTATGAGTTGGAAATAGCCTTAGGTGCCATTTAAATGGCCTATGTTAAGGGAAAAGATACCAAAAGATGCAAAGGTCAAGAAGGAATGAATAATAGCGTATATTTTTGCCATAAATAGTGAAATGTCTAAATCATGCAAAAGTGATTGAATGGCAAAGACTGCTTGATGTAATTATGAAGGTCAAAGTAAAGACCAAAGGAGGAATAATCTAGTGAATACCTCCTGAGACTAAAAGCTTGTGAAGGAATGATCTGATGTATACCTTCCAGGGAAGCTATCTTAAGGGGAATGATCTGGTGTAAACCCCAAGGAATTGAAATGTAGGAGGAATGATCTAATGTACACCTCTAAATGCACAGTTAAATAAGAGGGAATGATCATGTGTATACCTTCTCATAGTTGAGTTTTTATTACATGTTATGATGTGTATTGCAAATATGTGAATTAGGTGAATATGATTATGATATTTAAGCATTGAATGCTTGTATTACATTCCATGAATGATTTAATTGGCTACATATCTCGTGTCTATGGATGCATATACACATGTTTCATATTATGCCATACCCAAGTATCTATATGAAAAGAGTTTTGAAATTAAACCGAATGTAGAGTTATTTTCTGTATTATTACAGTGGTACATGTCAGTTGTTTTAAAATAAACTGGTTTGTTTAGCTACTGAGAATTATTTCTCATTATTGGACTGATATGTATCAGATGCCTAGATACTGCCTGATAATGGAGGTTGAACTGGCAACAGTGGAAATTCCCTTTCTGGTAATTTTTACTATAGTAAAGGATGTTTATGTTATAACTATCTTCGAATTCCCTCTGGAGTAGATAAGTACTTAAATATATAGCTATAGCCCGATCATTTTGGGGTCCTAACCCTACATGTTCTTTTTGGGTTAGAGTTAGGAATGACATTTTTTTAGCTGTATATAGAAGGAAAAAGGGCATATGTATAGGGATATGTGAAGGACCTATTCACCCACGATATTTTGTAAAGGAATATAAGTGGCAGGCTTGTTGTCTCCTTACTCGTTATGGATGGGTACTTCATCTATCCCAGTATATGTATACAAAACGATGTACCAAATAGTTATTATAATGTATGTATATCAAAAAAATTTTTATATACTCTGTTGTAATGTTTGATATTTTATATTCTGCTGTGCCAAAGCATCTTTTACCTGAGCAAAAGAACCCAGATCAAATTGCAAAATAAATTCATGATGGATTGAATGCTCAGGAGGAATTAATGTAATTAAAGGCTAAAGATAATGTAACCACTTATTTTAATGAGTGTTATAACGTTGTTAAGATAAGATAAGCAGTGTTACAAGTGAGGTTATGGAAATATAATACAAGTAAGAAAGGGGTGTAATATCCCTATGTACACTCGGTTAAGGAAGGAAGGTCCACTATTCAAGAGTAGTTTACATGTGGGAGTAATAGGGAGATAAAATTAAGAAGAGAAAAGGAAATAGCTTGCTTGAGTTGTACAAGGTGTAGAATTGGTTTAAATTAAACATGCATAAGGCTTAACGTGAGAGGCATAGTTGCTTGGGAGACGCCTTTTATGTGTAAGGTTGAAGGTGCACTTGCATAAATCCATTCTTCCTTTCCTTTTGGCACCACAAGTGAAGAGGTCACATGGAAATTAAACTAAAATCCCAAGATTTGTAGCTGCAGGCTATACGCCTTATGTGAGGGAAGAGATTTCATGACCTTCCCTCCTTTTTCCTCCTTGACGTGGCCAAGTAAGAGCAAAAGGGGTACATGCTTGCATGTGAAATGACGTGTACTTAGGTACACGTGTGGCTACAATGAAAGGAGAATAGACAAAAGGGAATGGAATTGAAAGTTGTATTTTTAATATGGAAGCATGCACACACACGACAAGAGGAGAAAAAAAGGAAGGGGGTAGCATGACAATTGGGCAATGTAAGATTGCAAGTAAATGGGTGTACCTAGTAACAATAATAATTAAGAACAATAGGGGAATGGGAATTTTCAATTACATACACCCACACGACGCAAGAGGAAGAGTGAGCAGCATGGGAAATAGAGCTGCATGGTTTCCCTCTCTCTTTTCCATTGACGTGCCCAAGTGGCCAAACCAAGGAGTACAAGAAAGTGTACCTAAAGGTACATGTGTGGCATAAGACAACCAAGAATAAGCAAAAAGGAAAAGAGGAGAGGGAGTAAGGCAGCGTCCCATCTTTATCCAAGTTGGCAACATACATAGGGTAAGGGGAATTTCATAAAACATAGGAACCCACACGGCAAGGGGATCTAACAAAGAGAGAGGGAGATAGTGGCGTGAGGGAGAGAGGAAATAACAAAGCTTTGGAAAGAAGAGAGAGTGCAACGTGTACATTGGATCAAAACACAAAAGGAAAACTTTTGGGAGGGGGAAACTAACCGAGAAAAGAAGAAGCAAGGAAGGGCTAAGACCATTCCAATTGATTCTACCCTTGAGGTAGGTTAACAATTTCTAAAATTGTGTCCATGGTTTATTATATGTAATCACCATGCTTTTACAAGCTTTCATGGAACATTATTTTCTTCTCTACATTCTTGATGAAATGGATGTTATGTTAGGTAAGCTTGCCTGATAGATGGGTATGTTGGTTGATGGGATGAAATGAATATTGTTGTTTACTGGAAGGATTATGGTTAGTTAATGATATGTGCATGATGAACTATGGTTGAATATAATAGAAATGGAAATATGATTTTGAAAACCATTTCTTTCATGAAACTCCCTTTTTAGCTGAGAGGAAGATGAAATTTTACACTAAATTGATGTTACACTTTAAGTTTGTAATTGATGTTAAAATTGGCCATGGATGAAAGGGAAGGAAATTCATTAGGAATTTTCTATGTAAAGTGAGGCTTTAGGCAAGGCTAGAATAACAAAAGTCATGGAAATATTTTTGTTAAATTGATAGTGTGAGATTTTGCCATAACCATGCAAAATCAAGTGATGTACAAATATTCCAATGAAAAGGGAAAATATATCCATTTTCACATTGAAGTTAATTTTTGTAGAGTAAATGTTTAATGGTGTTTTATGGATATATTAGAAATTAAATAAAATAAGATTGGTGAAATAATAGAAAGTGTCCACCTAGCATCCTTTTGTGTAATGTTTAGATAAGGGAATATGTGTTGATTATGGAAAAGAGATTATACCATTTTAATGGTATTATTTAAATAATAGAAAAAGGAAATTTTAAATGGTAAAATATTCAAGTTCCTTGAATTTTCCTTAGGCCAAAATCATGAAATTCTCCTTTGAAATTTATCAAAATTTTATAAGAGATTTATATTATTATTATTTTTCAAGAATGGAGAATTAAATTGATTTAGGCAACATTTTCATAAATAAATATGACAAAGAGTTTAAAAAGGGATGAAAATTTTTCCATATTCAAACAATTCCAATATAACAACGTTAACATACATATAAGGGAAATGGTTATATTTTAACCATAGTTATTGTGTCTTAATAGTAAAATAGGGAAATAAAAATATTGTATCATGATGAAAAGGGAAAAACATAGTGAACAAAGGAAAACATAGAAAGATACACAAGAAATTTTATAAAGGTGGCCAAGTGTCCACATAAGTGCCCAAGTGTGCACAAAAAATTTTATAACAGTGACCAAGTGTCTACGATTCATAAGGTGTGGCCAAAGGTGCTCCACACATGTTTCCTAGTGAGGTGTGGCCGAAGGTGCTCTATACCCGTGACTTAGTGTTCACAATGATTTATAAAGGTGGCCAAGTGTCCACGATTCATGAGGTGTGGCCGAAGGTGCTCCACACGTGTGACCTAGTGAGGTGTGGTCGAAGGTGCTTCATACCCGTGATCTAGTGTTCACGATGACTTTACACAGGTGGCCAAGTGCCCACGATTCATGAGGTGTGGCCGAAGGTGCTCTATACCCGTGACCTAGTATTCACGATGATTTATAAAGGTGGCCAAGTGTCCACATTCCTCAAAGTGTGACCAAAGGTGCTTCACACTTTAAGGAAAGGTAAGTTTTATGAATGAAACATGAAAAATATTATCAATCATTTTAGTTTTGCACACGTATGATTCCATGAAATGATGTTTACTTATATGATTCCATAAAATGATGTTTTACTTAAAAGAGAATACCTATGATTCCATGAAGTGCCCACGATTCATGAGGTGTGGCCGAAGGTGCTCTATACCCGTGACCTAGTATTCACGATGATTTATAAAGGTGGCCAAGTGTCCACATTCCTCAAAGTGTGACCAAAGGTGCTTCACACTTTAAGGAAAGGTAAGTTTTATGAATGAAACATGAAAAAGATTATCAATCATTTTAGTTTTGCACACGTATGATTCCATGAAATGATGTTTACTTATATGATTCCATAAAATGATGTTTTACTTAAAAGAGAATACCTATGTTTATCACATTACCATTTCCCATACTCCTGCAATGCTTGCCAGTTTGTATTTATGAATAAGACTATGTTTTCAAGTACCGGGAATGTAGATGTAAAAGTTTCGGTGCTTACACCCTAATACATATTAGTAAACTTTTAAACCTGGAATTGTTAAGCTACTAGGAAACTTGTGTTTCTCATTTATATATGCTAATATGTATCAGATATGGATGCTTAGTAGTATCAGTGAAGATGGGAGCCCTTTTTGTTGAAAACATTTTGTAATTTCTCATTTTAGGGTCCTGATTCTAGAGATATTTTTAAATTAGGATTAGGACTATTATTTTGGCTGTGTACATAAAAGGGGTACAAGAAATTACTAGGGAAAGGATATGTGAATGACCTATTCACCCAGTATTTGTAAAAGGGGTTTGAGTGATAGGATTGTTATCTCCTAACTCCTTATAGATGGGTACTTCATATATCCTGGAACATGTTTACAAAGGATGTAATAGACATTTATTGGACATTTACTAATTGTAATATAGAATTTTTAAATTTTCTCTTTGTTGTATGGTGTTTTAATTTTCACTATGCATAAGGTATGGTTATCTAAGCGAAAGAACCTGAACCTAATCCACTTGAATAAAATTTAATGGTATAAGCACTCAGACTTTAATAATAAAAGGAAAGGAATAATGTATCAAACTTATCTGTTTATATCAAAGGAAATTGTAATACTAGATAAGGGCGTTACAAAGCTTGTATGATAAATTGGAATTGTTTGTTGATGTGTTAAAATAGATATTGTTGTTTTCATGAAAGAACTACGGTTGGTAAAAATTTAGCCTATATAATGGAAGAACTTAATTTATAATAATTCTAAATTTTGGTATTCCTGTATGGGTAGCATATAATTTAGGTTATAGACATCAAAATTATGATGGTGCTTTTGTTGTCCTACTAAAACCGTACATGGCCTTTATAAGATAGGAAATTTCCTGATGAGAATTGGGTAAGGGAAAGTACAATTCAGTTAGTCAAGAGAAAGAAAGGCAAATGGTGAATTAAGGTATAATAAATTGGTTAACCTTTTTGTATATAATAAAGTCCCATAATAGTATTGAAATCTAAGAAATGAGAAAGGTGTCTAAACTTAAATTAAGTGTGTAGCATGAACCAAGAAAGTAAATAGAGCAAATTAGTAATGGCAATGGTTACATAAATTAAAGGTGAGAGAAAGTACCATAGAAATTAATACAATAACCTCAAGTTTAAAGTGTGGCAAGTATGAAAAACTATGACAATGTATGAAAACCCTAAGTTTGAACTTTTTTTATTTTGGCTAAAACCAATGCTTCATTTTCTTGGTGGCCAAATCATTATGCTAATTATAAAGGCATTAAAATGTACTTTATAATGGTTAAATGTAAGGGAGGTTGAATTGATGATAAGAAGAGGAATGGAAATTGCTAAGTGTATGTATGAGTGACCAAGGGTTCAGAATCTTTATAAAAGTGGCCAAGAGTCCACAATGTGACCAAGTGTTCACAATTTTTGTAAAAGTGGCCAAGTGTTCACTTTTCTTACAGGGAAAGCAAAGGTGCTTCATACTCCTAGGAAAGGTAAGTTTTAAGAATGAAAAATATATATGTGATCCTTGACTATTTCAACCGTTATATGTATGCTTTTACTGAGAAATTAATGTGAAAGAAATTGATTATGAAATATTGGAATGTTGAAGAAATAATTTTCTGTGCTTACACAGTGGTACATGTCAGTAAGATTTAAAATATTGAATTGTTAAGCTACTGAGAAACTAGTTTTCTCATTTGTATGCAGATATGTATCAAATGAAGATATTTAGACATTTCTGAGAAAGATGGGAGTAGCATTAAAGGAGGTTCTTTTTATGAATAGTATTTTGTAGCCTAAAGGTTTAAGTGACAAAAATGTTGTCTCCTGACCCTTGGATTAGTTTTTGATAGTTCTCCAATAGGTGAAATGTTGTAATACTTATTAAAGGATAGATAATGTCTTATGAATTTATTTCCGTTGTATTACAATTTATTTTCGTTGTGCTTATGATTTTTAATCTAAGCAAAAAAAAACCCAAACCTAATCTACTTTAATAATATTATGATGGTGTGAATGCTCAGACGTCGTTAATAAATAAATAAGGTTAAAAATAATGTATCGAACTTATCTATTTACATCAGAAGAGTTGTAATACTAGATAAGGGCATTACATGGAAAACATTGTGAAGGTTCGACAAGAGAGGGGATAAGGCTATCTGGTGGGATAATTGACCAACTCTTCTCAAAATTTGGAATGGCCCAATAAATCTGGGATTTAACTTTCTGGACTTAATGGCTCTACCTATATTAGTGACAGGCGATACCCTTAGGAAAACATAATCCCCTTCATCAAATTCTGAAGGTCTCATTCTCTTTTCAACATCTCTTTCCATTCTTGTGCCTTAGCCATCTTATCCCTGATCATCTTGGTTTTATCTGTAGTTTTCTATACCAACTCTAGCTTGAGCAATTATCATTCCCCTACCTTAAACCAACACAGAGGTGATTTACACTTCCTCCCATACAAGGCTTCATAGGGGGCCATCCTTATGCTAGAATTGAAACTATTATTGTATGAGAATTCTATCAATGCAAGGCTTTGGTCCCAACTCCTCTTATGCTCTAAGGCACATGACTTAAGCATATTCTCAAAATTCTGAATAGTCCTTTTTGTTTGTCTATCCATTTATGGATGATAATCAGTACTCAAGCTTAACCTAGTACTAAAAGCTTCCTGGAAGGCTCTCTAAAATCTAGAGGTAAATCTATGGTCTCTATTTAAGAAAATGCTAGTAGGGATCTTATGAAGTCTCACTATCTCCTGAATATGCAAACAAGCTAATTTTTCCAAGGAGAAATTGATCTTAATGGGTAGGAAATGTGCATACTTAGTTAATCGGTCTATTATCACCCAAATAGCATCATTTCCTGACTGAGTCCTGGGTAAATCTACTACAAAATTCATATAAATCTAATCCTACTTCCACTCAGGGATATCAAGAGGTTACAACAACCTAATAGGTTTTTGATGTTCAATCTTCACCTGTTGACAGACTAGGCACTTAACAACATACTCAGTGATGTGCTTCTTCATGCTTGGCCACCAAATTCTTCTGTTGAAGTCTTGATACATCTTAACGACACCAAGGTGAATGGTATAATTACTCCTATAGGCTTCCTCTAAGATTTTCTCCTTCAAATCCCTTAGACTTAGGAAAAAAACCCTATTCTAAAAGGTCATTAGCCCATTGACCTCTTTATGGAATTCCTTTGGGTCCTTCAGGGACTTTAAGAATTCATCTTTCTTATGAGACTCTAGGATTTGAGTCTTAAGGTCACTCTCAATCCATAATTCACCTAGACATATTCTATCTGGTAGCATTGACGCAGATAAGCTCAAATTACAAAAATTTTCTATCAAACTCATTTTACTCACCATCATCTGAGCTATATGGAGGGATTTCCTACTCAAGGCATCTGCTACAACATTGGATTTACCTAGATGGTATCTCAATTCAAACTCATAGTCCTTGATGTATTCCATCCATCTCCTCTATCTCATTTTTTGTTCCTTCTGATCAAAGGGGTACTTGAGACTTTTGTGGTTACTAAATATCTTAAACCTAGACCCATAAAGATAGTGTCCCCAAATTTTTAAGGTAAACACTATTGCTACTAGTTCTAAGTTATAAGTGGGATAATATCCCTCATGAAGTCTTAATTGTCTGGAAGCATAGGCCACTACTTTACCCTCTTGCATTAAGAGACACCTTAGACCTTTCTTAGATCCATTGTAGTACAACTCAAATCTTTCCAAAGGATTTGGGATAATTAGTACAAGTTTAGTGGTTAACTTTTTCTTCAAGGTTTGGAAACTATGTTCACATTTGGAATCCCACAGAAATGGGACATCTTTCCAGGTCAACTTCATCATTGGCATCGCTATTTGCAAAAACCCTTAGATGAACCTTCTGTAGTAACCAACTAGTCTGAGGAAACTATGGATTTCAGTCACCGTTGTAGGTCTCTCCCAATGGATTACTACTTCAGTCTTAATTAGATTGATTGATACCCCATCCTTGGTAATCACATGCCCTAGGAATTTCACTTCCTTTAACCAAAACTCACACTTCTCAAGTTTGGCATATAGTTGTTTCTCTCTAAGCACTTGTAACCAATTCTAAGGTGTTGTTCATGCTCTTGCCTATTTCTAGAATATACGAGAATATCATCATTGAATACTACCATTAACTGATCAAGATAGGATCTAAAGATGCAATTCATGTAATCCATGAAAATAGCTAGATCATTGGTCAGACCAAATGGCATTACAAGAAATTCATAATACCCATACCTAGTCCTAAAAGCAATCTTAGGTCTATCCTCACTTCTTACTCTGGTTTGATGGTACCTTGACCTCAAATTGATCTTAGTAAACACTGATCCTCCTCTTAATTGATCTAACAGGTTATCAATCTTAGGGAGGGGATATTTGTTTTTCAAGGTCACTTTATTTGCCTATAATCTATGCACATTCTCATACTTCCATCCATTTTCTTCACAAATAACACCGGTGCTTCCCTTGATGAAGCGCTAGGCCTAATGAATTGCTTTTCTAGGAGGTCTTCTATTTGCATTTTCAACTCACTTAATTCTAAGGGAGACATCCTATAAGGTGCTATAGAGATCGGTCCTGCTACAAGAACTAACCCTATAGAGAATTCTACTTCTCTCTCTGTTGGAAGACTAGAGGTCTTCTTGGGAAAGTCATTAGGGAACTCTCTAGCTATAGGGATATTATCAAGCTTATGCTGACTCTCAACCTCAGAAGAACATAGGAAACATAATTGTTAGATCTTTTCCTCTGTACCGCTATTCACAGGTATAATGTCTATAAAATATATAAACTTCTCAAAATAGTTTAGGAAAACCATATTGAAAGACAGCCAATCCATCCCAAGAATGACATCTAAATCCACCAAAGGTAGACAGATAAGGTCAACAAAAAAAGGTTTATTTTCAACAATAATTTGGCAATTTAGGCAAGTCAAAGAAGTTAAAACATGATAGCCGCAGTAGAAATGGATAACTCATAGAGCAATTTAGTTATAGGTAAGCTCAATCTTTCCACACATTCAAGAGAAATGAAGGAATGAGTGGCGTCAGAATCAAATAGTACAATTAAGGAAACATCATTTATAAAATGCTGACCTTTATTGGAATCATCGAATTGGTCTACTTCTTGGCCCTTGAGGGTGTAGACTCTCCCCCTAGTCAGAGGCTTAAAGGCCTCAATTAACTTCTTTGCTGCCGAGCAATCCTTGATGAAATGTCCTGGCTTACCATACTTGTAACAGACATTCTGTCCCAGCTACCATTGCTTATTCCCATGATTTTTCCCACCCTTGTTGTAGTTATCTGAAGCAATTTGCCAACCCATGGGTTTCTTCCATGAATAGGCCTTACCAAATGTGCTCTCATTTCCCTTAGCAAAATTCAGTTGTAGTTTCTTCTTAAGGGGATTTGACTCTCTCTTCCCCTTCTCCTCCAAACCCTTTGAAACTATGTGACATTTATTAGCTAATGTGGCATAATTCTTTATTTTAAACGAAGCCACAAAGGTCTTTAATTTTAATTCAAACCGACCTGTAAGTATATGGCTTTCCATGCTTCATCTTTCCTTAACTATAGATAAGAGGAGAATTTGGATAGCTCCTCAAATTTTTCCAAGTACTCATTAAAAGATATGTTTCCTTCTCTAATCTTCAAAAATTCTATTTCCTTCTCGTTTCTTACACTCTGGGTAAGTATTTCTCTAGGAACACCTCCTTGAAGGAATCTCGAGTAATTTGGACTCCATGGGCCTCTATCAGTGGCTTTGCCCCTTTCTCCCAGTGCTCAGCCTCCCTAACTAGCATGTAAGTGGAGCATTGAACCTTCTGGGCCTCTGTACTCCTTAGAACTACAAATAACTTCTCCATCTCCTCTAACCACACCTCTGCTACCTTTGGGTTAAACTCACCTATAAAGAAAGGAGGCTTGGCTTTCTAAAACTCAGACCATCCCTTATAGGTCTAATCCCTCGATTGTCCTCCCTCAAGGTTAGGGTTACAATTTACATTCTTATCCTCCTTCATCTGTCGAAATGCTTTGGCTGTAGTAGCTGCCTGTTGAGTGGCAACAATAGCTTGTTCTCTCATGGCCTCTACCATCCCCATTAAGGTTTGCATAACCCTAGCTAAGTTTACTTGACCAACTTTATCCCTTGTATTATTTCTCCTGTGTGGCGCCATACCTTACTCTTCAAAACAAACATTGTTGAGGTGATCAATCTCATTAACAGAATATTCTTAAGAGAATATATGGCTCCATAAGAAATATTGTACACTCCCAAACCTAGCACTCTATTCCTCAAGTTAAAACATAGCACAAGTATTCAACTATCTAGGCTCAACTAACTAACTTGTAGTAGTCTCTATCTTGAAGAATCTACCCTTAATACTAATTCTGCTAAGTACTAACCGTGGTAGCTATGCTCTGTACCAACTAAATGTAACACCCCCTTAGCCTATGGTTTCTTTTGTCTGTTAATTAAAAAGGGTATAATATATAAATATCATAATAATGGTGTGTTACTATTACTTCTACTCAAGTAAATTTAAAATTTTTACACTAGGGTTCTCACTCAAGAATTACAGCAAAATTATCAAATCATATATATATAATATGCTCTAGATAACTATACACAAACATGCATAATTACTCATTAGTAAACTTTAATTTAACTATTGGGATATGGAGGCAACATCCTTACCACTCATAACCCCATCAAATGGACTATTGATAGTGATAATTACTTCATATACATCCAAGTTTAGATAGGCTATACAAGAGATAATCTATACTAGCCTTTCTCAAAATCATAAAGATAGTACGAAATGAACATATGCCTATACTATCAAAATTAAACATATCTTTCCATGTACCCTATAAAGGTACTTCTTCCCATGTTACTTTCCTCTGCAACTAGGGGACCTACATATCTGGTACAGGTCAGTACTTAAGTAAGAAATTAATCTCAGTAGCAATGCAACCTACTTTGAAAACTACTAACCTATGCCACCAGACTCATACGAAAAATCTCTACATTCTTTTCATCATAAAATTATAACATATGCTATTAGGATGGAGTGTATGTAACATACTTCATATCCTGTGCTCATATCTATGCATGTACATTTGAAGCATATAACTTTTCAATATGGGATGTTCATTCATCATCATTTTCGACATAACTTTCATCTTAAACCATCCATGGGGTAACAAACATACATTTTCATATAACATATGAGCAGGAGAAACAAACATATTGTAACATCCCATATTCTCTTGATTATTTTTAAATTAATGTTTCCTTAATTAACTGGATGAGTTGCCATAAAATGTGATGAAACTACTTTGGTGATATAGTGTTGAATAAATATAACAAGGGAAAGAATAGACCTAGGTATTAAGTAGTATGAAATGTTCATAAAAAGGAGACATGTGAAAATTTGTCCCTTTTCTTTGTGTGTTAGTCGAATTGAGAAGTAATTATAAAGAGAAGTGGAAGTAAGATTTAATCTCTAGCAAGGTGTTTTCTTTCTCTCTTATTTAAGAGCCAAAACTAATATATGAATGAAAGAGAACATGAGGTATCATGTAAATGAATTTATCCCTCCTTATACCAAAAGACTTTCAACATGTAGAAAGAAAATTAAAAGTGGATCGGCAATGAAGAAATGAAGACAAGAACAAGAGACGTATTGGATTTTTATTCCATCTCTTGTATTTTATTTCTTTACTTTACTAAGAAGACAAGTGGAAAGAATGAAATCGGTGGAAACGATGGATACTTTGTAATGTAGGAAATTTTATTTCTTTTTGTCTTACATTAGCCGAACAATTAAGGGTGAGTGGAGGGAAAGCCTTACACACATTGGCATAATCGTTAGGATAGAAGAGAAGGAAATACTCGACCATGAAAAGTGAGGTGCTTACATGAGAAATGAGGTGCGTACATGCTAAGTAAGTTGCTTAATTTCCTTCTTTATATTCCTTAGCTAACTGAGTGGTAAAAAGCAAGAGAGTAATTGAAAGAATTTAGATTTTAGTTAAATCTATATAAATCCATGGCAATAACCAATGATAATGAGGAAAGGAAAAGTGTAGCATTCAAATGTATAGATGTAATTAGTGAAGAGGTGGAAGAGAGAAGGAGAGGTGTGGTTCATTAGCTCTCTTTCTTTCCTTCTCATTGCTTTTATTTAAAATGACCGAGTGTTAAGATGTATGCCTTGCGTGGATTACCTTTCTTCTCTTCCTTTGGCATAACCAAATGGTAAAAAGGGAGCATTGATGGATTCATTTATCTATACACAGTTTCAAGGAAAGTTGAGTTTATTTAAGTACACGTGTAGCTATAAAATAATAACAATTAAGAATAATAAGGAGAGTGTAGCATTCCATTTAACCGAATAGACAATATACAAGAGATGGATTAAATTAAAATATACATATTTACATGAATATGACAATTACATTCGGTGAGAGGGAGAGTAACTTAACATTTAGATATAGCGATGAGAAGGAGAGCATCTTGACATCTAAACAAAACAAACAAACGTTTGATGAGAGGAGAAGAAAACTAGCTTGGCCGAGAGGAGAAGAAGCAAGGAAGTAAAATAGAATCCACGAGGAATACCAAGGCACTTACATCATTCTTGCATTAGTGAGGTAGCTTATCAATTCTATGTTTTGATTTCATTATTTAAATTATGTAGTATGATTTAAAGTTTTCATGGAATCTAATTTTCTAGCTCTACATTCCTTAAGATGCAATGCTTTCATTGGATAAGTTTGTGTGATGAATTGAATTGGTTGTGGTTGTTGATGTGGTGATGTGGATTTAGCTAATTCCATGAGGGAATGGGTGATGGAAAATTCCAGCATGCTTAATGAAGAACTCTAAAATTAGAAAGTGTAGGAAATTTATTTTCTTAAATGGTCCATGTGTGTTGTTAGGTTTAAATTACCTAAAGGAAGAATGTTAACTAGGATATGGCTTGAAACCGTGATATGACTTTCTTTAATCTAATTAAATTAAGAGCATTTCTATTGGGATAATATAGAAGTGTTGCTAAAAATATAGGATAAAAGTTACTTGTCGGTTTCGTAAAATAAGAAAGCAAAGAATAATGAATGCATGTTTATTATCTTGTCTAGCAATGTACTTAGATGTAAGAGTGATAAGTGTAGAAAATTACCATGTGTAGCATGTAAAATGAGTCAATAACATAAGTAAAAAGAAATGAGTAGTGAAATGGTTGTATGATTTAAATGTGAGAAAAGGTACCCTAAGAATGCTAAAATATAGTATTATTAGTCTTGCAAGGTAGAAAGGATGGAAGAATGTGGACTAATGGGTAGGAAACAATTTAAATTTCACCCTTTATCATGATGGTCGAATGTAATCTCTAAGGTTATTTATAATGGCCAAAGCATTATACTATTTGTAAATGAGTTATAAAGTGTCTTATAATAGCTAAAGTCAAGGACAATAGCATGATGAATTGTGGTGGCTAATTATATGTATAAGTGAACAAGTGTTCACTATTTTTATAAAAGTGGGCAAGAGTCTGCAAGGTGACCAAGTGTTCACCAATATTTTATGCAAAAGTGGCCAAGAGTCCACAATGTGACCAAGTGTTCACTAAGTGGCCAAGTGTCCACATTTCTTGCAGTGACCGAATGTGTTGCACACCTTCAAGTAAGGTAAGTTTTAAGAATGAAAGGTATAGATGAGCATTGACTATTTCAACTTTTATATGTATTTACTCTGTTATGTTTAGAATGAAAATGACATCTTTGTCACATTGACACACTAGTAAATCATACAATGCTTGCCAATATGTATATGTGAATGAAACTATGATTTAAATGATTGGAGTGTAGATGAAATTACTTTCTATGCTTGCACAGTGGTACATATCAGTGAAGTTTAAAATGTTAAATTATTAAGCTACTAAGAAACTAGTTTTCTCATTTGTGTGCTGATATGTATCAAATGCAGATGTTTAGCATTTTCATAAATATGGAAGTGGCATTGAAGGAGGTTCTTTTATTAAGAGCATTTTGTATCCTAAGGGTTTGAGTGACATAGATGTTGTCTCTTGACCCTAGAATAAGTTTTTGACAGTTCTCAAATAGATGAAATGTTGTAATACTCATGAAAGGATATGTAATGTTATATGATTTTATCTCTGATGCATTACATTTTATTTTTGTTGTGCTTATAAGTTTTGATCTGAGAAAAAAACTCGAACCTAATCAACTTGAATAATATTGCAATGGTATGAATGCTCAGACGTTATCAATAAATAATTAAGGTTAAGAATAATGTACGGACCTTATCTGTTTACATTTAAGACGTTGTAATACTAGATAAGGGCATTACACATATTCTATGAGTTACTGGGAGTACCACACAATGAACGGCTCCACGTACCACTACTTTCATGCATGAGTTCACTTAACATGATATGTGAAAATTTTACCACTGGCACTATCTGAGACATCCCCCAATCGAATTCGAGTACCCTCTTAATAGTCACTGCCATTTTTATAGATCATTGCTTGACCAGTGGGTTGATATCCCTTTCACCCCTTGCGGGGCTGGTATAAATCTCTATATTATCCCTGTTAACTCTGACATATCACTCATGACCAACAGGAGAACATCCCTTTCATCCCTTGTGGGGATGGAATGTCAATTCATAGGATCACTATCCAACTCTGGATAGGTCTCATCCACTCTGCTTACACAGATCATGGGCTATGGAATCACCATCCCTTTCCGATTGATCACACTTTGGTATACTATTTTCTAACATATAGACTAGGATGATTCGGCTCATGTCCATGGTTATGCATAACTCTAAGTATGTCTTTCTTAAATGGCCTTTGGAAGATGACACTAACTTAATGTTCATAACCATCACAACATTTTCAAAATTGTCTATGTTCATGTAGATGTTTAACCATCCTAATTCATGGCACAATCGTGGATTGCCTAACGACCGTCCAATATCAACAATTGGTCACTCGATCATGAGCCTATCTACCACTAATGCATATGCTTATAATACTGTCCTCTTAACTTTCTTTATGTTTTCTGCTCTCTTCATTTCATAGTCACATGGATCCTCTCATCCTAGTGACACATGAATCTTACATCTTACATGTCACCCGCTACATCTCAAGTTTAAATCCTTAGTTTGGGTGAGATTTTGGGCTATTTATCTCTTAAAATAGGTCATTTATCTCACTATCTAAAATAGTGGACTAGCAAATAATCGACATCTGCTAGCTCATCTGTCCTATTTACCATGTCTTGCCCAAGAGTTGCCAGTCAGCTACTAAAGAATTGGCAGTCGACTACTAGCCTCAAACTGGACCTAACAGTCAACTACTAGAACAATTGGCTGCTAGAGCAGTCGGCTGCTAACCTTCAAGGACGTTTTCTGGAAAATGAAGAAACATAGCACATTTTCCTAGCAAGAATAACCCAATTGCAGTTAGAAACGTAGAGAATGTAGGTTTAAACCTCAAACTTAAAACATTCATAAATCACATTTTCCTAGCAAAGAGCTAAACATATCAAAAAATAGGGTTTAGTTTGAGTTGCTACCTGGATTTCCTGTATAATGTGCATGTATGATGTGCTAAAAAGGTCCTTCTGTTGCTGTAAAACCAATCCCTTGCCTTAAATCCATTCTTCCTTTAGCAAATCTCTTCTCCTTTGCCCTAACTCACCACTTTCTCTCTTTACTTGCCCTTCTCCTTCTCTCTCTAAAAATGTTGAAGTTGAAAGTGTGTCTTAGGGTTTAGGGTTTCTGAGTCCTTAAACCTCTCATAATTACAATCTAGTCCTTGGCCATTTTGTGACTTTAGTCTGACTAATCTTTCACTTTTCAATTTGGTCCTTGGTCAGACTTTGACTCAGCTTTTAGTTCTTTCAACTAAGTCCCAGCACTAATGCAACTATATGTAATTAATGCGACATACACAAGCATTATCTTACATTACCAACTAACAAGCATCTCTTAATTATACTAGGAGCGGATGTTACAAGTACCAATGATTCTAAAAGGTTTAAGAGTATATGTCAAATCATCTTTCAGTTGTACCATATTGGCATCAAGAACATGTGATGGATGTGGAAGATATTTACAGAGTTGAAAAACATGAAAAACATCATGGAGATTGGACAAAAATGGGGGTAAAGCTAGTTGGTAAGTAGATTAACCAATTCTTTTAAAGATTTGATATGGATAAATATATCTTGGGTTTAATTTTCTAAACTTAATAGCACTACCAAAACTGATAATTAGGGAAACTTTAAGGAATAATGATCCCCTTCTTTAAATTTTAGCGGTCTTCTTCTTTTATCAGCATAACTTTTCTGCCTATCTTAGGCCTTAGCCATCTTTTCTTTGATCATTCTAATTTGATCTATAGTTTGTTGCACTAACTCAGGCCCTATTAGTTGTCTCTCCCCCACCTCAAACCAACACAAGGATGACCTATATTTTCTCCCATATAAGGCTTCATAAGGAGCCATCCATATGCTGGAGTGGAAACTATTATTATAAGAAAATTTTACCAAAGGTAAATTTTTATACCAACTCCCCTTCTGGTCTAATGTACATGCCCTAAGCATATCTTCTAGAGTTTGTATGGTTCATTCAGTCTACCCATTAGTTTATGGATGATAAGTAGTACTAAAACTAAGTTTTGTGCTAAAGGCCTCTTACAAGGCTCTCTAAAATTTAAAAATAAACCTAGGGTCTTTATCAAACACAATATTAGTGGGAACTCCGTGGAGTCTCACTATTTCTTGGATATATAATTGGGCCCATTAATCTAAGGAAAGTTTTATTTTAATAGGAAAAAAATGTGCAGACTTAGTTAATCTATCAACTATACTGCTCATTCTAGTGTCACTAAGATGTATCAAGATTTGAAAAAGAAATTTTGGTGGCTAGGTATGAAGAAGCATATAGTTGAGTAAATCAGTACCCCTCTTGAATTCTCTTGGGTCCTGTAAGGACTTTAAGAACTCATCTTCCCTTTAAGCCTCTAATATCTTATTGCTAAGGTTATTTTCAATTCTTAATTCACTCAAACACATCCTATCTCGTAACACTAGTGTATAGATACTCATATTTCTAAATTTCTCTATTAGGTTCATTTCATTTATCATTAATTGAGCCATGTAGAGGGATTTCCTACTTAGAGCATTTACCACTATGTTTGCCTTTCCTGGATGGTATCTTAATTCAAAATCATAAGCTTTAAGAAATTCCATCCATCTCCTCTGCCTTATGTTTAATTCTTTCTGGTCAAAGAGATATTTGAGACTTTTATGGTTATTAAATACCTCAAACCTAGACCCATATAGATAGTGTCTCTAAATCTTCAAGGCAAACATTATCGCTACTAATTCTAAGTCATGGGTAGGATAATTTTCTTCATGAGGTCTTAGTTGACTAGAGGAATATGCTATTACCCTCACATTTTGTGTTAAGACACACCCTAGGCCCTTCTCGGATGTGTCACAATATAGTTCAAAACTTTCCAAGGGATCGAGAATTGTTAAGATAAGTTCTATAGTTAGCTTTTCTTTTAAATTTTGGAAACTATGTTCACATTTGTGATTCCACAAAAAAGGAACATCCTTCTTAGTTAATTTAATCAAAGGAAACACAATTTGCGAAAACCCTCGAATAAATCTCCTAAAATATCCTGCTAATCCAAGAAAACTTTGAATTTCTATCACTGTTGTGGGTCTCTCTTACCCAACTACTACCTCTGTCTTACTAGGATCTATTGCTACTCCATCTTTTGTAATTACAAGACCTAATAATTTCACCTCTTCTAACCAGAATTCATATTTCTCTAACTTGACATACAATTGCTTTTCTTTGAGTAACTATAAAACAATTCTAAGATGATATTCATGCTCTTCTCTACTCTTAGAATACACAAGAATGTCATCAATGAACACTACCACAAATTGATCAAGTTAGTGTCTAAAGATATGATTCATGTAAACCATAAAAATAGCTAGAGCATTTGTTAGTCCAAATAGAATTACTAGAAATTCATATTGCCCATATCTAGTTCTAAAGGTTGTCTAAGGTATAACTTCTGTTTTCACTCTAATTTGATACTACCTTGACCTCAAATCAATCTTGGAAAATACAATAGCTCCTCTCAACTGATCTAACAAGTCATCTATTCTATGGAGTGGATATTTATTCTTCACAATTACCCTATTCAATTGCCTATAATCTATACACAATCTCAAGCTTCCATCATTCTTTTTCACAAATAAGACTGGTGCTCCCCAAGGTGAAGCACTGGGTCTAATGAATTGTTTCCCTAAGAGATCTTCTATTTGTATCTTCAATTCATTTAACTCTAAGGATGACAATCTATAGGATGCTATAAAAATTGATCCTATGCTAGGAATTAATTCTGTAAAAAATTATATCTTTCTCTCAAGTGGAAGACTTTAAATTTCTTCGGGAAAGACATTTGAGAATTCATAAACTACAGGGATAGCATCAAGTTTTTGCTGAATTTGAATCTCAGAAGAACACAAAAAATTTATTCTTTGTATTTCTTCCTTACTTTTTCTATTTCACGATATAGTATCTATAAAAGTCACATATTTCTTTGAACAACCCAAGTTTACATTGTTTAAGGATAACCAATTCATCCCTGTAACATCCACTCCAATTATTATTAAAGAGATATTTGATAATTATTAATTTGATGCTTAATGCTTGTTTATGTTGCATTAGTGCATATAGTTGCATTAGTATAGGGACCAACTTGAAAGAATTACAATTCCTTAGTTGAGAGTGAGGCCAAGGACCTAAGTGAAAAGGGAAATTTTTCTGAGACAAAATGTGTAAAGTAAACCAAGGAGCCCTAAACCCTCTTCATTCTTCCAAACCTTCAGCATCCTAGAGAGAAAAGCAGAAGAGGCGAGTAAAGAGCAAAGGTGCAGAGTTAGGGCTGGGAAGGGAAGGTTTCTAAAGTAAATGGTGATTTAAGGCTAGAATTTAATCCTACAACAAGGGAGAATCATTCTTCACACATCAAACACATACATTTCACAAGAATCAAGGTAGTAATCCATCCTAAACCCTTATCTTTTCTTGAAATGTTACTGTTGCTGGAAAATATCGATTTCTTCATGTTTAAACTGAGATTGGGGTTAAACCTACATTCTGTATGTTTTTATACTTTTATGGGATGTTGTGTTGCTGAATGTATGCTCATATATATTCTTGTAATGGATTGGAAGGGCTGGGTTGTGCTCATCTAGAGATATAGACTAGTTTTCCTTGAATATACCATGTTTGAGCTAATGAATGAAAAATGTTTAATGAAAAGTAAAGTTTGTTGTATAGGAATTAAGCTCATAGTTTTCCAATCTAGGCACACAAACTGTTTATTTTGGATAGTATAAGTACACATTAGGATTGAGCTAGCTTTCATGATATTTTGAGAAAGGCTAGTGTAGGATTATTTTGTATAGCCTATTCTAACTTATCTGTATATAAATTAGGCTGGATTGATGATTAGACTATTTAATGGGGTTATGAGTGGCAAGATTGTTGCCTCCATACCCAATAGTTAATTGATTATATTTAATTAAGAATACATGTCTATGTATAGTTAATTCAGGTGTATGCTATATGTGTTTATTCCACTATGATATTGAGAGAACCCGAGAGTAGAGAACAACCCAAATAGCAGTTAATTAATTCACTTGGTAAAAGTTTTAATTGGACTCTAGTAGAGGTAATAGTAACACCAATACTTTGATAATTATTTTCATATTATATCTTTTTAAATACCTAAAAGGAACCATAGGCTAAAGGAGTGTTACAGCCTGACCTTTTGGAGTCCTAATTCTACATGTTCTTTTTGGGTTGGAATTAGGGCTGACATTTTTTGGCTGTATATAGAAAGAAAAAGGGCATATGCATAGGGATATGTGAAGGACCTATTTACTCATGATATTTTGTAAAAGGAGTATGAGTGGCAGGCTTGTTGTCTCCTTACTCATTATGGATGGGTACTTCATCTATCCCAGTGTATGTATACAAACGATGTACTAAACAGTTATCATAATGTATATATATATATCAGAAAGGTTTTTATATATTCTATTGTAATGTTTAGTATTTTATATTTCGCTGTGCCAAAGCATTTTACCTGAGCATGAGAACCCAAACCTAATTGAAAAATAAATCTATAATGGATTGGATGCTCAGGAGATTTAAATAAAATTAAAAACTAGAATGAATGTAACCACTTATCTGAAGAAGCAATATGACGTTGTTAAAATAAGATAAAGGGCGTTATACTTGTTGATGTCTGTCCTCTAAAGCGGATATGAATTTAATCAGTAGTTCCTCAAGGTTGGGTTTCTTTTCTAGTCCTTGAGAGAACTTGGTTGAAGGATTTTGTTGAAGTTGTTGCTGGTGCAACTTTTGAAATCCTGGTGGTGTAACGTCCTTGTCTAGTATTACAATTCCTCTAATGTAAACAGATAAGTTCGGTACATTATTCTATCCTTTTATTATTAACGTATGAGCATTTATACCATTAAGCTCTATTAAAGTGGATTAGGTTTAGGGTCTTTTGCTCAGATCAAATCTCATATGCACAGCGAAAATAAAATACTATACAATACAACAAAAATTTAAAACTTTTATATTACAACTGATA
The DNA here is from genome assembly GCA_031216115.1 of Senna siamea. Classification (NCBI taxonomy): domain Eukaryota; kingdom Viridiplantae; phylum Streptophyta; class Magnoliopsida; order Fabales; family Fabaceae; genus Senna; species Senna siamea. The sequence goes on from CM062354.1 coordinate 19,301,545, forward strand.
AATGTCTGATAATGTCTGTTACATCCTTTTTAAGCATGTATCAGGATATATGAAGCACCCATCTATAAGGATTCAAGAGACAACATTCCTGTCACTCAAACTCATTTACAAATAATGAGGGTGGATAGGTCCTTCACATATCCTTTCCCAAATAGTTGCCCATTTTCCCTTTCATGTACATAGTCAAAATAATAGTCTTAACCCTAACCCAAAATATATCTACGACCAGGACCCCAAAATAAGGAATTACAAAAAATTTTGACCAAAAAGAACTCCTATCTTCTCCGGCGTTGATAAACGTCTACATCTAATACATATTAGCATACAAATGAGAAACACAAGTTTCCTAGTAGCTTAACAATTCATTATAAAAAAACTACTAGTATGTACCAGGGTGCAAGCACTAAAAATACTTTCATCTACATTCTCAGTATTTAAAACATAGTATTTTTCATAAATATAAATTGGCAAGCATGACATGATTATTGGATATGTCAGGGTAATAAAGTAAATATTCTCTATTAAATAAAACATATTTTTATGGGATTATGCATGTAATTACAAAAATCACTTGTGCATTTCATTCTTAAAACATACGTTTATAAATTAATTATGCATACTTGGGTACTTGTGGACACTTGGCCACCTTCATAAAATTTCTTGTGCACACTTGGGCACTTGTGGACACTGGGCCACCTTTATAACATTTCTTGTATACACTTGGGCATGTTTTATCTCTTTTTGAACTCTTTGTCAGATTTATTTATGACAATGTTGCCTAAATTAATTTAATTCTCCATTCTTGAAAAATAATAATAATATAAATCTCTTATAAAATTTTAATGAATTTCAAAGGAGAATTTCATGATTTTGGCCTAAGGAAAATTCAAGAAAATTGAATATTTTACCACTTAAATTTTTCTTTTTCTATTCTTTAAATAATACCATTAAAATGATATAATCTCTTTTCCATAATCAACACATATTCCCTCACCTAGACATTACGCAATAGGGTGCTAGGTGAACACTTTCTATTATCTCACCAATCTTAATTTTATTTAATTTCTAATACATCTATAAAACACAATTCAAAAATTAGCTTCAATGTGCAAATGGACATATTTTCCCCTTTTCATTGAAATATTTGTACATCACTTGATTTTGCATGGTTATGGCAAAATCTCACACTATCAATTTAACAAAATTAATTCCAACCTTTTTTTATTATTCTAGCCTTGTCTAAAGCCTCACTTTACATAGAAAATTCCTAATGAATTTCCTTCCCTTTCTTTCATGGCCAATTTTAACACTAATTACAAACTAAAAATTTATATCAATTTAGTGTACAATTTCATCTTCCTCTCAACCAAAAAGGGAGTGTCATGGAAGAAGTGGTTTTCAAAATCATACTTCCATTTCTATCATATTCAACCATAGTTCATCATGCAAATATCATTAACTAACCATAATACTCCCATAACAACAATACTCATTTCATCACATCAACCAACATACCAATCTATCATACAAGCTTGGCGAACAAGACATTCACAACATCAAGAATGTAGGGAAGAACTAATGTCCCATGAAGCTTGTAAAAACATGGTGGATATAATTTAAACCATAGGACACAAATTCAAGGATTGTTAAACTACCTAAAAGATGGAACCAAAGTGGATTGCCATAGCTTCCCCTTGAATTTTCCTTGCTCCTTGGCTTCCTTTACTTCCTTTCTTAATCCCCTTTACTCCTCTTCCCCACAATTTAGTGTGTTCTCCATAACTCACGCTGCTTCCTCTCCTTCTTGGATACACGTCCGTGTGGGTGTGTATTTTCTAAGGTATGAGATGCTCTTTCTTTCCCTCTTGCAATGTGGGTTTCTATGCTTTATGAAACTCTCCTCACCTTGTGTATGTTGCTAACTAGGCTAAGGATGGAACGTTTCACTCCTCCTCCTTAATTATTATTGTCATTATCATTATTGTCTAATAGCCTCTCGTGTGGTTTTTTGGGTAGCCTTCCTTGCTTGCAACTTTGGGTTACTTCTTCCTATATTCACGCTACATCTTCCTCTTTTTCCCTTTACCGTGTGTGTGTGTCTTTCATAAAAATACACTTCCAATTCCATTTCCTTTTGTCTATTCTCCTTTCATTGTAGCCACACATATACCTAAGTACACGCCACTTCCCATGCAAGCTTGCACCCTTTTTCTTTAGTCATTCAGTCATGTTTGAAGGAAGGAAAGAAGGAAATCACACTACACTTCCCTCTTCTTGTCATCATTCCATGGCTGCTGCATGTGTAGTTAGAAGTACACTTACATTGCTTACATTATTGTGCAAGTCCACTTGAGCACGTTAAAGAGAGGGAAGAAGGGAGAGTTCATGTGATCTTCTCCCTCACACAGTCGTCCTCCATGCAGGGCTGTATAGCCCTTTCTCCCTCTCATTTCCATTTCTCTTTTCCCCTTGATTAAGGTGGCGTGTTGCACTTTATTCTCCCCTTTGGTCACTCTACCCCCTCCCCTTTACACACACGTGAGTCTTCTTTCTCGGGTATTTTTAGAAGCAACACATTACAAAAATTCTACACTCTTTTTCCTTTGTCCATTCGGTCATGTTTGAAGGAAGGGAGGAAAGAAGAAGATGGCTTCACCGTACATACATACATATATATATTTAGATTATTTTAGCTAAGGTCTGCACCCTCCTTTACGCAAGACATGTGCATGCATATATCTAAATGTTATATATATTCCTTTTCTTTCCCCAATTGTAGCTTACTGGTGGTTAAAGAAATACACAACCCTCTTCCAAATTTCCATTGGTTTCCCTTCTTCTCTCTTCTCTCAATTGCACGTGTGTATATATATATATATATCTGAATACTAGGTACTCCTTTCTTAATTATTATTCCATAGCCTCACATGTCATTAAGTGCAACCAATTATCCATTGAAATTTTGAAATGCCACTCGGTCACATTGGGATTTTGGCTAAAGGGAATGTTATTTTCTCTTCTCTATTTTCTTCTTGGCCGTGTAGTTATATATATATATATACATATATTTTAAAACTCACATCCTCCATCAACTTCATGTGCATGTGTTTAATTTGCCATAGGTTTATATACTTTAGTCTATTCCATGGAATACTTTCTCGGTTGCATTAGAGAAAGAGTAGGCAATATTGGTTATATTCCCTTCTTTTCCTTTCTTAGTTGTCTTGCCGTGCATATGCCTATATTTATTAAAATTTGGTTTTCTCCTTTTGCACTTAAGCTAGGCGACATAAAAGGAAGAATAGTTAATTAAATTATACACCTAAATTTTATGCAATATTACCTTTTAGTACACACATTTTTTTCTAGCCATTAAATTATGCAATCTATTAACCACACTTTATGGTAACTCATCTAATTAATTATGAAACATAAATTTAAGATAATCAAGAGAACATGGGGTGTTACAGGTGGTCCTTGATTATTGTTGTTTTTCCATCCGAAGTTTGGATGGTTCCTTTATCCGAGGTTGTATGTATTGTTGTATAGGTTTTTTTTCCTGTTTTAAGGTAGTCCCCATGTAATCTACCTATTCTAATTCAATAGAGCCATAGTTAGATGAATAAGAGGTTGAAGGGTTTGCAAACATACTACTCATATTGCAATTTGAATTGTAGTATGGGCTACCATAGAATTCACAACCTAGCTATGCTGCTTGTACTGGGATCTAGAGTTGGTCTATTTTCTTGGTTAGAAGCTCTACTTGAGTTGCAAAAGTGATGTGGCATCTGCTTGATGGGCTACTCCTTGCCGTACTGATCTTTCTCTAAAGGATTGCCATTGGTAGTTATTCATGACCATCTCCTCTATTAAATTTTATGCTTTCTTTGGGGTTTTGTTGTTTAGAGCTCCCCCTGCTGCTGCATCTACCATCTGCCTAGTGGCTGGGTTCAGTCCACTATAGAATGTCTATACCTGCATCCATACGGGTAGTCCATAATGTAGGCAACATCTGAGCAGGTCCTTATACCTCTCCCATGCATCATACATGTTTTCATCATGCATCTGCACAAAAGATGAAATATTATTGCGCATCTTTGTAGTCTTAGTAGGAGGGAAGTACTTGCATAAAATTTTTTCTGACAACTCATCCCAAGTGGTGATAGAATTAGGGGGGAGGGATTGCAACCATCTTTTGGCCCTATCCTTTAAGGAAAATGGAAACAACCTAAGTTTAATGGCATCATTAGCGGTTCCATTTATCTTAAATGTGTCACATATCTCTAAAAAGTTGGCGATATGAGAATTGGGGTCCTCACTTGGCAAACCTTTAAACTGTACTATTTGTTGCACCATTTGGATGATGTTTGGCTTAATTTCAAAAATTTTGGCCGCTATGGTAGGACGACTAATGAATTTTTGTAACACCCCTTATCTTATCTTAACAATGTCATAATGCTTATTTAGATAAGTGGTTACATTATCTTTAGCTTTTAATTTCATTAATTTTTCCTGAGCATTTAATCCATCATAATTTTAATTGCAATTTGGTCTGGGTTCTTTTGCTCAGGTAAACATGCTTTGGCACAGCGGAAATAAAATAAATACACCACAACAAAATATATGAAAACTTTTCCACTATACATATATTATCATAACTATTTGGTACATTTTTCTGTATACATATACTAGGATAGATGAAGTACCCATCCTTAAGGAGTAAGGAGACAACAAGTCTACCACTCATACTCCTTTTACAAAATATCATGGAAGGATAGGTTCTTCACATATCCTTATACATATGCCCTTTTCTGCCTATGTACAGCCAAAAAAATGATAGTCCCGATTCTAACCCCAAAAATACTATATAGAATCAGGATAAAAAAGAAAGGGTTATGACTACATACTTAAGTGTCTAATTTACTCCAGAGGAAATTCAAAGATGGATATAACATAAACGTCCTTTATAATAGTGAAAGTTCCCAAAAAGGGAATTTCCACCTAGCCAGTTCGATCTCCATTATAAGACAATATCTAGGCATCTGATACATATCAATATAATAATGAGAAATATATTCCTAGTAGCTAAACAAACAAATTTATTTAAAATAACTGATATGTACCACTGTAATAATACAGAAAACACCTATACATTCAATTAAAATTTCAAACTCTTTTCATATAGACCTTTAGGTATGACATATGTGAAACATGTGTGTATGCATCTATAGACATGAGATATGTAATCAATTATTTCATTCATGGAATGGACAGCAAGCTTTCAATGCTTTTAGGTCTAAATCATATGCACAAAAGTCACATTCATGCAATACAACTTATGGCTACACAGAAATGCTTTACTTTGGAAAGGTATACACTCGATCATTCCCTTCCACATCATGATGTTCTTTGGAGGTTTACACCAGATCATTCCTCCTGCATTTTATTCCTTGGGTGTATACATTAGATCATTCCCCACAAGGTAACTCACTATAGAGCTATACATCAGATCATCCCTCCTCAAAATTTTAGTCTCAGAAGGTATTCACCAGATCATTCCTCCTTAATCTTTAACTTTGGCATTTATAACTATAATTAAGCATTTTCATGCTATTCATTCACCTTCACATGAATTTAGACATCTTGCTATCAATAGTCAAATTTCATGGTATTTACTATTTATGTTTGACCATTACATCATTTTCCCTCTTGTCACTTAACATAGGCCAAGTTTAATGGCTCCTTAGGCTATTTCAATTAACATAGAAATTTAGCCATTCTAGGGAAAATTATACAAGCCATTTGGCCAAAGTAAGGGAATCATGAAAAAATGGCATTTTTAACTTATTTGGTTCATTTTTAGCCTTTTTCTTACCATTTAAACATTATGGTAACAATTCCCATAATTATGCCTAACCCTTTCTCACACCTCAAAATTTGGTAAGTGCACTTTAGGCCATCCTTTGTCCCATTTTTCTAGCTCACTTTCCATGCCAATTGTGATAATGCATACAATCTCACAACTTCACATTTTTTATGCACACTTTTAAGGTGAAATGGTAAGGCTTTAAATTTGGTAAAATGGCTAAAGCATAGAATTACCATAACTTTCTCTCTCTTCCTTTCATGGAACTAAATTTACATGGTTTCTAGGCCATCCTCAAGCAAAAATTCAGTACCACTTACATGCATCAATTTGGCCAAGATGAGTAAATCACACATTCATGGTTAATGGTGAAATTAGAATTTGAAAAAAAATGCTTAAACACTAACTTACCTACACTTTCTCTCTCTTACCATTTTCTAACACTTTCTCACACTTTTTTCTAACACCAATTTAACTAAATCTCACTAAATTCCAGCACCCATACACAAGCAACAGTTCGGCCAAAGCGAAGCATGCAAGAAAATAGAGTTATTTCACCATCTAGCTTACAACACCATAATATTCAAGCAAAAATCATGCAAAAACATCATTTTCTCACTCTACACAATAACATTTCAGCCTTGATATAGGTTAGGGTTTTGCAAGACTAGGGTTCCATCCATGAAAATTTACCATCTCTTAGGTATTCAAGCTTTCCAACATGTATATAGCCATAAACACAAGTAGTTTTCAACATACTTCAAACCCAACCATGCAAATCAACCATAAAGAATGTAGAGAGAGAAAAAGCTATCATTCTTGCAAATTTGAAAACACCATAAACACACCATAAAACAAGAAAAGAATGGCATAGGTATGTTTAGCTACCTTGAAAATCTAATACAAGTGTAATTTTCAAGTTGTTTTGGTGAAAAATTCTTCTTCTCCTTGCCTATGAAACAACTCGGCCAAGCTCTCCTTCTCCCTTCTTCTTCAACACTTCTAGCATATGGAGGAAGATAAAGGCTGAAATTTAGAGTTTAGGTTATTTACAAAAATGCCATTGCTACTAAAATGTCCATTTTGTCCCTTTTTCTTCTCTTTTTCATCAATGGCATTGTCTCTCCTTAAAAATGTAATTTTATGCAACTTCCATGGGCTGGGACTTTTCTGCCCCTCAAGAGTTTCAAAATTACATAGTGGTCCCTCAACTTTTCATAAATTGCAAATAAGCCCCCAAGGAAAATTTCCATTTTGCCATTTAGTCCAAATTGGCCATTTTTGCTCCATTTTCACCCCTTTTGGTTCTATTATGTTAAAATCACTCAAATAAGATTTTATAAAACTTATTTTTATGATTTTATCAATTTACCCTTATTTTAGAAAAATTACAATTTTTCTCCTAAGTATTTTAAGAAAATTACAATTTTACCCTTTATGCCAAAGATATCATTTCCACCCTTTTTCTTTCTTTCTTTAAGCATAAGTGGGTAAGGATTTATAATTCCTATTTTCCTAAAATAGTTAAGGTAAAAATTAAATTTTCTATATTATGTAAAATTACTAATATACCCTTAGGTTAAAATTACAATTTTGCCCTTCCTCAGGGAAATTGCCTTTTGACATCAAATACAAGTGATTTCTTACATAACTAGAATAAATAAGAGCACTTCCTTGTTTGAAATGCTTGATACATTTAACATGATTGTATTAATTTCTTTTTTCCAACCAAAGCACTAAAAGAGAAAGGAGTATAACAAATTCAAAATTTCATGCACATCCAATTGGTGAAGAATAGGAGTTTTATATTTTATATGTACACACACGTGGCTAATATAAAAAGGAGAAAGGAAAGAAGAATAAAGCATTCTAAAATATATATATATATAGATATATGTGTGCACACATGCAAGTGGGAAAAGAAAGAAAAGTGAGCAGCATTGACATATATGAATATATACATGTTTTTGGTGAATCAAGAATGAGGGGAAGAGTGACATGTGGCCTTGCACTTGATGACATGAGAGGATATGGAATAATAATTAAGAAAGGAGTAACTTTTGATCTCCTTCCCTCCCTTCCTTACGTGACCAAATAGAAAAGGAAAAGGGTACAGAAATTTTTCTAAAGTAAACAGACATTTAGGAAGGAACACTACTCAAGTGTAGTTGCTTGTGGGGGTATCTAACGTACAAAGAATGACATTACCAAAATTGCAAGCAAGAAAGTACAAGGTGTCTAGGGAATAATAATAAACAAAAATAAAGAGGAAGAGTAACCAAATGACCATGGGCAAGAGAAAAAAAAAAGGGAATTGAAATTTCATACAAACTTACATGCATGGCATGGCATTTAAGGAGAAAGGGGTGAGCTTGCGTGGAGGGAGAAAGCCTATGTGTGAGGAAGTGGAGTGAAAGGGAAGCAAGAATGCAGAATTGGTTTAAAGGAAACCATGCATATATGGGTACAGTTGGTGGGGGAAAGATGAAAGGAAGAGAGAGGGAATGTGTGACACAAGTTTCTTCCCTCCCTTGTGTTATTTGTAACATGCATGCACATGGCAACTTCATCAAAAGAGAGGAGCAAGTGCAGCGTCCCATTTCCTTTAGCTTGGCCGAATAGAAAATGCAATGAGAGAGGGAAGTTAGCTGCACTCTTTTCCTTTCTCTCCTTGGCGTGAGCAAGTGGACAAGGGAAGAGTGCAAGTAAAGGTAAAGTGTACTTTAAGGTACACATGCAACCATAAAATAACAATAATAACAAGAATGAAGCCAACATTCCTATTTGCTCAAATGGAAAAATGAAAGTGAGAGGGAGAAGAAAGTGTAGCATGAATTTGGGAAGAATTAACCTAAAGGTGGCAAGAAAGGAAGTGTACACCAAAAACCACACGTGGGACTCATGGATAATAAGAATAATCAAGAGTAAAGAGGGGAAATAGCACCCCATTGACCGAATACATGAAGGAATGGAATTTTGATTAGTAATTGGATATACATGCATGCACACAAGCACGGGAGGAAGGGAGAGGAGAAAGAGAGAAAGATAGAGAGAGCATTTCATACATGAAGAAAACATCTAAACTACACGTGATGCCCACTAGCTAAGAAAATCAAGAAAAGAGAGAGCATCCCCACACTTTGGGACATACACACCCACACATTCGGTCAAGGAAAGGAGAGAGAGATCTAGCCAAAAAAAAAGGGAGCAAGGTGTAAGAGGGAGTTCAAAAGAAGAGCCAAAGGAAGCTAAGATAAGTCTACTTGTGTTCATCCTTGAGGTAGGTTAACAATTTCTAAATTGTGTTCTATGTTTTAATACATGAAATCACCATGTTATTACAAACTTCCATGGAACATCATTATCTTCTCTACATTCTTGATGAAATGAATGTTATGTTGGCTAAGAATGTATGATAGTTTGGGATGTTGGTGGATATGATGGGATGAATATTGTTGTTTGCGGAAGGATAATGGTTAGTTAATGAGGTTTTTATGATGAACTATGGTTGAATATGATAGAAATGGATGTGTGATTGTGAAAACCATGTTCTCCTCCATTAAAACTCCCTCTTGGCCAATTGAAAGATGAAAGCTCACACTAAGTTGATGTGGAATTTTTAGCTATGATTGGTGTAGAAAAAATTGACAATGGATGAAAGAGTGTACACCATTTTAATGGCGTTAATTAAGGAATAGAAAAGGAAAATTTGAATTGCAACATAGTCCATTTTTCTTGAATTTCCCTTAGACCAAGTTCATGAAATTCACTCTTGAAACTTATTAGAACCTTGGAAGAGATTTATATTATTCAAGAAAGGGAAAATTATTCTTGAAACACATTAGGATTTTATAAGAGATATATATTATTATCATATTTTTCAAGAATGGAAAATTCACTCTTGAAACTTATTAGAATTCTATAAGAGATTTATATTATGATTATTTTTCAAGAATGAAAAATTCACTCTTGAAATTTATTAGAATTCCATAAGAGATTCATATTATGATTATTTTTTAAGAATGGAGAATTAAATTGATTTAGGTAACATTGTCATAAATAAATCTAACAAAGAGTTTAAAAAGAGATAAAAAGTTCCCAAGTGTGCACAAGAATTTTATAAAGGTAGCCAAGTGTCCACAAGAGTGCCCAAGTGACACAAGATTTTATAAAGGTGGCCAAGTGTCCACAAAAGTTCCCAAGTGTGCACAAGATTTTATAAAGGTGGCCAAGTATCTACAAAAGTACCCAAGTGTGCACAAGAATTTTATAAAAGTGGCTAAGTGTCGACAAAGTGCCCAAGTGTGCACAAGAAATTTAAAAAGGTGGCCAAGTGTCCACAAGTGCCCAAGTGTGCATAATCAATTTATAAAGGTAAGTTTTAAGAATGATAGGCACAAATGTTTTTTGTTCATTTTGTGATAACATGTCAATAGCATGCAAAGATGTTTTACTAGAAAAGAATATGATTATACCACATTGACATTTCCAACACTTATACAATGCTTGCCAATTTATGTTTATAAATAATGCTATGTTTTTAAATACCAAGAATGTAGAAGTAAACATTTTGGTGTTTACACCCTGATACATATTGGTTGATTTTAAAACTTTGAATTGTTAAGCTACTGGGAAGCTTGTGTTTCTCATTTATATGTTAAAATGTATCAGATGCGGATGCTTAGTAGTGCTGGGGAAGATAGAAGTTCTTTTTGGTCAAAAGCACTTTTTTTGTAACCTCTTATTTTTGGGTCCTAATTCTAGATGTATGTTGGGATTAGAACTAGGACTATCATTTTGCCTGTGTATATGGAAATTATTGGGGAAGGGATATGTGAAGGAACTATTTGTCCCATATTTGTAAAAGGAGTTTGAGTGGCAGGATTGTTGTCTCCTGACTCCTTATGGACAGATACTTCATATATCCTGAAATATATTCACTAAAGGATGTAATGAACATTTATTATTGGACATTTATCAGTTGTAATATAAAAGTTTTAAATTTTTGCTGTGTAGTATAGCCTTTTAATTTCGCTGTGCATACAAGATTTATTCTGAGTGAAAGATCTCGAACCTACTCCACTTAAATGAGACTTAATGGTATAACTGCTCAGACTTAATAATAAAAGGATAAGAATAATGTACCGAACTTATCTATTTACATCAGAGGGATTGAAATACTAGATAATGGCGTTATAGATTCCTTTTGGAACACGGCCTACAATATGGCCATGCTCTCCACATGGGTTACTACATGGCCATGCCACTTTCTAGGCTGCCACATGGCCATGTAGAAGCCTAGAGAGGCATCTCCCTTGCCTATAAATAAGAGAAGGCACAAGAAGAAGTAAAATCACTTTGAAGGCATTCAAGAGAGGGAAACCGAGAACACTTGGAGTAGCTTAGAGCTTGACAATCCTTGCTAGTCTTAGGAGCTTAATACTTTAATTCCTTTGTCTCTTCACAATGGTCACAAGCCATGGAGATTCAATCAAGAGTTGAAGGAAGAGATTGGGAAGCATCAAGAGCAACTAGGAGCATAATGAAGGAGGAGTTCAAAGTCAAGGTTATTCATCCAAAACTCGACTGATGAGGGTGTTTTTATCTCCATTTTGTTCTTCTTCCTATATTATATTTCTTGTTGTTTTATTCATAAACATGAGTAGCTAGATTGGTAGAACCTAACTAGGGTTCTTAGACTATGTTAATATTTTGACTTGAATAAGATTGAGTTATAAATTGAATTATGTGATCTTCCTCTAGTTAAAGATTAATCAATTTTTTATTATGAGACGTCGTAAGGAAAACTATCTAGATTCCTCTCAAATACTCTAACCGATGATGTTGGGAATTGGAAAACTAACTAGAGAAAATAATTGATCTTCACTCAGACCAAGAGGTTGACGACTTTTGGATTAGGAGGAATTCCTAATAGTAAGCACTAATGCTGATATAAACTTGACCATTGGACACAAATAGCCAATGGAAAGTATAGGTTTTAGAAATCCATTGAAACCAACCATAAATCTGGATTTGTTATATATAGGTAGTTTAATCAATTTCATAACTCATTATCCTTTGTTTACATATCATCTAGTCTAAGACCCCAATGGGTTTGCTTTTCTAGAAACTTGATAAATTTATGTCTTAACACTTACTCACCTTCTCTCCATAGCCAAAGTAGTAGTAGTTAAACCTAGTTTAATTGAATCACCATTTGTCTTAGGCTAAATAACAACGAGTAAGTAGTAACTCTAGGCTTTCCCATTCTCGTGGGATACGACCTTGATACTTACCATTGCGCTACATATATTCACTGTCCCATATAGATCATTGGTAGCACATTAGGTATGGAAATATATAAATGAAGTTAGTATTCACTGCATTGTTATTAAAATAATATTTTATTTTATTTAGTGTTCCACTGTGTAATGTATGAATGAAAAACCTGAGTAATGAACCCCAAACCTAATCAAATATAACATAGAAATTAAAATCATACTCGAGTAATAATTAAGGATGAAAGTAAATATAACATGCCAATCTTTTAGCTAAATGGTTTGAATAACAAATATTTATAAAGGAAAGCTATAAGATTGGGGTGTTATAGTTCAAGCCTTCTGACACTTTACTTTAAGTTTAGACACTACAAAAAATAAGGGAAATAGTGGCGCTTTAAGTGGTAATTTAGTGGTGCTTCAAGTGACACTAAAACATCTTCCTAACGCTTAAAGAAGAGCCACTATTCTAGGTGTCAGGACTACTTTTTCCCTTCTCCTTCTTTCTCTCTCTTCATCTCTCTCTCCCTTCCTATGCCCAAATTATCAAGTTTTCATGAAGGGTCATTAATTTGCTATGAATTAAAGCTTAAACTATAACGACCCCCTAATCCACAATATACTATCCTCTATCTGTCTAGTGAAAGCATATGAGTTTTAGAAATAGTTATTCCCGATATGGGAATGTCAGGGGATCGCTACTGGTTGAGCGTAACCCAAATAGACTTTTTGTCGTCCATTCAGATTCCGTTCAACCCTAATTCACATGCATCTATACTAATTATACATACGTTCATCACAAATTACTCTGGAATGAAAACTAAAATCCATACATACAACGTACAGTTCATTCATGCAAATTCCAACTTAATTATATACATTTATAGCGGTAATTCCTACCAAAAATCTGGCAGAATTTCCTCTGTATTTGGAACATGTCCCCATAGTACAAACAGTCATCCATCATAAATTTATAGCCAATCCAATAAAAAAAATTAGAAATTATAGAATTCAATACAAAACCTCATCAGTATATATTTACATTACAATTAAAGCCTAGAACTACGTTGCTCTTCTATCCATCGTCAATACCTTGCTTAGCTAGCGTCTAGGTCCCTGTTCCTGTTCATCTGAGTAAACAACCTAGTGAGATATGAAATCCTAGTAGAATAATTTACAATATAGTTCAAAATCTGGTTGATTACTCAGCGGTGCAAGCACTGAAAACAATTTCCCAAAATCAGTTTAAAATCCATGAAATACCCTATCTTTGAAAATAAGTTTATCGTATGGAAATCACGACAAGTTCTAAAATCATTAAAAATCTGTTTATATGAAAATCAGTAATCAAAAGCGAATCAAAACCCATGCCCAATGTATCTAAATTCGTATTGGCCACAATTCATCTGTGACCGTATCTAAAATACTCCAATTGCACGTCATCCAAAGAATTTACATCTCTTATCGTTGGGTGTGATCCGTAACACCAATCACCCGAATCTCACCTATATTGTGAGTGTGATCCATAACACCAATCACTCACTCAAGGACTGGGTGAGAATCAACATCTAGGGCGTCCCCTAGCACGTGCACATATGCCAATTCTCATCTTCATACAGTCTATTCGAACTCATATGCACACGGTCGATTATTCCTCAAGGTTCTAGGGTATTACGCCTAAATGACAACATTTCCCCGTCTAGGTTATCCCCCCTTATACTCCTTAAACCTTTCTTAGGGTCGTCCTGATTTATCGCGTGATCCCTAACGAAATGCAGGCTAAATTTGTTTAAAAATATATCTTTATAAAACTCCCTACACTCGGGATACTTAACGACCGTCCCATACCGACTATCAAGTACCCTACCCCAAGTAATTCCATCCTAATGGCATCTAAACTCGATAAATAAAACGTCTAACATGCAAATGGAATTCCCAGCACATAGGCATGCAATTTAATCCATCGAAAGCAGCACGAAAATCTATGCAATTAAATCTAATCGTTCAGGTATCTACACAATCAATTCTAACGTTTGGGAAGTGTAAATTATCCTACCTGGTCTCCATTTGCTCCCAATCAATTCAGAACTTCTTGTATTCTTGGATTTCGAGCCAAATTAATTCCCTAGAAATTTACATGAATATTTGAGCTTGTCACGTCATCAATTCCACAGTCCTAAGTCTGATTACCCTATTTCCTAGGTCAGTTTATTTCCTATTCGCATTCGGCAGCTAATTCCATCAAAATTCATTAGTTTTAGGTGAATCGGACCTTACCAGGGTTTTCGAATGATAGAAATCTGCCCCGGGCTAGTCTCGGTGTCTCTCGATGTATATTTGGATTCTCCAGCGATGACGCACAGTGGTGCACGGCGGAGGGTGCAGTTGGCCTCAAAAATAACATCATGGTGAAACCCTCAAGATGAGGAGTCCGAATATGGTGGTGGCACGGCGGTTCACGGCCGTTTAGATGATATTTTTTGGCCCCGAAGATTGACGCACGGCGGATGTAGTTTCTGTCGTTCTGCGCACGTGGAGGCTCCGTTCAACAGCTGCTAACTAGGGGAGGAAGCTGGCAGCTCAGCCTACACGCTGGTGGTGGCGGTGACGGTCAACGGCAGTGATCTCAGCTAGCGAATTTTTCACGCGACGAAGGGGAAAAGCTTCATTTTTCGACAGCTCTGGCAGCCGTTGGTGGCCGTGGGTGGCTGCCTGAGGTTGAGGGTGGCGAGGGGTGTCGGTTGGTAGGTCATATGGTAGCCCACGATGGCCTAGGTGGTGGTGCATGGAGGAGGAAGGAGGAGAGAGAGGAGAGAGAAAATAGAGTGAGGAGAGAGAAGAAATTAGTGAAAATGGCGGGTTTCCAGGGAATTTAAAGCTCTCGGGGGTGATTCCAACTTTTCCTGGACCACTCGGGGAAACTTTAGGACGTTGTCATTCATCCGGATGTTGGCACGAGTTCCCATGCAGAGGTTTTGGCCTCCGTCTGTGAAATTGAAGTTTGAAACTTCATCTGTTAGTCTTTTATCGCCGTGCTGCGTTTCTTTCCATTAGATTGCGTTTCTGACTCCAAATCGCCTTTCGATTTCAACCATTGACCTCAAAATCTGTGCCAAACTTAGTTTACATGAAATTAACGTCAAAATTTGGTTTTATCTTTTAAAAATAGTCTCGGTTATTACATAAACTTATTTGCTAATCAATCCTTGGAAGAAATTGCAAATTTAAAAAGTTTACAAAGGTTCTTCCCTTCATATACCATATTTTCACTTTATTTCTTTACTACTAACTCTTTGGGCTTTATTGCCCCAAATGTGCCTTTTACTAAAAAGCTCCCTTTCTCTTAAACTAGACCTCATTTTGGTCTAGTTTTTCAGCCAAATTTTTCAATATAACTGCTAACTTCCTTTATAAACCATACTTAACCCTTCAAACAAGCATCATATCATAAAATTATTGATTTGCTATTTGAGGGATGTTACATTGGTTGCAACAATTAGATCTTCAGTGGCAAGTTCTTTTTATAGTGGTAGATGTGGTGGAGTTTAATACTACCATCATAGAAGTATTATAACATAATTTTTGTTTAAGTTAATTAATTACACATGTTAATGATTATATTATATCAAACCTCCAAACTTATAGTACCTAGCTAGAAAAAGCATTTTTCAATATTATTTGTGAGATTTTTATATTACACATGAAATTCTAAATCTATAATTGTTCTAATTAAACATTTAATATTGGCAAAAATTAAATATTTCAATAAACATATTTATATATTTATTATGAGTGCACAATATATATAATTAAACGTAACAATAATGATATGTAAGTGCAATTTTTAAGTAAATAATAAAAATAGTACTTGAGATTTGAAATAATTAAAATTAGAGTTAATATTAAATTTAAGATAGATGATATTATTTTTGCAGTCCCTATATATAGTTTAACAAATTTTAAAATGAGTTCATATTGTCAAAATTTTCTTAAAATTATATTAAATTATGTTAATATTGACAACATATAGTATCTTAACACTTCAAATATGTATTATTTATGTCAACAAAGTGGAAAAAAATAAATAATAATGTAAAAATAACTTACATATATAATATGAAATACAATTTATGTTAGATAATAATATAAACAGATTTACTTGATTTAAGTAAATTTATAATGTTAAGATGATATATAATTAACATATCATTAATATTGAATAAAGTTTTGACAAAAATTTAAACTTAGAGACTAATTTAAAAATTTATTAAACTATAAAGACTCAATTATAAATTTTTAAACTATAGAGACTTAATTAAAAATTGAGTAAAAATAATATAGGAACCCTTAAAATAATTTAACCTAAATTTAAACAAAAAAATTATTACAATATCAAAATAAAAATAAACATTTTTTAAAAAAATAGTTAAATTAGACCGTGCTATGTAAGCACATGTACTAATCTAATATATAATTATACTACAACTTCAATTAATGATGATATTGGTATATTTTGAGTACCCAAAAACAACTATGTATCTCCAATATGGCAAATTATAGAACTTGAACATAAATTTTTTTAAAGACACGAATGAGAGATTTTATTGTATTGCTAATAATTATACATCAACATATTAAGGTTTTCATTAGTCATAGAAACCTCAAAGCCTATTATGAGTGCATTAGATAGCTCTAGTTTTCAAGCATAAACACCAATTAGATATATCTATATATATATATAATTTATTAGACGAATATATTATATATCATACTATATATATGTCAATGAGAAGCACTTCAGAGCCATGGCTAGCTAGCTCCGTTCTAACACATTATTTACCCACAGCTGTTTCTATCCCTAGAAGCCGAGGAGGGTGAGCGGTTGCCATAGCCACCACCCTGCTGTCCACCACCACTGCCACTGGGGCTGCCTGAACCCGTTCCTGATCCATAACTGCCACCAGACCCGTATGCATACCCGGTTCCTGACTCAGACCCATAACCAAAACCATAGCCAAAGCCTCTTCCCATACCGGATGGAGATCGCCCAGAGCCAAAACCATAGCCCCACCCACTCCCCGGTCCGGAGCCCCATCCCCAGCTGTAGTCCCAGTTTGGCCCATGGGCCAAACCGGTGGCCCCTGTGGGGTTTCCTGCTGATTGTGGAGCCCCGGAAGACATTTGGAAAGAACCAAGCTTTCTTCCGCTAGAGGCAGCCTGCGGCGTGGGAGTAATGGCGACGAAAAAGATAGTGAAGATGAGAAGGTTGGATAGCATTTTGTAATGGAAATGGGAATATTTGTTAATTGTGATGTTTGACACAAGGGCTTATGGTGCATGAAAGTGGTTAATATATATAGTGGGTTTAATGATTGTACTGTTGAACGAGGAATCAGATATGTTTACCTGTGAATATAATAAACCAAGTCTACCACTTATATATTCAACCTATTTTAATTTTGTCTATGTGAAGATATCTATATTATATATGATTTTGGAACCTTTTAATTATTAATTTTTAACATAATACAGTAGTGCATAGAATAAAATATAAATTTAAAAAACATGTAATAAAAGTAAAAGCAATTAGGGAAGTTCAAGTAAATATAAAAATTTAAATAACGTTTTTATTTTTTATTTTTTAAAATATAATAATTTTTTTAGTTTTTATAATAAAAAATTAAAAAATTAATTAACATGTACTTTAATTCATGTCAAACCTCTAGTATTTATAATGATACATGTGATTTTGGAGTTTAGTAATTATTTATCTTTAAACTTATATATATAACACTTACTTGATCAATATTTATTAATTTTTTTTATTTAACAATTAGATGTAAAAACTAACATTCAGTTAGGTCGGAAAAGAGTATTTCTTCATATGTGATAAAATTATGGCTTGGAATTTTATTGTAATTAAGAAGTTTTTACATTTAATTAATTAGTTTTTGATAAGTATTATCTCTAATAAAAAAAATATTTGTGAAAAATTGAGAAAAATTAAATATAGAATATGCTTAACAATTTTCTCATATAAAGTAAAAGTTTGATTGAACTAAAGATTATACAAAAAATTATTTGAGAAAATAGACTAGGTATAATAAATTGAAGATAATATTGTTTAAATTAAGTATTTTTTATTCACTTTTAAAGCTTTAATTTCATAAACAAGTCAAATTTTTATTTTTATTTTTTTATATGAATTTACTAAAATTTTTCACACAAAGGAGTTTATTAATTTTAAAAAATAGTAGATATCAGGGTTGTGATCCATCAAGTAAGGGTGAACAACTAGTTCAATTCAATTTGATTTATCTATCCAACTTAATCTGCCTAATTGGATGGTTAAAATAGTCATACAATCAATCCAATTATTTGGGTATCAACCAATTCAATCCATACCAACTGTAATGACCCCCTAATCTACAATAACTATCTTCTATCTGTCTAGTGGAAGCATATGGGTTTTTGAAATAGTTATTCCCGAAGTGGGAATGTCAGGGAATCATTACTGGTTGAGTGTAATCCAAATAGACTTTCCGTTGTCCATTCGGATTCCGTTCAACCCTAATTCACATGCAGCTATACTAATTATACATACAGTCATCACAATTTTCTCTAGAATGAAAACTAAAGTCCATACAAACAACATATCAGGCATTCGTACAAATTCTAACTTAATTACATAGGTTACAGTAGTAAACCCTGATGAAAATCCGACAGAGTATCCTCTGTACTTCAAGCATATCCTAAAGTACAACAGTTATCAAATTTTGAATTATACAACCAGTCCAATAACCATAGAAAGCATAAATTACAGAAAACCAATATACAACATCATCATTAAAAATATATACAACGTAATTCAAGCCTGGACTAAGCTGCTCTTCTGTCTATCACCAAAGTATCGCCCAGCTAGCGTCTAGGTCCCTGTTCCTGTTCATCTGAGTAAACAACTTGGTGAGATATAAAATCCCAGTAGAATAATTTACAATTCAAAATACAGTTCGAAATCTGGTTGAATACTCAGCGGTGCGAACACCGAAAAAAACTTCCTGAAATCAGTTCAAAATTCGTGAAATACATTTTCTTTAAAAATCAATCAATTTATCGCATGGAAATCGCGACAAATACTCAAAATCATAAAAATCTAATTCTTTGAAAATCAGTAATTGGAATCAGGTTAAATCCTATGTCCAGTGTATCTAAATCCATGTCGGCCACGAATTCCCTAGATATTTAAATGAATATTCAAGCTCATTACGTCGTTCGTTTTACGGTACTAAGTCTGATTACCCTATTACCTAAGTCAGTTTATTTCTTATTCGCGTTTGACGGCTAATTCAATCAAAATTCATCAGTTTTAGGCAAATCGGACCTTACCAGTGTTGCCGGATGATGGAAATTTGTCTCTGGGTGGTCTCGGTGTCTCTCGGTGTATATCTAGATTCTTCGGCACGGCAGCGCATGGCGATGTACGGTGGCACACAGTAGAGGGGTGCGGTTGGCCTCAAAATTCACACCATGATGAAGCCCGCAAGACGAGGAGTCTGAATATGGTGGTGGCGTGGCAGTTCACAGCCTTTTAGATGGCATTTTTCGGCCCCGAAGTTTTACGCATGGCGCACGGCAAATCCTTCGATCTGGGTGCGTCGGACCTCAGTTCAACGGTGGCGAGATGGTGGAGGAAGCTGGCAGCTCAGGCTACACGCTAGTGGTGGCAGTGACGGCCAATGGTGGCTGATGGCAGCGATCTTCACTAGCAAAGTTTTCACGAAATGGAGGAGAAAAACGTCATTTTTTGGTGGCTCTGGCGACTGTTGGTGGTCGTGGGTGGCTGCTGGAGGTCGAGGGTGATGAGGGGAGTCGGTTGGTAGGCCAGGTGGTGGCTCACGGTGGCCCAGGTGGCGGTGCGTGGTGGAGGAGAGAAGAGAGAGAGGAGAGAGAGAGAATTGTGGCAAAGGGCGGGGTTTTGGAAAATTTAAAACTTCTAGGGGCAATTCCGGCTTTTCCCGGGCCAACCGAGGAAACTTCAGGACTTTGTCATTCATCCAAATGTTGGCACAAGTTCCCATGCAGAGTTTTCGGCCTCCATCTAAGAAATCGAAGTCCGAAACTCTGTCTGTCAATTTCTGATCTTCAGGACGCGTTTCCTATCATTAGATCGCGTTTCTGACTCTAAACGGCCTTCCGTTTCAATCATCGACCTCAAAATTCGTGCCAGACTCAGTTTAAATGAAATTAGCGTCAAAAATTTGGTTTTATCTTTCAAAAATAGTTCCGGTTATTACACCAACTTTGGTTGGTTTGACTTGGCTTGGATAACCAATTTTTAATTAAAAATCTTATAAAATTAAAAAAATGAATATTAATATTTTTTTGTTCAATTTTAACCATAAAAATAAATATTCCAACAATAAAAATTATATTAAAATTAATTTAAGAAAATTTTAAAATAAATATAACTATAAAACAAAATATTTATGCTAAAATTTAATATATTTTAAATTTTAATTAATATATAATATATAATTTTAAAATTTATAATTATTTAAGAATCAGATTTATATGTAGTTACTTATATCTTTGTTATTAGATTATCTAATGAAAATAAAGTAAGTTGAATTTTTTTAAAAAGTCAATTATAAAAAAAATAAGTTGTATAAATTATATAAGTGTCAATTTAAGAACTTAATAGAGAAGATATAAAAATTACTCCTAAATTTTTTTCATTATTTAATTAATTAATTTATTTCAATTTAAATCACATTCATCTTTATCTAAGAATCAAATTGATATTAGTTTTCATAAATTTTCATTCGGTCCATCAAGTTTAATGGAATGGAAGTTGGTGTGGGGTGTTGACGCTTAGGTTGGCACTTGGCACGGTTTGATAATAGCACCACTGCCACTTGAGAAAGTTGTTGCCGCCTTCTTCCTCCGCCTCACCCTCGCTCCAATTGTTTCATTTCATGTGGTCATTATTAAATAAAATTTCCTTTGTTATTTTAATGACTTTCTTAATCATGACACTTATATTATCAAACTAAAATACACATAATCTCTTAAATATAACTTATCTACAGATAATTTTTCTAAACTATATGATAAATTTGAGAAGTTAAAATTTTAATAATAAAGAGAATGAGTTAAATTTATTATAAGTTAATATATGATTCTAAAAATAAAAATGAGTCAAAAAATAAAAATTATAAAACTTATCTATAGTATTATTCCATCGTCATTCATAATGGAACAAGACTCATCTGAAATTCACAAAAATTCACCAAAGCTTGGCCCGTATTCAAATAATGCTTTTTTTTCTTTTTTAAGTCTGCTAATATCAATAAGTTTTTTTAAATCCAAGGAATTTACCTCTCTCAACAAAAATATTTTTATAAATAAGACTTAATTTTTTTTTAAAAAAATACTTACTATTTTAACAAATCACCAGTTGATAATCAAATAATAAGTTGTATTATTTATAGAAATCTAAAAGCGCTGACTAGTTTAACTGCAATTCTAATGTTACAACCTAAAAATCGAGCACATGACCAGTACAGAATTCGAAGAAAATTCTCAAACTCCATGAGCTTATTAACCAAAATAACTTATTTAAAATTTCATGTTTCAAATATGATAATAACATTGAACTATTAAAATAATAATTACTATTTTTACAAAAGCAAAAAATTTACATGTGGAATCATGGAGCAACTCTAGAAGAGTGATAAGATAATACACACAAATTAATACCACTTAGTCACACACACGTCCGATGCGAGGCTCTTCAATTGATATTATCATACTTGACCCGAGAATCAATGAACCAACTAAATCTATGACTGAAAAAAAAAATGGAATAAGTTTTGCAACTCAGTAAGAAAGTAGTATACGCTATAATTAAAATAGGTCAAGTCATGCACGAGTGTTTTTTGATAAAGAAACTAATATTTATAGTTCTGAAATTATGGATAACTTCACAAATGACTTCAATAATAAACTTGAAATGAGACAATATATATCGAGGCACAAAGTGTCTTTAACAAGTTTTCAATAATATTTGATAATACCACTAATCTTACCCATTTTTACCACACCATTTAATGTCGTTTCATAGGAATTTGTGAGGTTTACTGAGCTCAAACACATGATTTGTTATTGCTTTGTGGTCATTTGGGAATTAAGGGTGATTTCATGAGAAGTGCACTTTTTAAAGGTAAAAATGTAATTATTCATTTAGAGAATCTGGTAGTCAATCAACTATATTCAAAAGGGCACGTGAAACATCCACTCCAAATTATTGTATAAGAGATATTTGTTAATTATTAAATAAATGAATTATTTCTGTATGTTGCATTAGACTGTATATAGTTGCATTAGTATAGAAATTGGACAAATAGGAGCAAGAAATTAACTTGAAATTGTACAATGACTGAAGTGTGAAAGGAAAAAGGTGAAGTATAGAAGACACAATTTTAGCCAAAAAAAAATTTACTGTAACTAACAGATTTTTGGAATTTTCCTGCCAATAGTTCAAGGGCAAAATGATAATTATGTATATAGTTGAAAATTTGCCATTTTGAAGCCGAATGATTGAAAATTAGGATTAGATTTGTAATTTTCGGACCACCTATAAATAGGTAAAGATATCAGAGGCCTCATTTCTATCTGAAACTTTAAAAATCTAGAGAGAGAGAAAGAGAAACTAAGTTGAGAGAGAGTGAAGGAAAGAATCAAATCTCCACTTCTAGTAGGATTTGAATTCAAAAAAGTGATTAGGAAGGCATATAAGGTAACACCCAAATCTAATAGCCATTTCCTTTATAAAATATATTATTTTAAGTATAAATCCTCTGGCTACCAGATTGATATGTTACTTTCACTCTTGTCCTTATTTATTACCTGAGTTAATATTCATTTATCATTTAGTATTGGATTAGGTTTGGATTCCTCTACTAAGGCATTCTTTATTTATACATTACATAGCAAAAGACTATATAATAAAAATTTCTAACAACACAGCAGAAGATGAATATCATTTATACATAAACTCCTCATTAATATAAACTTCTCATACATAGAGTTTTAGTTATACATAGGGTAAGGAGGCAACAACTCTGCCACTTAAACCCTTGTTAATATTTTGCTATTACCATACATAACTTTTACATATTATTAGAACCCCTATTGCCTGCAATATTGTGCTTGATTCTAGGAAGGATATTTTAGTCCATGTTACCTTTATCTCTAGTAGTAGGATGTGCTTGGTAATTTGATACATACTACTAGGATAATTATGAGAAATATATACTCAGTAGCCAAACAATCCATTCTTTTGAAAAACCTCTAACATGTACTATCGTGATAACATAGAAAACATTCTACATTCCTTTCTTTAAAATACCATACTATCTATTGGGATATCATGCATGGTTTTTATATATATCAATATAAATATCAATATGGCATGTATTTATGAAAGCATAGTATAATTCAATACAAGGATGGAATATACCATCTTTATCATTTCATAACATCATTTCATAATGAAAGCGCCAAATAGGTATCATGAATGTATACATGGTTTATTCATCATAATAAGGTCATAAAGATCATAAAATCAGGGAAAGAAGGAAAATTATTATAACATTATGGCTAATGCCATTATTTAGAGAAGAGAAAGCTAAGAGTATCGAGAGAGTTACCCAGTGAACTACTCCACTTACCACTACTTGCATAAGTGAGTTAATTTAACATCATATGTGACAATTCTGCCACTGGTATTATCTGAGGTGTCCCTAATGGATCCAAATACCGATTTACTTGTTACTGCCCATAGCCAGATTGATAATTAATTTTTAAATTAAGCTCATGGGATTACTGCTAACTGCACAGATCGTTTCCTCTCTGATTTTAGGGCAGATCATGATGCTATGGAATCATTACCACTTTTCTAGTGGATCACACTCCCAGTATGTTATTTCTCATCTATAATCTAGGATGACTTGACTTGTACCCATAATTATGATAAATTCTAAGTAAATATCCTATTTCATTGGCCATCTAGGTTACATTAACTTAGAATTTGCAACCATCATGATGTTTTCTAAACTTCTTATACCAAGTGGATGTTTAACCATCCAAAAAATTCATGACAAAACCATGGAATGCCTTACAGCCATCCCATACTGACAATTGGACACTCGGTTACAAGTCTATCTATCCTAAATCATACATTAGAAATACTTCCTTTAAGTTCTCTTTTCTTTCATTCTATGTTTTCCTTATCTTTCTAGGTTTCACTTTTTTTCTTTGCTTTTATTTTTATGATACCTATCTGACTCTTTCACAATATTACCATTTCTTGTTTGACATCACTTTTAAATTAAATTGTATGAATATGGAAAGTTACATATGAAATTCATAACATATACTATAACGACCCCTTAAATCTTACTATACATTTATCTATCAGAATAGCATAAGCAAATAATATTCGGAATCAATTTTTCACTTTTCCCATGTTAGGGAACGTCAGAGGGCCGCTACTGGTTGAGTGTAACCCAAATAGACTCTTCTCACAATCCATTCAGATTCCATTCAACCCTAAATCTTGTGCAGTAATTCTAATACCATAATATATTATCACATACTACTCTGAAATATAAATTCTAACAGTCATTCAGGAACAATTGAGATATACTATGCCATAAATACTAAATTCATACATACATTCCCAACTTAATTTACAATCTGTCATACAACTCCAAATCTAAGATATTCGTCAATATATATACGAAAAACATTCAGTCTACTACATCTCTAACTTATGATTATACAATTCTTCTGGCATTTCCTGGTAGCCTTGTGATGCGTGCTGCCAATGCTACTTAAATAACTACACCTGAGGCAGTGACCCTATCGATGTAGTCTAGCGCAATGGTGAGTATCAAGGTTGTATCCCATGGGAACCGAAAAGCCTAGAGTTACTACTTGTTTTCTGTTATCTAGCCTACAATTCAAGGTGATTCCAGTTCTAATTAAACTATTAACTAAGCTAAATGCAATAATAACTAGTCAGCGCTAATTGACAGAAAGATGAATTAATCAAAACAAAAAAAGCAAACCCAATGGGAACCTAAACTAGTTGGTAAATACAAAAGATAATGGATGACTGAATCTGATTCTGCTACCTGTGAGTGAATTCTAATTCAAATTCAAATTCTCTGTCAGTCTCAATGAATTTCTTAAACCTAAAATCTACCACTGGCTGGTTCTTCCTAATGGTTAATTTTAGATAAGCATTATCGGTCTAATTCACTACTATTAAGAGTCGTTATTCTTAATCCAGCAATTTATTAACCTTAGTTTTGAGCGATAACAAATTGTCTATTACAATTAGGTGTCCAATTTCAATAAAAATTTATCGATTATTAACGAAAATCTAAAGAGCTTCCATCACAACGTCTTACCAATGAAAACATAAACAGTCATTCATAACAGTAACGGAGATCACATAATCAATGTTCAATCATCCATGCAAATTAAATTTAGGCTACCAACATAGTTCAGGACCCAATAGGTTTTACAAATTTAGTTACACATAAACATCATCCAACAATCCAAAAAATCCATAATTCAGAGAGAAAAATAATGTAAAAATTACATACGTCCCTCTTCTCTTGAACAGCAGATGAAATAATGCAGAATAGTCACCGAAAAGCTGCCAAAAAATGACTAGAAATTGTAATTTGAAAGCTGTCCAATGGGCTACAATAGAATTGGGTCGGGTCGCGGGTCACGAATACTCAACTAGAAATGGCTCCACAGACCAATGGAGCTGCAGCGGAAGGTTGCAGAAGGGGCACTACACGATGGAGGGATGATTTCTGGTGGCCAACAGAGCAAACATCACCAGACAGGTCACGAAACACGGTCGGGTTGCATCACTTCGGTCTATCTTGAGTCGTGCGATCTGTTGCATTACGGCAGTCGAGGACTGGTCGGACGGTGTGACTAGGTTGCCTGAAGCTGCGAGGAGTGACGACGATCGGTGGTTTGGCCAAAAAATGTCAAAAAATGACAAAATGTATAGCAGTTTTCCTCTCGGATCGTGCGCCTTTTCTCACCATTTTACTGCTTTCCGATGGCAATGGACGGTGGTGGTCGGTTGCCTGTCATCTCCTGCTGCCGGAGTGAGGTCACGCCACTACAGAGCACCGATTAGACTCGCCGTTCGAGTCTTTAATGCGCTGTGGGTCTTCAACATGTGTGCGCTCGGGTCCTCCTTTCTATGTACTGTACAATGCTCTCCAAAATATGCACAATTCCAAGCTTTCCTCCCTTTTTTTTTCACGCGCTACACCTAGGTAGAATCCCTTTTGTGTATTGTACAATGCTAAAAAATTTTCCACTATGCGCACATGGTATCCCTTTTCGCAATGGCTCTTGGGTATGTGTGTTTTGTCCTCTTCCATGCTTCTTTTCACTCAATTTTTCACTATTCTAAGCTCCAAAATTTCCACACTTGCACGCTGCTCGCTCAAATAGAGAAAAATGGCCCAAATGACCCAAAATGGTTGTTTTAACTCCAGAAAAGTCTCGTTTGCTGATGATAGATTGATAAAAAGCCTGAAATGCAGTAAGATACACATTTAGGTGATTCCTAGAATAAAAATACACAAAAATACATATAAAATGGACATAAAATATTAGGTAAAATTGTGTAAAATAAGATATATCAATCACCCCACACTTAAATCTTTGCTTGTCCTCAAGCAAACACTAACTCAGTCCTCAAACAAACAAACAATAATTTCTCAGAGTCCATACCTAGTCCACAGTTAATAATACCTAACACATCCCCCGTGAAACTTAATCATAGACCAGATTGCAAAACCTTGACATAGAATGGAGATACTAATGATGCATACACAACTTAGCCAGCAATTCAATGCCAATTATTTAAGATTCAATGCCTCTCAAAGATTATTCAAATCACTCAAAGTGTATATAGGTAAGGCACAAATCCCTTAAGAAACTTCACAAGAATATGTCTGCTATATGCTTGCTCATAAATCTCATCTCCGCTACTACTAAACATTGAATACCAAAATCAAAGGGGGGTCTTAACAGGGTTGTAATGAGATTAAAGTGATGGTAGGGAAGCAATTTTTGGTAGAAGAGGCATAGATGCTGATAATTCATGCAATTGAAGCATCATGAAGGATTAAAGGATTAAATGTAACAAATGCTAAACATACAATTCTTACTAAGTTTCCAATGAAGTTGGAGGTGCTCAGAGAAATAATATCAACAGACAGACTACTCTTATTATTATCTTTTCTTTTCTTTTTTTTCATAATTAGCCTGCATGCTTACACTTTTGGATTGAAGGGAGCATCAAGAATGATAAAAAGAACTTAGTGTACTATCATCAATTAAGGCAATGCATTTTAATCCCTGTACAAAGAATAAATCATATAAATTTCAGCAAATGGGGTGACGAAATAAGATAGTGAATAGAAAGGAATATGAGGTGTAAAATATAAGTGATGAAGAAAAAGTGAAGGCTCCAAAAGTGCCTAACTGAGGAAGACACATAGGGTAGGCTTTTTTTTTTTGGCAATGAAAATAGTGTATCCTAAGTTGCCCAAATCATCTGATATTCAAAAGTTTATGTAACTTCAACAAGTATTACAGAGAAAGTTCTAGAGACACAATCAAGTGAAATACACACTCAACAAAAATAATTCAAAGCATATTTATAATAAATGCTTGTCTTAGGCTCAAATCTCACGTTTGAAGTGTGGCTGAATTGCAATGGTTCTCAAATATTTTCATATGAATTTCCAATCAAGCAGTGCATGCAAACTGCATTATCAACATCCTAAATCAAAATTGAACAATATGAAAGATAATCAAGCAACACGGGTATGACCCAGCCATGGTCAAGAATACATTAGGCATTAAAATTGCTTTCTAACATAAACTATGAGAAACAATGCCTGCCCATTCATGACTAAATCATACATGCTCCAAAGACAATCAAAGAATTAAGTTTATAGAATCAAGCAAAAATCAAGTATCCTGTCCTAGATATACTATCAGCACAAATACAAAATTAGCAAAAAGTAGCATCAATATGCAACATCCTGAACTAGCAGAGGGAAAATGAGTCAAAATAATAAAGGCACACTACCCCACACTTGAGGATCACACTGTCCTCAGTGTACAGCCAAAGGGGATACCATAGAAATAAGAGGAGAAAGCACAGCAATAAGCACAGATAATCTAAAATTTTTAATGTACCTCAACAAAATGAAAAAGAAGAAAATAGACAAAAATAAAATAAGACAAATAAGTAAATAATAAAAAAGCAGTGCTTCTTTTTTTTTGAGTCTTTTAGCTGGATTCATTCCTTCTATCACTCTTTGAGGTAAAGCACCATGTGCACTCACTCCTCGACCTCCAATGAGTCTCCATAGTAGTGCTTTAGTCTGTGCCCATTGACTTTGAAATCTCCCTTGTCAGGATGATGCAGTTCCACTATACCATAAGGAAAGACTTGCTTGATCACAAATGGTCCTGACCATCGGCTCTTAAGCTTTCCTAGAAAAGACGAAGACGTGAGTTATAAAGTAATACCCTATCTCCAACCTGAAAATCTTTAGAGCCACGTAGCCTTTGATCATGCCACTTCTTGGTTCAAGCTTTGTAAATGGAAGAATTTCCATAAGCTTGGTGGCACCATTCTTCTAGCTCATCCAGCTACCATAACCTCTCTTTACCCGCAAAAATAACATCAAGATTGCATGTTTTAAGGGCCCAAAGTGCCCTGTGTTCCAATTTAACAGGAAAATGACAAGTCTTTCCATATACTATCCTATAAGGTGTAAATCCAATAGATGTTTTGTAAGCTATCCTAAAGGCCCACAATACATCATCCAATTTAGATGCCTAATCCTTCCTATTCACCCCGACAATTTTCTCTAAGATTCTCTTTAAACCCCTATTAGTTACCTCTACTTGTCCACTGGTCTGTGGGTGATAGGGTGTTGAAAACCTATGAGATACCCCATAATTTTTTAGTACTTTCTCAAGTTAGGAGCTACAGAAATGGGTCCCTCTATCGCTAATCAGTGCCCTAGGTGTACCAAACCTAGCAAACAATTTTTTTAAGAACCTAGTCACTACCCTAGCATCATTAATGGGGAAATCTTGAGCTTTTGGCCACTTGGAAAGATACTGAACAGCCACAAGTATATACTTATTACCAGATGAGGAAGGAAAAGGGCCCATGAAGTCAATACCCTACACATCAAAGATTTCAACCACTTACATACTCGTTTTGGGCATTTCATCACGGGCATAGATGTTACCTGACCTCTGACAAGCATCACAAACCTGGACATATGCTCTAGCATCCTGTAATATGGTTGGCCAATAGAACCCTGCTTCAAGCACCTTCCTAGCAGTGTGCTTTGTAGCCTGGTGGCCTCCAATTGGTCCTTCATGGCAATGCCTCAGAATCTGGCAGATTTCCTCCCCATGTATGCATCTCCTAATTACTTGGTTTGCACAGATACGAAACAAGAAAGGATCTTCCCAAATGTAGTATTTCAACTTAGCAAAGAATTTCTTCTTTTGCTGGGTAGTCATACCCTTTGGAAAAATCGTTGTAACCAGATAGTTAGCATAATCACAATACTAAGGGGAATCAGTATACACCTGAGCTGTCGCAAAATGCTCATCTGGGAAGTTGTCATCAATGGCTTTCTCATTCAAGGCCTCCCCGTCTGGATTCTCTAACCTTGATAGGTAATTTGCAGCTAAGTTCTCTGCACCCTTCTTATCCTTGATCTCAATATCAAATTCCTGCAAGAGCAAAATCCATCTAATGAGTTTAGGCTTAGCATCATGCTTACCGAACAAATACTTCAAGGCTGAATGATCCATGTAAACCATGGTCTTGGATAACACCAAATAGCATCGAAACTTGTCAAAAGCATAAACCACTACAAGTAACTCCTTTTCAGTAGTGGTATAGTCCTTATGGGCATCAGTAAAGGTCTTTCTAGCATAATAAATTGGCTAGAACTTTTTATCAATCCTCTGACCTAACATAGCTCCAACTACAAAGTCACTAGCATCACACATTAGTTTAAAAGGCAGCCCCCACTTAGGTGGAACCATAATAGGGGCTGTGGTTAGTCGTTCCTTTAGTAACTCAAATGCATGCAAGCAATCAGTATCAAAAACAAAAGGTACATTTTTTACAAGCAATTGAGTTAAGGGTCTAGTAATCTTAGAGAAGTCTATCATAAATCTTTGATAAAAACCAGCATGCCCTAAGAAACTCTTAACAGCCTTAACAGAACTAGGGGTGGTAGTTTTGATATAGTCTCAACCTTAGCCTTATCTACCTCGATCCCTGCATGTGATATCTTTTGCCTAAGAACAATCCCCTCTCCCACCATAAAGTGACACTTTTCCCAATTAAGCACTAAGTTTGCTTCTATGCATCGTGCAAGCATATGCTCTAAATTAAGCAAACAGTGGGAGAAAGAGTTACCAAAAACTGAGAAGTCATCCATAAATACCTCCATAGAGTCCTCAATCATGTCATGGAAGATTGCCATTATACACCGCTGAAAAGTGGCTGGTGCGTTGCACAGTCTAAAAGGCATTCTCCTGTAAGCGAACGTTCCATATGGGCAGGTAAAGGTGGTTTTCTCTTGGTCTTCATGTGTAATGGGAATATGAAAATAACCTGAAAAACCATCAAGAAAGTAATAGAACATATAACCTTCCAAACGTTCAAGCATTCGGTCAATGAAAGGAAGAGGAAAATGGTCTTTTCGGGTTGCATCATGGAGTCTCCTATAATCAATTCAAACCTGAAAACCTGTTAGCATCCTAGTGGGTATAAGTTTATCCTTCTCATTCTTGACCACTGTCATGCCACCCTTCTTTGGTACAACCTGCACAAGACTCACCCAAGAGCTATCAGAAATAGGATAAATCAAACCTGCATCAAGAAGTTTAATTACCTCTTTTTTCACTACTTCCTTCATGTTTGGGTTCAATCGTCTCTTTGGCTGCACCACTGGCCTATAGCTATCTTCCATTAGGATCTTGTGTGAACAATAGCTAGGATTAATCCCAGGAATGTTCACCATCTTGTAAGCAAAGGCCCTAGGGTATTTCCTGAGAGAGGTCAAAGTTATCTCCCTCTCCTTAAGTGTCAAGTCAGCTGCTATGATTACTAGCAGCTTCTCTGCCTTATCCAAATAAGCGTAGCTCAAGTTCTTGGGTAACTCCTTCAATTCCAAGGCCGGGAGGTCCTCAATTGAAGGTTTCACCTTTTGCACCTCCGATCTGTCAAGATAAATAAAAGGGACAGTAAAGTTACTGGGCTCAATAGCTAGCAAGTGAGCTAGTTTTTCCAACACTTGCTCATTGGACAACTCATCCTCATCTCCTTGTAATGCCACCTGTAAAGGGTCATCAAGTAAAAATTCTTGCAATTTAGATTCAACCACATCATCCAAGACATCCACAGAATATACAGTATTATCATGATCTAAAGATTGCCTCTTAGAGGTAGCTAAGTCAAAAGTAACAGTTTCATCCCCTACTGTAAGTTTCAACTTCCCATCACATACATCTATAATAGCCCTAGACATTGCAAGGAAAAGCCTACCTAGAATCAAGGGCATGCTACTCTCACCCTCTATATCCATCACAACAAAATCAACAGGAAAGATGAATATATCGACCTTTACAAGGACATCTTCAATTATACCTCTAGGATATTTAACAGTTCTATTAGCCAATTGTATGTTCATCCTAGTAGGTTTTGGCTCACTCAATCCTAGTCTATCAAACAAGCTAGTAGGCATCAAATTTATCCTAGCTCCTAAATCAGCTAAAGCATCCATGACATACAGTTTACTAATTACACAAGGTACAGTAAAACTCCCTAGATCACGCCTCTTAACAGGCAGCTTGTTTTGTAGAATTGCTGAGCACTCCTCATTCAGTGTCACCTATCCCAAATCCTCTAGTTTTATCTTGTTGCTAAGTATTTCCTTTAAGAATTTTGCATAGCGAGGCATCTGCGAAATGGCTTTAACAAAAGGAAGGTTAATCCTCAGATGTTTAAATAGATCAAGAAATTTACCAAACTGCTGATCCACCTTATCCTGCTTCAGTCTAGCAGGGGATGGAATGGGTGGCTAGTACTCTCTTATAGGGATCTTCTTGCCCTTAACTTGCACTGGCTTGGTTACCTCAGGCTCTAGGTCCTTATTGACACTCGCATCCTGCACATCAGTATGATCATCATCAGGTAAAAGTAAAGGACTAGCTACTTGCTTGCCTGATCTTAGAGTAATAGCCTTGAAATGCTCCCTTGGATTAGACTCTATGGTGCTGGGTAGTGTCCCTGGCTGACTTTCAGCCAAAACCTTAGAAATATAGCCTATCTGGTTCTCCAAGTTCTGAATAGAGGCCTACTGGTTTCTAAGTGCTATGTCTATTTGCTGGAATTTGCTCTCTGATCCCCTTGCCGTGTGGGTTCCTATGTTTTATGAAATTCTCCTTACCCTGTGTATGTTGCCAACTTGGATAAAGATAGGACGCTGCCTTACTCCCTCTTCTCTTGTCCTTTTTGCTTATTCTTGGTTGTCTTATGCCACACATGTACCCTTAGGTACACTTTCTTGCACTCCTTGGTTTGGCTACTTGGGCACGTCAATGGAAAGGAGAGAGGGAAACCATGCAGCTTTATTTCCCATGCTGCTCTCTCTTCCTCTTGCGTCGTGTGTGTGTGTGTAATTGAAAATTCCCATTCCCCTATTGTTATTAATTATTATTGTTACTAGGTACACCCATTTACTTGCACTCTTACATTGCCCAATTGTCATACTACCCCCTTCCTTTTTTTCTCCTCTTGTCGTGTGTGTGCATGCTTCCATATTAAAAATACAACTTTCAATTCCATTCCCTTTTGTCTATTCTCCTTTCATTGTAGCCAAAAGTGTACCTAAGTACACGTCATTTCCTATGCAAGCTTATACCCCTTTTACTCTTACTTGGCCACGTCAAGGAGGAGAAAGGAGGGAAGGTCACAAAATCTCTTCCCTCACGTAAGGCGTATAGCCTGCAGCTACAAATCTTGGGATTTTAGTTTAATTCCCATGTGACCTCTTCACTTGTGGCACCAAAAGGAAAGGAAGAATGGATTTATGCAAGTGCACCTTCAACCTTACACATAAAAGGTGTCTCCCAAGCAACTATGCCTCTCACATTAAGCCTTATGCATGTTTAATTTAAACCAATTCTGCACCTTGTACGACTCAAGCAAGCTATTTCCTTTTCTCTTCTTAATTTTATCTCCCCACTACTCCCACATGTAAACTACTCTTGAGTAGTGGACCTTCCTTCCTTAACCGAGTGTACATAGTGATATTACACCCCTTTCTTACTTGTATTATATTTCCATAACCTCACATGTAACACTCCTTATCTTATCTTAACAACGTTATAACACTCATTCAGATAAGTGGTTACATTATCTTTAGCCTTTAATTACATTAATTCCTCCTGAGCATTCAATCCATCATGAATTTATTTTGCAATTTGGTCTGGGTTCTTTTGCTCAGGTAAAAGATGCTTTGGCATAGCGGAATATAAAATATCAAACATTACAACAGAGTATATAAAAAATTTTTTGGTATACATACATTATAATAATTGTTTGGTACATCGTTTTGTATACATATACTGGAATAGATGAAGTACCCATCCATAATGAATAACGAGAAAACAAGCCTGCCACTCATACTCCTTTATAAAATATCGTGGGTGAATAGGTCCTTCACATATCCCTATAAATATGCCCTTTTTCCTTCTATATACAGCCAAAAAAATTTCATTCCTAACTCCAACCCAAAAATAACATGTAGGGTTAGGACCCCAAAGTGATCGGGCTATAGCTATATATTTAAGTACTTATCTACTCCAGAGGGAATTCGAAGATAGTTATAACATAAACATCCTTTACTATAGTAAAAATTCCTAAAAGGGTAATTTCCACTTTTGCCAGTTTAACCTCCATTATCAGGAAGTATCTAGGCATCTGATACATATCAGTCCAATAATGAGAAATAATTCTTAGTAGCTAAACAAACCAATTTATTTTAAAACAACTGACATGTACCACTATAATAATATAGAAAATAACTCTACATTCAGTTTAATTTCAAAACTCTTTTCATATAGATACTTGGGTATGGCATAATATGAAACATATGTATATGCATCCATAGACATGAGATATGTAGCCAATTAAATCATTCATGGAATGGAATACAAGCATTCAATGCTTAAATATCATAATCATATTCACCTAATTCACATCTTTGCAATACACATCATAACATGTAATAAAAACTCAACTATGAGAAGGTATACACAAGATCATTCCCTCCCATATAATTGTGCATTTAGAGGTGTACATTAGATCATTCCTCCTACATTTCAATTCCTTGGGGTTTACACCAGATCATTCCCCTCAAGATAGCTTCCCTGGAAGGTATACTCAAATCATTCCTTCACAAGCTTTTAGTCTCAGGAGGTATTCACTAGATTATTCCTTTTTTGGTCTTTACTTTGACCTTCACAATTACATCAAGAATTCTTTGCCATTCAATCACTTTTTCATGAATTTAGACATTTCACTATTTATGGCAAAAATATACGCTATTATTCATTCCTTCTTGACCTTTGCATCTTTTGGTCTCTTTTCCCTTAACATAGGCCATTTAAATGGCACCTAAGGCTATTTCCAACTCATACATAAATTTAGCCACTCTAGGGAAAATTTCACATAGTATTCGGCCAAGGTAGAATGAGCATGAATACTTTGCATTTCTAACCCTTTTGGCAGATTTCTAGCCTTATTTCCATTAATTGAACATTGTGGTGACAATTCACATAATTATGCCTAATACTTTCTCACACCTAAAAATTAGGTAATTGCACTTTAGGCTATTCTTTCACATGCTTTTCTAGCCTATTTTTCATGCCAAACATGATCACACATCTAATCCCACAATTTCACATTATTAGGCACACTTTTAAAGTGAAATGGTAAGACGTTAAATTGGCAACATTGCTTGAAACATAAATTGTTATAATTTTCTCTCTCTTCCTTTTTTAGAACTAAACTTATATGGTTTCTAAGTCATTCCTCAAGAGCAAACTCAGCACCATTCATATATGTATCCATTCGGCCAAGGTGAATAAAACACACTTTTTTTTGTTACTTGTGAAATTAGAAAATGGAAAAAGTACCTAAATGTAAATCTAACTATATTTTCTCTCTCTTACCATTTTTTAACACTTTCTCTCACTCTCTAACACAAAATTTTGCCAAAATTTAGCACCATTCCAAACCCTAGCATTCGGCCAAGAGGAGAAATCAAGCTAAATGGAGTGGTTTCATCACTTTACTTATAATACCACAACATTCATGCAAAAACCATGCAAAAATACCATTTTCTCACTCTTACAAACACAAACTCGGCCTTGGTACAAGTTAGGGTTTGACAAAATCAAAGTTCCATCCATGAAAATTTATCATTTCATGAGTTTCCATACATTCCAACATGTCTATAGCCATAAACACAAGTTGTTTTCAACATATTTCAAACCCAAGCATGCAAATCCACCATAAAAATGTAGAGAGAGAAATATCCATCATTCTTGCAAATTGAAAACACAATAAACACACCATAAAACAAGAAAAGAATGACATATGATTGTTTAGCTACCTTGAAAAGCCAATAAAAGTGTAATTTCCAAGTTATTTTGGTGATAACTCCTCCTTCTCCCTTTTCTCTACCATTTTCTCGACATTTCTAGCATATAGAGAAAGAAGAAGGCTGAATTTAGGGTTTAGGTTATTTACAAAAATGCCATTAGTGCTAAAATATCCATTTTATCCCTTTTTCTTCTCTTCTTCAACAATGGCATTGTCTCTCCTTACAAATGTAATTTTATGCAACTTCCATAGGCTAGAATTGTTCTGCCCTTCAAGAATTTTAAAATTGCATAATGGTCCCTCAAATTTTCAAAAATTGCAATTTAATCCCCAAGAAAAGTGTCATTTTGCCATTAAATCCAAATTAGCCATTTTTGCTCCATTTTTCCTTCTTTTCGATTTTGATATGTAAAAACTACTTAAATAAAATTTTATAAATTCTATTGTTATGAATTTGCTAATTTACCCTTATTTTAGCAAAATTATAATTTTACCCCTAAGGTAAAATTACCTTTTTACCTTTTATGCCAAAGATATCATTTCTACCCTTTTTTTTTCTTTCTTTAAGCATAAGTGGGTAAGGGTTTCTAATTCCTATTTTCCTAAAATACTTAAAGTAATAATTAAATTTTTGACATTATGTAAAATTACTAATATGCCCTTAGAGTGAAATTACGATTTTGCCCTTCCTTAGGGAAATTGCCTTTTTGACTTCAAATGCAAATAATCTCCTACACAACTAGATTCTTCTTCTCTATTAAATAAAAATAATAAGAATCCTTTGATATAAATAAGAGAATTAAATTATTTTTCCCCTTTATGATAAAATTACTATTTTACCCTTCCTTACCAAATTTTCAATTTCATTCTTTTATCACAAAAGTGATTATATAATGATAAAAATGTCCATTCTAACTCCTTAATAAATCATCCTTAACATCCCACAAATAATACTAACCATAATAATAATAATAACATTATCATAAAATGCAAGTATTAGGAGTGGATGTTACATCACATGTCATCAAGTGCAGCCCATTATCCATTGCCATTCTCCTATTACCCATTGGTCACTTGAGATTAAGGCTGAAGGAAAGAAAGAAGGCTTAATGCCACACGTCTTTCTCTCTTCCTCCTTGCTGTATAGATATAGGATTTTGAAATTGTTTCTATAATTCCCACATCATTGCACGGTAGGATAGCTTAGGAGCAATTTAAATTTTCCCTCTCTTACTCTTGCTTCACCGAATGCATGTATGTATACATGTTAATGCTACACACTTCTTCTTTTCCCAATTGCACGTGTACATATATATTTTTTAAAGGCTTTATTCTTCTTTCCTTTCCCCTTGTCTTAACCATTTGGTATATATATATTTAAAGTAAATAAAAACTCATATCCTTCACCAATTGGACATGCATGCATTTTAAAATTAGCTATACTCTTTTCTCCTTTAGTGCTTTAGTTAGTAATAGGAAATTAATGCTAGCATGTTAAATGTATCAAGCACTTCAAACAAGAAAGTGTTCTTAAAACACTAAGATATACAAGCAATTTCATGCAATTAATTGAGGAAACATTAGTTTAGAATAATCAAGAAAATATAGGGTGTTACAAGCTTAGCCAAAGAGAAATTCACATTCTCAAGAATGTAGAAAGAAGGCTAATGTTCCATGAAAGCTTGAAAAACATGATAAATATATCTTAAATCATGAAACAAAATTAAGAGAATTGCAAAGCGACCTTAAAGATACAAGAAGGATGAAGAAGTCTTGGTGTTTCTCTTGAAGTTTGCTTATTTCCTTGTGCCTCTCTCTTTCGATCAAGTTTTCTTCTTTCCCTTCCTCCGTGTGTTTTCTTTTCTTTCTTTCTAAATGTTGTTTCTTTTAGTCATAATTACTAGTAATATTCCTAACCGACTTGACCAATTCATTTCTTCAATTTGGCCAAAAGAAAGTAAACTGCATGGTATCTATATTACATAAAATAAGGAAATTAAGTGTGGGAAATTAAGAGTAAAAGGCCACATGTCTCTTTCCTCTTTGCCTCTTTGCTGCTTCAGTCTTACAACCCTGTAAACTTCATTTGGTTAGACCAAAAGCAATTAAGGAATGGATCCCATATTGACAATTCCCTTATTCATCTCTCGGCTATGAGGAATACAAAAAAGAGGAGAAAAGAGAAAAACCATTCTACTACGTCTCTTTTTCTCTCTCCCACCTCTTAACCGATTTTATTGGATGTTAAACTCCTTCTTCTTTTGTTTTTCCAATCATCATTGCCGTATAGTAATATAGGATTTAAAAATTTCTATAATTCCCATTCTAATTTTAATAGCATTGCACAGTTGAATAATTAAGAAGAATTTAAATTCTCTCACTTACTCATACTTATTTTGCCATTTTGTTGACTAAGGAATTCAAGGAAGGAAATTAAGCACCTCAAGCACCTCATTCTATTTCTTCCACCAAATGGCTTCTTTTCTCTAATTACAATGTAAATTGGCCTCATTCATCCTTATGTACATTTACACGGCCAAGGAAGACAAAAGGAATGGAAGGAAACTTAGGAATAAAAAGTGCCACACGTCTTCTCTATTTTCTTCTTTTCATCTCTTCATATATATATATGTATACACTTGATTACCACACTTTTTCCTTTTCCTCTCATTTATTGTTGTCGTATGTATCTATATACTTTAATACAAGCACCTATATTTTTTTTATGTGATGTTTCCTCCTACTGACATTCTAATTCGGTTAACACAAGAAAGAAGGTGTTCTCCCTTAACTTATTTATTCTAAACACTAAATTGCACAAGCAAATTCATCACAGTTTATGGCAATTTCATCTAATAAATTAAAAGGATATTAATTTAGAAATAATCATGGAAATAAGGGGTGTTACATTCCATGTCTCGCAACTTCAGAAATACATCCATGACCCATCTCACATTCTTGATGCCAATACAATATAGTTAAAAGAAAATTTAACTTATCATCCAAAACCTCTAAGAATCATCAGGAATGAGGTCAAGCGATTGAGGAATAAGGTTATCCTTCTAGTTAAGGTCTTATAAGATTAGTCATCTCCACAAAAGGTAACATGGAAGAAGGAAGAGGACATGAGGAAGTCCTACCTAGAGCTATTTGACTAGGTACATTTTAATTTCGAGGATGAAATTATTTTAAAGGAGGGGAGAAATGTAACATCCACTCCGAGTATGATTAAGAGATGATTGTTAGTTAGTAATTCAAAATAATGCTTGTGTATGTCGCATTAATTGCATAGAGTTGTATTAGTACAGAGACTTAGTTGAAAGAAATAAAAGCTGAGTCAAAGTATGACCAAGGACCAAATTAAAAAGGGAAAGGTTAGTCAGGCTAAGGTCACAAAATGTCTAGGGACAATAGTGCAATTATGAGAGGTTTAAGGATTCAAAAACCCTAACTAAGACACACTTTCAACTTCAACATTTCTAGAGAGAGAAGGAGAAGGGCGAGTAGAGAGAGAAAGTGTTGAGTTAGGGCAAAGGAGAAGAGATTTGCTAAAGGAAAAATGGATTTGAGGCTAGGGATTGGTTTTACAACAAGAGAAGGACCTTTTTATCACATCATACATGCACATTATTCAAGAAATCTAAGTAGCAACTTAACCTAAACCCCATTTTCTGCTATGTTCATCTCTTTCCTGGGAAAATGTGATTTATGAATGTTTTGAGTTAAGTTTGAGGTTTAACTTACATTCTCTATGTTTCTAACTATTATTGGGTGATGCTTGTTGAATAGTTATGCTCATTAATGCTTGTCATTGATTGTGAAAGTAGGCTTATGCCGTAAGTGTGAAAATGTGGTTTAATCTTAGTTGAAGTGCTGTTAAGTTGGTTTTTGAGTTTGTTATAAAGACTATATGATGTCTAAGTATTGGTGTTGATTTCATAACTTGAGAAAGAGGCTTAAAGTGGATGCCATCAGATAGAACTCCAGCAGCTGACTGCCAGACCCTGGATGCAAACTTTCGTGTTCTTCATTTTCTAGAAAACATCCTTCAATTTGAGGCTAGCAGTCGATTGCTAATTCTTTAGCAGCTAACTAGTAGCTCTCGACCAAGACAGGGCAAATAGGACAGTAGGCTAGTAGTTAAGATCAGTCGATTACTAGTTTACTATTTTAGATAGTGAGCTCAATAACCTATTTTAAGAGAAAAATAGCCCAAAATCTCACTCAAACTAAGGATCTAAAGTTGGGATGTAATGAGTAACATGTAAGATGTAAGATTCACGTGTCACTAGGTTGAGAGGATCCATATGACAATGAAATGAAGAGAGCGAAAAACATAAAGAAAGTTAATAGGATAATATTCTAAGTATATACATTAGTAGTAGATAGGCTCATGATCGAGTGACCGATTATTGGTATGGGATAGTCGTTGGGCATTCCATGGTTGTGCCATTATTTAGGGTGGTTAATCAACCACTTAAACTTGGATGATTTCAAAAATACCATGATGATTGTGAACTTTGTAACACTCCTTATGTTTATGATTAGTTCTAAATTAATGTCCCCTTAATTAATTGGATCAATTTTCTATAAAGTATGATGAATTTGCTTGTGTAATTTACTATTTAAAAGAAATATGCTAAAGGATAACACCTTTTTTCTTGTGTTAACTGAATTAGATTGTGAGTGAAAAGAGCATTAGAAGTGAAGCTCGATTAACATTAAAAGAGATGTGTAAGTGCAGTTGTATGAATGAAGGAAGACGTGAAGTATTATGAATTAATCCCTTCTTGTACTAAAAGATCTATAACATATGGAAAGAAAACTAAAAGGTGGATTGTGTACATGGTAATGAAGAAAGGAAGAAAAGACAAAAGGGATGTGTTAGACTTGTACACTCTTTTTTCTTTTCATTCCTTATCATTAAGTGTATTAAAAGGACAAGGGAAAGAACCCCTTTTTTTCTTGCCTTAGCTGTGTATAAATATATATAAGAATGAAGAGGAAAATTCCATAATGATTAGAGAAAAGGAGCCATTCAGTGGAGGAAACATCATATGAAAATTGAGGTGCTTGAAGTGCTTGTATGAAGAATGAGATGCTTACATTAAAATTGAGGTGCTTAAATTCCCTTCTTTTGTTTCTTTTGATTCAACCAAATGAGTGTCACATGGATTAGATTAAAGTATATAAATGTATATGGCAACAACAAATGAGCGGAAGGGAGAAAGTGTGGTATTCAAGTGTATATATATATATATTTTGAAGAGGTGGAAGAGAGAAGGAGAGACATGTGATTGTAGCCTTCTTTTCTTCCCTTTTTCTTTTATTTTCAATGCGACTGAGAATGGAAATTGAGGTGCTTGGATTATGTCTTTCTCTTTCTCCTTTTTCCTAACTGAATAACTACATGAAGGATAGATTTAAAGATATATACGCATGCAGCAATTGAGGGAAGCGGTTACACATTATATAAAAATAAAGACTCATTCGGTTATGCCAAGAAATGATGGGAAATGAAAATTTAATGAGCTATCAATGCACCCTACCCTTTCAGAAAATTGAAGGGATAAGTGGCTAGGTGGTTAAAAATATTATTATCACTTAAGTTAGAAAACAAAAACAAAGCTGAAAAGGGAAGAAAGAAAGGCACACAGAGAAGAGGAAAGGAAAGTTTGGCTGAGAAAGGGAGAAGCAAAGGAGTAAGATAAAATTCAAAGAGAAATCCAAGATACTTCCATTTCCTTGCATCTTTGAGGTATCTTAGCAATTCTATGTTTGCTTTCATGATTTAATTTATATGGTATGAATTAAAGCTTCCATGACATCTATCTTTCTAGCTCTACATTCCTTAATATGCAACATTTTCATTGGTTAAGTTGGTATGATGAAGTGAATTGGTTATGGTTATTGATGTAGTGATGTGGATATAACTAATTCTATGAGGGAATGGTTGATGGAAATGTCCAGCGTACATAATGAGGAATATTAGAATTAGGAAGTGTAGAAAATTGGTTTTCTTGAATGGTCCATAGGTGTTGTTATATTTAAATTACCTAAAGAAAGCATGTTAATTAAAATATGGCTTAAAACCATGATATGACTTTCTTTAATCTATTTAAATCAAAGACATTTCTCTTGGAATAACATAGAAGTGTTGCTGAAATTATAGGATAAGAGTTACTTTTTGGTTTGGTAAAATAAGAAAGTAAAGAATGATGAATGCATGTTCATTATCTTGTCTAGTAATATACTTAGATGTAGGAGTGATGAAATAGAGGTAATTATCAAATATAATGTGTAAAATGAGTCAATAACTTAAGTAAAACAAAATGA
Organism: Senna siamea; assembly: GCA_031216115.1. Taxonomy (NCBI): domain Eukaryota; kingdom Viridiplantae; phylum Streptophyta; class Magnoliopsida; order Fabales; family Fabaceae; genus Senna; species Senna siamea. Next base: position 19,343,861 of record CM062354.1, read on the forward strand.
TTAATGAAATAATTATATGGTTTAAATGTGAAAAAAAGTACCCTAAGAATACCATAATGTAATATTAGGAATTTGATATTAGGAATTTTGTAAGGTAGGAAGAATGGAAGAATGTAGACTAATGAGTATGAAATACTATAAATCTCATTATTGACCATGATGGCCAAATGTAATCTTTATGGTTATTTATAATGGCCAAAGCATTATGCTAATAGTAAATGAGTTATAAAATATATTACAATATCTAAAGTCAAGACAATAGCATGATGAATCGTGATTGTTAATTGTATGTATGAGTGATCAAGTGTTCACCATTTTTATAAAAGTAGCCAAGAGTCCACTATGTGACCAAGTGTTCACCATTTTTATAAAAGTAGCCAAGAGTCCACTATGTGACCAAGTGTTCACCATTTTCATAAAAGTGGCCAAGAGTCCACAATGTGACTAAGTGTTCACAATTCTTACAAAAGTGGCCAAGTGTCCATATTTCTTGTAGGGTGACCAAATGTGTTTCATCCTCTCAGGTAAGGTAAGTTTAAAGAATGAAAAATATAAAGGTGATCCTTGATTGTTTCAATTGTTACATGTATGCCTTCCTTAAAATGAGAATAGCCATCTTTATCACATTGGCATGCCAATTAATCATACAATGCTTACCAATATATATATATATATATATGAAAGAGATGAATTATTAAATGATGGAATGTAGAAGAAATTGTTTTCTGTGCTAGCATAGTGGTATATGTCAGTGATATTTAAATTGTGAATTGTTAAGCTACTGAGAAACTAGTTTCTCATTTGTGGCCTGATATGTATTAGATGCAGATATTTAGAAATTTTTGGGAAAAGAGGGAAGTTACATTAAAGGAGGTTCTTTCATTAAGAGTACTTTGTAGCCTAAGGGTTTGAGTGACAGAGATGTTGTCTCCTAACCCTAGGATTAGTTTTTGATAGTTCCCTGATAGATGAAATGTTGTAACACTTATGAAAGGATATATAATGTTTTGTGAAATTATTTCCTTTGTATTAAAATTTATTTTCGCTATGGTTACAAGTTTTGATCTGAGCAAAAGAACCAGAACCTAATTTACTTTAATAATATTCCGATGTAATGAATGCTCAGACATTGTTAATAAATAAAGTTAAGAGTAATGTATCAACCTTATCTGTTTACATCTGAGGTGTTGTAATACTAGATAAGGGCTTTACAAACTTGAAGTTAGACAATCTTCAAAAGGCCATTTAAGAAGTACATACTTAGAGTTAAGCAAAACCATGGACATGAGCTAAGTCACCCTAGTGTACATGTTAGGGAATAGCGTACTGGACGTGTGATCCATCAGAAGGGGATGGTAATTCCATAGTATTATGATCTGCCTAAAATCGGAGAGGAAATAATCCGAGTAGAGTTGACGGTGATCCCATGACTAGATAACCAGTCCCATAAGGGGAAGGGAGACATTGGGTAAAGTTGACAACTATCCCGCTGGTTATGAGAATGGTACTCAGATCTGGCTGAGGGACACCTCAGAATTTACAAAGAGATAAAGTTAAAGTTAAAGCTAGAGTTACAGTTAAAGGGCGCCTAAATAGTCACAAACTCATGCATACAAATAGTGGTACGTGGAGTTGTTTAAAGTAAAGGCATGTTTACCATCACACAATATGTTTATATGAAAGTTATGATGAGAATAATGATGAATGACATCCCTTATTGTAAAGTTATGTGTTAAAGTGTACACACATAAATCTGAGCACATGATGTGTGAATATGTTGCATGCATTGAACCCTAATAGCATATGGTATGTATTATGTCTTATGATGAAAAAGAATGTAGAGGTTTTCCATATAAGTATGGTGGTATAGGTCAGTTGATTTTCAAAATAGGTTGCATTGCTACTGAGATTCATTTCTCACATGAGTGCTGGCGTGTACCAGATGTGTAGGTTCCTAGGCTGGAGGAGAAGGTAAGTAGGAGAGAAGTACCCTTCGTGAGGGTACTGGAAAATGTTTATTTTGGATAGCACAAGCACATGTATAATTTGTTCTAGTCTTTAATTTAGATGTACATGGATTATCTATTAATTAATAATAGGTGATTTGATGGGGTCATTGTAACACCCCTTTTCTTTATATTATAACTTTGTATAATGTAATAAGATCAGTGGTCACATTATTCTTTACCTTTTTGTCTCATTTATTAGCCTGAGCCTTAAAATCCATTAAGAATTTATTATTGCTTAGGTTTGGGCTCCATTGCTCAGGTTATCATACTTTAGCAGAGCGGAAATAAAATTCCATTCATTGCAGTGAAAATTATAAAAACATAACATATGTGTATATATGTTTACACTGTCTGATACATAATCAGGATATGTGAAGTAATCATTCAAAGGGATAATGTAACATCCACCTCTAACACTTTGGGATCTATTATGACATTATTGTTTTCATTGATTAAACATTAAGATGTTATTATTTATGTAATAATAAAAATGGTTCATTAAAGGGATAGAATGGACATTTTCATCAAGATAGAACCACTTTTATCATAAAATAGTAAAATTGGAAATTTTGGTAAAGAAGGGAAAAATAGTAATTTTACTATAAAGGAGACAATAAATTTTGTCTAATTATTTCATGGAATTACATTTAAGGACGTTTACCATTTTCATTTAAGAGAGAAGAAGAAATAAGTGTGGAAGTGATTATGTCCACTTTGATGGCAAAATGGTAATTTTCCTAAAAAGAACAAAGTTGTAATTTGTCTCAAGGCCATATTAGTAATTTTTCATGAGATAGGAAAATTAAATTTTCACCTAAGTATTTCATGGAAATAGTATTGGAAGGCCTTTACTCTATTATTTTAGAAAGAAGGAAGAATAAGGGTAAAAATAATTATATTAACATAAAGGGAAAAATGATAATTTTACCAGAGAAAGGTAAATTAGTAGTTTCATAAAAGAAGTTTTATGAAACTTTATTTAAGGGGTTTTTGCTTAAAAAACTTGAAATCGATGAAAATGAGGTTAAATTGGCCATTTTGACATAATGGGTGAAAGGGTAACTTTCCTTGAGGACATATTGGTAATTTCATATAAAGTTGAAGGGCAAAATTGTCATTTCAAAAAGTATGAGGACAGAATGGACCTAACGTATAAAAGTTCCATAAAATTACAATTCTAAAGAGAGAGAATGTCATTCTTGAAAAAGAGAAGTAGTAAGGTAAAATGGTCATTTTGCACCAAGGGCATTTTAGTAATTTTACCTAAATTGTAATTTAAGTCATCTTCTCCCTTTAGAAGATGGAGAAGTCGAACACAAGGAAGAGAAGATGGGTTGGCCAAAACATATACCAAGGAAGAAGAAGTGGAAAATCAAGCTAGAACATTTGGAAGATTACACTTTTCTTACATTTTCAAGGTAGCTAAAGATTCCTAAAGCCTTAGTTTCATGTTTATGGTATGTTTAAAGTGTTTTAAACATTCATGAAACCTAGGGTTTTCTCTTTCTACATTCTTATGGTGGATTTCTTTGAATAGGTTTTGCTTATGTTTTACGGTGCATGCTTATGTTGAAAAAGTAAGAACACGACAATCAACTTCCAGGTGCCTAGCAGTCGATTGCTAGCATTCTGTATACGTTTTTGGGACCTCAAGAGCATGACAGTCGACTGCTGCACCGTGGCAATCAGCTACTACATCTTTCTTTATTTTATGACTTGTCGTTGACCTAGATTTTCAATCCAAAAACTTGTTTTAAACCCATTTTGAAATTGATGAACTCAAGATAAACTTCTTAACAACATATAACACAAGAAAACAGCTCAAAACACCATATAATCTTGTCTAAATCTGAGATTTAAACTCATTTTCGTTTAAGGTGAAAAACCCATTTTCATAAGCAAATTTAAGCATGCACAAGTATCTTCAGTCAATTAGAAATACCCAATAGTAATTAAAAATAATAAGAATGTAGTTTAATCCCTTTTTCTTTAAAAAAAGTTCAATTTCGCAAATTTAAGTCATGTGAATAGTAAACTTTGAAATAAAGGGATTGGGTTATTATGCTACCTTAATTTGTGTTTAAATGATGTTTGGATGGTGATTAATGCTGTAGATGCCTTCCTAATCACTTTTCTGACATCAAATCTTGCTAGAAATGAGATTCACTTCCTTGCTCATTCAACTTCACTTTCTACTCGATTACACCCTCTCTCACTAGAAGTGGAAGTATGAGTTTTTGAAATGATGGAGTCTAACTCTTGGCCTATTTATATGACAATCCATCACTTGCATTGATTCATAATTTCTAATCATTTGGCCTCAAATTGGTAAATTTCAAACTATATGAGAAATTTCCATTTTGTCCCTAACCTATTGGTAGGAGAATTACAAAAACTTATTAGCTACAGTAATTCTTTTGGCCAAAATTGCGATTATCATACCTAAAAATTTCCACTTTTCAGTTTATTCCTTTTATTCATTCTAGTCAATTTTCTCACTCATTGCTAGTCCAATTCTTGCACTCATACAGCTATATGCAATCTAACATAACCTAAATGCAACATACACAAGAAATTAACTAAAATTAACAAACAACTCTCAAAATTTAGGAGTAGATGTTACAAAAATCCTTAAAGCTCAATTAGATAATGAATTCTTGATGTCCCTAAAAGACATGAGGGAATTCAACAAAGCTACTAATGGAGTAGTACAATTTTAAAATAGGATTTATGTCCCTAATAGTGAGAATTTAAGGACTAAAATCCTAAAAGAAGCTCGTAAGAGTGATTACACCATCTATCCTTGCACTACTAAGATGTATAAGGACTAGAAGTCTAGATATTCATGGCCAAGTATGAAAAGAGACATTTTTAAGTTTGTGTCTAAGTACTTAGTGAGTTAGTAGGTAAAGATAGAAAATCAAAAACCTACTAGCATACTACAGCCATTAGATGTCCTTGAATAGAAATAGGATAAGGTGATAATGGATTTAGTAGTAGCTTTACCTAGAACTTAGTCAGGTCATGATGCAATTTGGGTAATCGTGGATCTGTTAACCAAATCTACACATTTCCTTCCCATCAAGATAAAATATTCCTTAGACAAGCTAGCTCAGCTTTATATCCAAGAGATGGTTAGGTTGCATGATATTCCTACCCATATTGTATCGGATAGAGATCCAAGATTCACTTCTAGGTTCTAGAGAGCAACACAAGAATCATTTGGTATAAAACTGAACCTTAGTACTGCCTATCATCAAATCAATGGTCAATCTGAGAGAACCATTCAAACCCTAGAAGATATGTTAAGGGCTTATGCACTAGAGCAGAAAGGTAATTGGGATAGAAATTTACCTTATTGGAATTCGCTTTAATAAAATTTATCACTCCAGAATAGGAATGGCTCCATATGAAATCTTGTATGGGAGAAAATGTAGATCTCCTATTTTTTGGTTTAAAGTTAGTGAGAGTGTAACGACCCCCTTGTCCTAGTTCACAAACATTAGGGTATATACTAACGGAAGCATAGAAATATACTAAATAAGTTTTCCACTTTCCCAATTTAGGGAACGTCAAAGGGTCGTTACTATTTGAGTGTAAACCAAATAGATTCTCTCTGTCCATTCAGATTCCACTCAACCCTTTATTCTATGCAGCATTACTAGTATCACAACATATTAACACGTACTACTCTGGAATATAAATTCTAACAGCCATTTATAGACAATTAAGAAATATTATACCATAAATGCTAAAATCATACATACATCCACAATTCAATTCTCAAATTCTAAAACCAAAATGTTAAAGTCATATACAATTCATAAGCCTATTACAAATCCAATCCAGACAGTACACTCCTTCAGTCCATACCTTGTAGCCTTAGCATCCTTCTTATGCCCAGCTATCTCCTAGGCATCCCCTATTTCTGATCATCTGAGTAAACAACTTTATGAGATTTTATAAATCCCAGTGGAGCAATTTACAATATCATTACTTTCAAAAACAGTTACAGGCTCAGCTGTGACTAAGCACAAAAAAAATTTCCCCAAAATCATTTCAAAAAATAAGTGAATTATTGAATATCTTTAACTATAATAAATACGGGAAATCAATGCAAAACATATCAGGAGTATAGTATCTCAAGTCTGAAAATCATACTGAAATCATGCCTGAAAAATCTCATACATTAATCTACCACACATCTCATGTGATCAATCATCTCAATTTGCATGTCGTTTTATCAAAAGCATGGTTTTGGTTAGGTGTGATCCATAACACCAATCACCCAAAAACATGCCCTATTTTGTGAGTGTAATTCGTAACACTAATCACCCACTCGAGGACAGGCGAGAGCTAACTTCCAAGGCATCCCCCGGCATGTGCACACTACTAGTCTCATCCTCATACAGTCCATATGGTAATACATACACATAGTCAACTAATACTCAAGGTCATAGGATACTATACTTAAACTACAACTTCACCCCGTATAGGTTATCCACCCTTTACTCCTTTAGCCTTCCATAGGGTTGTCCTGGTTTAATGCATAATTCTCAAAAAAAGCAGACTAATTCAATTAAAATAATCAATTTATAAAATGGTCTGCATAAGAGATATTCAACGGCCGTCCCATACCAGCTACTGAATATCCACCCTAAGCAAGTCTGTCCCTATAGCATATAACCTAATAGCCAAACTAGCAAACATGCAAAGAGCATCTCATTCACAGGCAAATCCTTTTTATACTCATATAAAAATCTTAAATAAATCAATCATGTTCAATAATCATTCCTAATCAATTACAAATCATACTTATTAAACAACAATTCAAAATCATTTATAAGAGCCAGGGGAGTGCAGATTACTCTACCTTTTACTATTTTCTCCTTTTATGAACAGGATTTCCCTCTTTCACTTTTAGGTTGTCCTCATAAATTGTCTCTTGAGGCAAATAATTTAAATCTCATTCCATATCCTTTCTATCATGCTCTTATACAAATCCTATCTTAAGGTTTCACCAAGGTTTCCTCTAGTTTCCTACTTTTCCTAACTATTTCTTTGGTTTTTTATCACTCTTTTCATGTAATTCTCATATAGGATGATATTTGAACCTTATTCAAATCAAAACAAGGGATTTATAAGCTCAAATCATCAATTTTTTCACATCAGGGGAGCTACCAGTCGGCTACCAGGAGCTGGGAGTTAGCTGATTGCTCTCTGAAAAGCTGTATTTCGTAAAATACGAACTCGAAAGTTGACTGCCACACGCCTGGCAGTTGACTGGCGCATCTCTATGTTCGATTCTAGGCAGTTTCCTGTGTGCTTCCTCTCCTCCTTAGAAGCAGAAATGTGCTGGTAAGGAGGGAAGTGTTGCATATGAAGGGAAAAAGGAAATGGTATTGTGAAATTACTCAGGGACCATCTTGCAATAAGGCCAAAATTGCATTTTAGTCCTTCTCATTTCAAACCCCAAATCTCCTTCATTTTATTTCAAATCTTCATACAATATTTCAAAATTATCATCATTATTAAAATTTCCAAGGCATAGGGTATTACAAAGAGGCAACTGTTAGGCCCAAATCTTGTTCAGGAAACCATTGATCTAATCAAGATTATTAGAGAAAAAAATGTCCAAGGCTCAAGATAGATAAAAGGATAAGACCTCTTAAATTTGAGGAAAGAGAACATGAGTTTCTTCGAATATCTCCTATCATAGGTGTTAGTAAAGCTATAAAGTCCAAAAAGTTGATTCCAAGATATTTAGGACTATATCAGGTTTTGAAAAGAATAGGTTCATCCACATATCAAATAGTTTTACCCCCATATCTTTCAAACCTTCATGATGTCTTTCATTGATCCCATCTCAAAAAGTATTTTCCTAATCCTTCTCATGTATTAGATACCAAAGTAATGAAATTAAATGATAACTTAGTTTATCATCAAAAACACATAAGAATCACCAATTATGACACTAAGCAATTAAGAAACAAGATCATTCAATTGGTGAAAGTACAGTGGGATGAATATTCTCCTCAGGAAACTACATGGCAAAAGGAGGCATATATGAGAACAAACTATCCAAAATTATTTGAATAGTTACATTTTTAAATTTTGAGGATAAAATTTATTTTATGGGGGAGAATTGTAACATCATCCTAAGCAATTTAGTCTCTGAAAGTTAGAGATATGTTCAGTATAAAAATGTGATATAGAAAGCTAGAGAAGTAAGTTATGAATCAAATAACTATGAAACCAAGCTGAAATGAGGTCCAATTTAAGAGAAAATGAAGTTTTATGGAAATGGTACATTTAGGTAATTTAACCCAAAGGACAAATAAGAAATTAAAAACTAAGCAATCAAAAATGGAACATTTAGGGAATTTAATATGAAAGTGGCACATATAGGAAAAAACTTTTAGGATAGTGAAAATTCATTTCTACCCTTATGCAAGCCTACGTAGACTTAAGAAAGGAGAAGTCTTCATCTTCATATTTTCATCAACATCATCAGCTATAGAAAGAGAGAGAAAAAGAATTGAGAGTAGAGAGAGAAGTCAAGAAGCAGGAGACTTAGACATTCAAACTTGGGAAACTGAATTAAGGAGTAGTGATCCATCTTCTAGGAACATCATACAGCACAAACCTCTAAGGTTGTCAAAGAAATCTTCTTTCCTCCCTTGGTTGAAATAACCCACTCTTTTTTGTGGAAATCTTGAAAACTCTTAGTTATGTGTTGAGTTAGGGAGATCAAAACTTACATTCTTTAATTGGTATTCTAGATATATGCTTTTGAAGCCTTATTAAAGGCTAATCTATGCTAGAGAATGGATTTTTATGATTATGGGTTAAAGTTTCTACTTCATGAACATATTTGATGGTGGGATGGATTCTTTTCTTATGATTATGAATTTTTTATGCATAATGATGTTTTAGGAAGGGAAAAGAGTCTAAATTTGGTCCCAAATGAATCCTTAAAGTCTTCTCGAAGTTTTAAGAGGTCAAAAATGGGCTAAACACCAATTTTTTATGCAATTTTTTCAAAAAAATCACAAAGACCTAGAGTCTTTGCCATAACCAAAATGCATTCTCGCTGTGGCAAACTCTTGCTAGTTTCTTTGCCATGACTAAAGTTCCTTCTCATCACGGTGAATGGCTTCTATCCACTTTGTCGTGGCCATGAACTGGTTTCACCAGAATGAGCTACTCAGCCATATTTTAAATTGAAACTTGATGATTTTGCCTCTTTCTTTCTTCCAAAAATCATGTAAAGGCAAGAGAATCATCCCAATTTTGTGATTATGTATTTGAAAAATAATATGGGACTAATTTTGAAGGGAAATAACTATAAAAATAGAATATAAATACTCTTATTATATGATCTAGCCTAGATAAGTTCTGAGTTAAATGACCGGTGATTGGTATGGGACGATTACTAGGAATTCCACTTTTTAAAACTAACATAGCCAATTAATTGTGATGGTTAATGTAACATTTTGCTCCTTGTATTTATAAGAGATGTTTTATAGTTTTTAAATAAGTTAAATGCTTGTGTTGTTGCATTAGATTACATGTAGTTACATTAAAGTGAGAAATTAAATTGAAAATAAAATATTAGGGACTTGAATGAAAGGAAAAGGTTTACTGGAGGAAGCTATATAGGCTTTCCATATTTTAGGGATAGCTAACCGTAATTTTAGCCAAAAGAGTTACTATAACTACCAGATTTTTGAAACTTTTCGCTAGTGATGTAGGGCAAAATGGTAATTTGGGCATATAACCGAATAAATTATCATTTTAAGCCGAATGATCAAAGAAATAAGATAAAAGTTGCAATTTTTGGACCACCTATAAATAGATAGAAATATTATACCTTCTCATTTCTATCCTGAATTCAAAATTTTAGAGAGAGAGAGAAGTGCTAAAGAGAAAGTGAGGAACTAAAAAGAAGGTAGATATTAGATTGTGATCTGAAGTGAGACTTAGTAGCAGGGACACTTAAGGAGGCATATACCATCACCAGCATATCAATTTACAAGAAATAAGGTAACAAACAAATTAATCCTCTCTATTTTGAAGTTATTATTCACATACTAAAAATTGTGATTTTCATGTTATTGAAATGAGAGAGGAAGCTAAACACTACATTCTTGATATTTTTACCTACTATTAGGTGTTTTGAATTACATGGATATACTTATGTTTGCGTAAATCAGATTATGAAAAAATGGATTTTTACCTATTGATGAAAATAAAGTTGAATCCAAGATATGAGTGAGATTAAATGGTAATTTGGGCTATTTTTATGTGATAAATGATGCTTATATGCTGGTATTGAGTTATTGATATCAAAAATGGGTTACAAACAAACTCTTAGGTGAAAATCTGGGTTAACAACTAATTTGAAAAATATAGTATAACATAGTAGCCAACTGCCAACCCTTCGAAGTCGACTGTCATGTTCTGTAGTTGCCCAAAAATATATACAAAACTCTAGCAATCAACTACCAACCTCTGAAAGTCAATTTTTGTGCTTATCTTTTCTAGAAAATCACCAGGAAGAGAGTAGTCGACTATCGGGCCCATTGCAGCTGACTGGTAGCCCTCATGTTCAGAAAAATTTTGTAAGACAGTGAGTGGAAAGTCAATTGCCAGATGGTGGAAGTCGACTGGCCGGCTTATGTTTTAGATAATGAACTCAATGAATTAGCTTAAAGTACAATTAACCTAAACCTCTACTCAAACAAGGGATTTAAACCTAGAATATATAATAGATACTATGTGGGTTAAAATTGAAAGAGCAAGAGCAAAAAAATGAAATGAGAATTTAAAAGGAATGATTATGAGGCATACGAGAGAAATGGGAAAGTATTCCTAGTGTATAGATAGTGGTAGATAGGTTCATGTTGAGTGGCCAATGGTCAGTATGGGATGGTCATTGGGCATTCCACTATTGAAGTGAATGATTTTTTAAAACACCATGATGGTTATTAATTTTAAGTTAGTGAACTCCCCTAGGGCTAATTAAAGGAGTCGTATACTTAAAGTTAGATATAAATATGGTATAAGCTAAATCACCTTAGGCTATATACCTATGAATAGTATTTTGGGAGATGATTTATGGAAAATAGTAATCCCAAATATACGGGGGAGGAACTGCCAGGAGATGGGCAGGGACCTTGTGGCTCTTGGTGATGGGGAATGACCTGCCAGGAGATGGGCAAGGACCCTCATAGAGGGGTGTTATGGATGGATGTACAAGGATCCACTAGAGGATGCTCCAACATGTACATGAATTACAGTTGAGAACTGTCGGATAATATACAGATAGCAATTGAGAATTACGAGTAGTCATAGACTACGAGAAACTCACCTATGAGTGAGCATTTAATATGAGGAGTGGTTAGCTTGTAACACCCCTATTGGCCTATGGCTCCTTTTAAGTGTTTAAAGGTATAATGTATATAATAATCATAATAATGGTGTTTTATTATCACTTCTACCCAAGTAAATTTTAAACCTTTTTACCCAGTTGATAAATTGAGTCCCCTTTTAGGTTAGTCTTTACTCTCGGGTTCTTTCAACATCACATCGAAATAAATATATATAATACACCTAGATTAACTATATACAAAAATACATTCTTAATTAAATATAGTCAATTAACTATTGGGCATGGAGGCAACAATCCTACCACTCATAACCCCATCAATTAGTCTATTCATCAATCCAGCCTAATTCTTATACAGATAAGTTAGAATAGGCTATACAAAATAATCCTACATTAGCCTTTCTCAAAATATCATGAAGGCTAACTCTATTCTACCATGTACTTAAGCTATTCAAATTAAAACAGTTTGTATGCCTAGATTGGACACTTCTTCATACTTTACGTTCTTCTCCAGCCTAAAGGGACCTACATATCTGGTACACGCTAACACTATCATAAGAAATGAATCTCAGTAGTAATGCAATCTGTTACAAAATCCATTGCCTTATACCACCGTGCTCGCATAAAAAAATCTACATTCTTTCATAAAACATATCACATACTATTGGAATGTATCACATGTAGCATTTAATCTTATTATATACTCATGCATATGCATATTCATCAAAACATATCATATTTAAAACATAGGAAGTGCATTCATCATCATTCTCATCAAAAAACATTTCTTATAAGACATATGTGGGATAGTAAGCATGCCATCATTTCATTTCCATAACATGTGAGCAGTACATAAAACACCTTAAGAGTAATCGGGAGAGTCGCCCAATAATAACTCTACGCACCATTGTCTATATGAATGAGTGCATGGCTATCTAGTCATGCCTTAACCTTTGTCTATTCTAAGGCGTCTCCCATTGGATCCAAGTACCTTAATGGTCCCTGCCCTTTTTTGGTAGGTCATCCCTGACCAATGGGATTCCTCCCTTTCGTCCCAAACGAGGCTTGTTTAAACTCATGGGATCACCGTCAACTCTACCCAGATCATTTCCTCTCACTTTTGGCAAATCATTGTACTATGGAATCACCACCATTCATTCAAGTTAGATCACACTCCCGGTATGCTATTCTCTACATAAACTCTAAGGTGAATCAACCTATGCCTATGGTTATGCTTAACTCTAAGTATGTGTTTCTCATATGGCCTTTGGAAGATGACACTAACTTAAAGTTTGCAACCATCATGGTGTTTTTGAAATCATCTAAGTTCAAGTGGATATTTAACCATCCTAATTTATGGCATAACCATGGAATGCCCAACGGCTGTCCTATACCGATAATCGGTCACTCGACCATGAGCCTATCTACCCTAAGGCATACACTAAGAATACTTTCTTCTTTCCTTTTTTGTGTTTTTTGCTCTCTCTTTGTTTCACTATCACTGGGGTATCATCACCCAAAACTCCTAGTTTCCCTGCTTACCTATGTTGTAAGACCTTAATTAAGTTGGTATAAAGAATTTCTAAGCTTAATTGCCATTAAAACCCTCATTTAGCAAGTTGGAGGACTACCAGTCGACCGCTAGAAGGCTAGTAGTCGGCTAGTGGCTCTTTATATTCCTCGGGTGCCAAACAGTAAGCTAGCAGTTAGCTACCAATAGGTTGGCAGCTGGATGGTGGCTTGCTCCTGGGCAAAATAAGAGCACGATAGTTGGCTGCTTAGTGCAAACCTGGGCCCTACAATCGACTGCTAGGGATCTGGCAGTCAGTTGCTAAGCCTTTATCTGTACTTTTAGGTTGCAAAATAAGAGCACGATAGTTGGCTGCTTAGTGCAAACCTGGGCCCTACAATCGACTGCTAGGGATCTGGCAGTCAGTTGCTAAGCCTTTATCTGTACTTTTAGGTTTCTAGGAACACGACAGTTGACTACCCTATACTTAGTAGTCAGCTGTTATGCTCCGCCACAATTTAGAAAACATAATTTCTATAATACCTAGTCTATAATGCTTTCCACTTTCAACTCTAAATAGATGAGCTTAATTTTCATATAACAAACTTTATTTCTCAATGAACATTTCCCATTCATTAGCTAAAACATGGTACATTCTAGGAAAAATAGTCTATATCTCTAGATGAACATAACCCAGCCCTTCCAATCCATCACAAGCACATATATGAGCATACATTCCACACAAAACATCCCATGGAAATAGAAAAGCATACAAAATGTAGGTTTAACCCCAAACTCAGTTCAACATTTAGAAATTCATACTTTTCCAACACAGTAAACTTTAAAAAAAAAAGGGTTTAGGATGAATTGCTACCTTGATTCCTTGAAAATGTGTGTATAGGATGTGTTAGGAAGACTATCCCCTTGCTATAGGACTAATTCCTAACCTTGAATCTGCTCTTTTGCCTTCAGAATCTCCCTCCTTTGCCCTAACTCGCTCGTTTCTCACTCTACTCACCCCTTCTGCTTCTCTCTCTAGAAATGTTGAAGGTTGGAAGTGTGGAAGGGCATAGGGCTTCAGCTAAGGTTTAAGGATATTTTAGGTTATTGCATTTTAGTCCTTGAGCTACTTTGCAACCCTGGCCTCACTTACTTTTCCCTTTTCAATTAAGTCCCTAGCCACCTCTTGCTAAACCTTCATGTATTTCCTTTCAATTTTGTCCCTGGGCTAATGCAACTATATGAAACTAATGCAACATGCACAAGCATTAAACTTAATTTAACAATTAACAAACATCTCTTTAATTATATTTGGAACGGATGTTACATTCTCCCATCCTTTAAAATAACTTTGTCCTCGAAATTAAAACGTACCCATTCAAATAATTCTAGGTAGGTCTTCCTCAGGTCCTCTTCCTTCTCCCATGTCGCCTCTTGTGGAGATGACTGATCCCATAAATCCTTAACCAAAGGGAAGAGATTATTCCTCAATTGCTTGACCTCGTTCCCGATGATTCTCAATGGTTGCGGATGATAAGTTAAATTTTCTTTTAACTGTACTATACTGGCATCAAGAATGTGGGATGGGTCATAGATATATTTTTGAAGTTGTGAGAAATGAAAAAAATTATAGAGGTTCGATAAGAATGGGTTTTAGGATTTGGAAGGGCTCGATATACCTTGGATTCAATTTTTTGGACTTAATGGCTTTACCTATACTAGTAATAGGAGACACTCTAAGGAAAACATAATCCCCTTTATTGAATTCCAATGGTCTCCTTCTTTTGTCTGCATATTTCTTTTGCCTATCTTAGGCTCTAGCCATTTTATCCCTGATCATCCTGATTTGGTCTGTAGTTCACTGAACCAACTCTGGTTCGAGCAATTATCTTTCCTCTACCTCATACCAAGATAGACGTGGTCTACACTTTATCCTATACAGGGCTTCATAGGGTGTCATTCCTATGATAGAATGGAAACTATTATTGTATGAGAATTCTATCAATGCTAAGCTTTGGTCCCAACTTCCCTTGTGCTCTAAGGCATATGACCTAAGCATATCCTCTAAGGTCTGAATGGTTCTCTCTGTTTGTCCATCTTTTTGAGGATGATATGCGGTATTCAGACTTAGCCTAGTACCAAAGGCTTCTTGGAAAGCTCTCTAAAACCTAAAGGTGAATCTAGGGCCTTTATCTGAGACAATGCTAGTAGGGATTCCATAGAGTCTCACTATCTCCTGGATATACAATTGCGCTAACTTGTCCATGGAGAAATTAATCTTAATGGGTACGAAATAAGCAGACTTAGTCAATCAGTCTATTATCACCCAAATAGTATCATTTCCTGACTGAGTATTGGGTAAGCCTATTACAAAGTCTATAGAGATCTTATCCCATTTCCATTCAGGGATATCAAGAGGTTGCAACAATCTAGCGAGTTTCTGATGTTCAATCTTCACCTACTGACACACTAAGCACTTAGTAACATATTCAGTGATGTGCTTTTTCATACCCGTCCACCAAAATCTTCCCTTCAAGTCTTGGTACATCTTAATAGCACCAGAATGAATAGTATAGTTGCTCTTATGGGCTTTATCTAAAATTTTCTCTCTGATTTCCCTTAGACTCGGGACATAAACCCTATTCTGGAAGGTCATTACTCCATCAAATTCCTTATGGAATTCCTTTAGGTCCTTCAGGGACTTCAGAAACTCATCCTCCTGTTGGGCCTCTAGGATCTAAGTCCTAAGGTTACTCTCAATCTGCAATTCTCCTAGACATATTCTATCTAGTAATTTGATTGCAGATAAGCTCAAGTTCCTAAAATTTTTAATTAAAGTCATCTGACTCACCATCATCTGAGCTATGTGGAGGGATTTCCTACTCAAGGCGTCTGCCACAACATTGGCCTTTCCTGGATGGTATTTTAACTCAGTCATTATCTTTAATGAACTCCATACATCTCCTCTGTCTCATGTTCAATTCCTTTTGGTCAAAAAGGTACTTAAGACTCTTGTGGTCACTAAATACCTCAAACCTAGACCCATAAAGATAATGCCTCCAAATTTTCAAGGCAAAAACTATGGCTACTAGTTCTAAGTCATGAGTAGGGTAGTTACTCTCATTGGGCCTTAATTGTCTAGAAGCATAGGCCATTACTTTTCCCTCTTGCATTAGGACACACCCTAAACCTTTCTTGGATATGTTGCAATATATCTCAAATCTCTCTAAAGGATTTAGGATAACTAGCACAGGTTTAGTGGTTAAACTTTCCTTCAAGCTTTGGAAATTATGCTCACATTCAGAATCCCACCTAAATGGAAAATCCTTTCGGGTAAACTTAGTCATAGGCATCGCTATCTGTGAAAACCCTTAGATAAACCTTCTATAGTAACTAGCTAATCCGAAGAAACTACGAATTTTAGTTATCGTTTTAGGTCTCTCTCAATGAACCATAGCTTCAGTCTTACTTGGATCTATTACTACCCCATCTTGGGTGATCACATGCCTTAGGAACCTCACCTCACCTAACCAAAACTCATATTTCTCTAGTTCAGCATACAACTGCCTCTCCCTAAGCACTTGCAGCATCATTCTATGGTGTTGTTCATGCTCTTACCTATTTCTAGAATACACAAGAATGTCATCAATGAACACTACCACAAACTGATCAAGGTAGGGTCTAAAGATGCGATTCATGTAATCCATAAAAATAGCTAGAGCATTCGTTAGACCAAATGGCATTATAAGAAATTCACAATGCCCATACCTAGTCCTAAAGATGGTCTTAGGTACATTCTCACCTTTTACTCTGATTTGATGATACCCTGACCTCAAATCAATCTTAGTGAATATAGCTGCTCCTCTCAATTGGTCTAACATATCATCAATCCTAGAGAGTGGGTATTTTTTTTCATGGTCACTTTATTTAATTACCTATAGTCTATGAACATTCTTATAGTTCTATCCTTTTTCTTTACAAATAACACTGGTGCTCCCCATAATGAAGCATTGGGTCTAATGAATTGCTTCTCTAGAAGGTCTTATATCTGAACCTTGAGTTCACTAAGCTCTAAGGGAGACATCCCATATGGTGCTATAGAGATCGGTCCCGCCCCGGGAACTAACTCTATAGAGAATGCTACTTTTCTCTCTGGTGGAAGACTAGAAATCTCCTCGGAAAAGACATCAGGAAATTCTCTAACTACCAGGATACTATCAAGCTTATGTTGACTCTCAACCTTCGAAGAACATAGAAAACATAATCTTTGGATCTTTTCCTCAATACCTCTATTCACAGGTATAGTATCTATAAAAGTCATAGACTTTTCATAACAATTTAAAACCACTTTATTATAAGACAGCCAATCCATTCCCATAATGACATCTAAGTCCACCAAAGGCAGACAGATAAGGTCAATAGAAAATGGTTTACTTTCAACAATGATAGGGCAATTTAAACAAGTCAAGGAAGTCAAGATATGTTTTCCAACTGTAGTAGAAATAAAAAAATCATATGGGAGTTTGGTCATAGGTAGGTTCAAATTTTCTACACATTCATGAGAAATAAAGGAATGAGTAGCGCCAAAATCATACAGTATAATTAAAGGAATATCATTTATAAAATACTAACCTTTAATGGAATCATTAGATTGGTCTACCTCTTTGCCCTTGAGGGTGTTGACTCTCCCTCTAGTTAGAGGCTTAAGGGCCTTAGCTGGTTTCTTCCACAGTAGGTACTCCCTACTAAAGTGTCCTGACTAGCCACCCTTGTAGCAAATGTTTTATCCAAGAAGATAGGGCTTATTCCCGTGATTCTTCCCACACTTGGGGCAGCCATTAAAAGTAGTTTGCCCACCCATAGGCTTCTTCCCAGTTTAGACCTCTTTCCCCTTAGCAAGGTCCTATGGCATTTTCCTCTTAAGGGGGTTATACTCTTTTCTCTCTTTAGCAGCCTCTGCTAGGCCTCTCGCCACTATACGACACTTGTTTGCTAATAGAGCATAATTTTGTATCTCCATAGGGGCCACAACCTTCTTCAGCTCCGGATTCAACCTAGCCTGTAAGTGCATGGATTTCCATGCTTTGTCTTGCCTAACTTGCAGGTAAGAGGAGAACTTGGACAACTCTTTAAATTTTGCTAAATAGTCATCGAAGGACATGTTGCCTTGTCTTATCTTCATAAATTCTACTTCTTTATTGTTTCTTATGTTCTGGGGGAAGTACTTTTCCAAAAATACCTCCTTGAAAGAATCCCAGGTGATCTGGACTCTTGGGCCTTCATCAACTGCTTGACCCCTTTCCACCAATGCTCGCCCTCTCCCACCAACATGTAGGTAGAGAACTAAACTTTTCTAGGCCTCTGTACTCCCCATAATTGTAAACAACTTCTCTATTTCAGCCAACCATTCTTTAGCAAGCTTCAGAATGAACTCACCCCTAATGGTTAGAGGTTTGGCCTTTTGGAACTCAGACCATCCTTTGTAAGTCCGATCCCTAGTAGGTTCTCCCTTAGGGTTAGGGTTTCTGTTTACATTCCTATCCTCTTACATATGTCTTAATACTTTAGTAGTGGTAGCCACCTGTTGTGTGGCAACAGCAGCTTGCTAGGTGGTAGTAGCAGCCTGTTCCCTCATGGCCTCCACCATCCCCATCAAGGTTTGCATTACCCCAGCCAAATTTGCTTCTTCATCCTTGTCCCTTGTACCATTTCTCTTGGGAGGCGCCATACTTTACTCTACAAAATAGATATTACTGAGGGGATCAGTATCAATAACAAACATTTATAAGAGAATATATGGCTTCACAGGAAATACTGTAAATTCGCAACCTAGCACTCCATTCCTCAAGTCAAAACATAACAAGTAGTCAACTACCTAGGCTTAGCTAACTAACCTGTAATAGTCTCTATCTTGAGGAATCTACCCTTATTACCTAATTAGCATCTATCACTACTGAGTCAGCTATTTGCTAACCGTGGTATTCATGCCCTGATACCAATAATTGTAACACCCCCATTGGCCTATGGTTCCTTTTAAGTGTTTAAAGGTATAATGTATATAATGATCATAATAATGGTGTGTTACTATCAATTCTACCTGAGTAAATTTTAAACCTTTTTACCAAGTTGATTAATTGAGTCCCCTTTTAGGTTGGTGTCTACTCTCGGGTTCTCTCAACATCACAGTGAAATAAATAAATATATATATAGAATACACCTGGATTAACTATACACAAACATGCATTCTTAATTAAATATATTCAATTAACTACTGGGTATAGAGGCAACAATCTTGCCACTCATAACCCTATCAATTAGTCTATTCATCAATCCAGCCTAATTCCTATACAGGTAAGTTAGAATAGCCTATACAAAATAATCTTACACTAGCCTTTCTCAAAATATCATGAAGGCTAGCTCTATTCTACCATGTACTTAAGCTATTCAAATTAAACAGTCTATATGCCCAGATTGGACACTTCTTCATACTTTACCTTCTTATCCAGCCCAAGGGGACCTACATATCTGGTACATGCTAACACTATCATAAGAAATGAATCTTAGTAGCAATGCAACCTGTTACAAAATCCATTGACCTGTACCACCGTTCTTGCACAAAAACTCTACATTCTTTCATAAAAAATATCACATACTATTGGGATGTAGTGCATGTAGCATTTAATCTTATTATATACTCATACATATGCATATTCATCAAAATATATCATCATTAAAACATGGGAAGTGCATTCATCATCATTCTCATCAAAAAAACATTTCTTATAAGACATATGTGGGATAGTAAGCATGACATCATTTTATTTCCATAACATGTGAGTAGTACATAAAACACCCTAAAAGTAATCGGGAGAGCTGCCCAACAATAACGCCACACACCACTGTCTATATGAATGAGTGCATGGTTATCTAGTCATGCCTTGACCTTTGTACATTCTAAGGCATCCCCCAATGGATCCAAGTACCTTAATGGTCCCTGCCTCTTTATGATAGATCATCCCTAACTAGTGGGATTCCTCCCTTTCGTCCCAAACGGGGCTGGTATAACTCATGGGATCACCATCAACTCTACCCGAATCATTTCCTCTCTGCTTTTAGAACCATAGTACTAATGAATCACTACCATTCCTTCGAGGTAGATCACACTCCCGCTATGCTATTCTCTACATATACTCTAGGTTGAATCGACCCATACCCATGGTTATGCTTAACTCTAAGTATGTGTTTCTCATATGGCCTTTGGGAGATGACACTAACTTAAAGTTCGCAACTATCACGGTGTTTTCGAAATCATCTAAATTTAAGTGGATGTTTAACCATCCCAATTTATGGCACAACCGTGGAATACCCAACGGCCATCCTATACTGACAATCGGTCACTCGATCATGAGCCTATCTACCCTAAGGTATATATTGAGAATACTTTCCTCTTTTCCTTTTTTTTATTTTCTACTCTCTCTTTGTTTCACTATCACCAAGGGTCTTATCACCCAAAACTCCTAGTTTACCTGCTTACCTATGTTGTGAAACCTTAATTAAGTTGGTATAAAGAATTACTAAGCTCAGTTGCCATTAAAATCCTTATTTAGCAAGTTGGAGGGCTACCAGTCGACTGTTGGAAGGCTAGCAGTTAGCTAGTGGCTCTCTGTATTCCTCAAGTGCCAGACAGTAAGTTACCAGTCAATTTCCAGCAGGTTGGCAGCCAGCTGGTGGCTTTCTGGAATACATCCTGGGCAAAATAAGAGCATGAAAGTTGATTATGAGATGGCCAGTCGAGTGCTTAGTGCAAACCTGGGCCAAACAGTCGATTGCTAGGGATTTGGCAGTCTGTTGCTCAGCCTCTGTCTGCACTTCTAGGTTTCCATGAACATAACAGTTGACTGCCCTATACTTAACAGTTGGCTATTATGCTCCATGGTAGTTCAAAAAACATAATTTTGATAATACCCAGTCCAAAATGCATTCCATTTTCAACTCTAAACACATGAGCTTAATTTCCATATAACAAACTTTATCTCTCATTGAACGCTTCCCATCCTTTAGCTCAAACATGGTACATTCTAGGAAAACTAGTCTATATCTCTAGATGAACACAACCCGGCCCTTTCAATCCATTACAATCGCATATATGATCATATATTCAGCATACAACATCCCATAGAAATAGAAAAGTATACAGAATGTAGGTTTAACCCCAAACTCAGTTCAACATTCAGAAATTCATACTTTTCCAACATAATAAACTTTTCATAAAAGAGAGGGGTTTAGGATGAATTACTACATTGATTCCTTGCAAATGTGTGTGTAGGATGTGTTAGGAAGACTATGCCCTTGCTATAGCACTAATTCGTAGCCTTGAATCTATTCTTTTGCCTTCAGAATCTCCCTCCTTTGCCTTAACTCGCCCTTTCTCTCTCTACTCACCCCTTTTGCTTCTCTCTCTAGAAATGTTGAAGGTTGAAAGTGTGGGAGGGTTTAGGGCTTCAACTAGGGTTTAAGGATAGTTTAGGTTATTGCATTTTTGTCCCTGAGCTACATTGCAACCTTGGCCTCACTTACTTTTCCCTTTTTAATTGAGTCCTTAGCCACATCTTGCTAAACCTTCATGTATTTCCTTTCAATTTAGTCCTTAGGCTAATGTAACTATATGAAACTAATGCAACATGCACAAGCATTAAACTTAATTTAACAATTAACAAATATCTCTTTAATCATATTTAGAGCGGATGTTACATCATTCAGCGACTCTTCTGATTTATCTTGGTGTGATAATGATTTGTTAATGGCCAGGAGATATGCTCTCAATTCCTTGTTTATGTTTTATGTTTATACTTGAATATAACCCTGTTACTATTATGATATATCCTGTGCAATGGATATGTGATGAATTGATTATAATCTGACAATATATCCTATATGATGGGTATGTGATGTTGCATTCATAAGTACAAGATATAATTGTATTCATGCATGGCATCCCAATAGACTTGATGTATTATTTGATAATAAAAAGAATGTAATATATTTTCTTATGATTATGGTGGTATAAACCAGAGGACTTTTAAAACAAGTTGTTATTGCTATTGAGATTTATTCTCATATAAATGCTAGTTTATATCAAATGCCTAGATACCAAGCCTTACTAGAGGTAGAAATGGATGTGGTGGAGATACCCTTCCCAGCCATTAAAGAACTATGGGTTATATTTGTATGGGATGACCCTTCTACCCCCTGAATGCATGAGATTTATAATCTGTATAGTAAAATGTTGACATGCCCAATACCCTGATTCCTTATTATTATTTTTGGAAGGATTAGGAGGATGATTTTTATTGTACAAAATGAGGGCATATATGTATTAAGATATGTGAGATAGATATCAACTAGTAGGATTCTAAAAAGAGGTATGAGTGTTAAGGCTATTGTCTCCTTACCCTAATTGATAATCTCACATATCTATAGGTATATGTCTAATGTAAAGAAACTATAATTATTGTAAAAGAATTGTGTATATGTATAAATGCGAATATATATATTTTTTATTTATTTTTGCTGCATTACATGTGAGAATCCCAAGTGTAGAATTCCCAAACTAATGGCATTAAATTATTTAACTTCATAAAAGTTAAAAATTTACTCGGGTAAAGGTAGTAGTAACTCACCAATCCTGTAGTATATTGTATTATATTAGTTAATTAACTAAAAAAGAATCGTAGGATTGGGAGTGTTATAGTTAACCTTAAGTTAGTACCTGAATGGTTATGAATTTGCCTACTTAGAGTTAAATCAATCATGATTAAGGAACTTATAAGACTAGGGTATATAATAGAGCGAATTAAGTTAAGGCAACATTGTCCCATCTCATCATAGTACCGGAAGACATGATCTGTAACCCAAGATAGAGGTGCAGTGATCCAATGAATGGATTTAATCTATGACCGAAGATAGAGACATAGTGATCTCTATCAAAGCATAATGGTTTTTCCAAGAGACTAGGGGACGCCCTAGAGGTAAAAGCTAACTAACCTTTAAGAAAGAAAGAACTCATACAATGTTTGCTAGAAAGGAAAGAATGAATTGGCTAAGTAGAGCCATAATATTATGAATGGCCAAGTAGAGCCATATGAAAGTTAATTTATTATTAGCTGAGTTGAGCCAAATGAAAGTTATTTTATGATTAGCCAAGTGAACCACACGAATGAAATTTATTTTCATTATCTATAATGTTAAATGTCCATATTACTGTACTTTGATGATGTGAAACATGAGTATATTTTTTGATGCCTACTAAATGATATACTTGACATGACATAGCATAACAGTTGCATATTATCCAGTGAAATTTGTGTCTATGATTTGAGATGAATTTGAATGCAAGAGTTTTCCTATGTTTTTCATAGCTGATACCATTGAGGATGATTTTAAATTTGATTTCTTTTGATTATTGAGATTTTTATCTCACCAATGATTTGATGTGTCCAGATGCTTAGGTACTCTGTTACAGTGAAGGTGGAAGTAGAGGTGTTCCATGTACTCAGAGTAAGGTACTATACACATATTGGAGAAATAATGATCTATATCATGGATGCACCACCGCCCCTAATGGGTTAGAGCGGTAGGGGTGATAACCTTCGTTTTGGTATTCCACTACCCTTGGCCTATTTTGGGAAGGCTGATAAGGGGCTTATGTATATGACTAGTGAACAGAGAATGGAGCCTACTTTTAACTGAATTATGTATAGAAGCATGTTAACTTTGTATTTAGTAACAAGTATCCCATAATGGGTTAGGTGGTCTTGGGGAAAGTTGACCTTATCCCAAGTTCTCACCTAGTATTTTAAAGACTTTCTTTATATGTGTAATACCCAGTCCCTTAGAAATTCTAACACTGATTATAATTTCAAAATGTCATATAAAGATCTAAAATAAAATGAAGGAAATTGGGGTTGAATTAAAGGGGACTAAAATGTAAATTTTTGCTAATTGCAAGATGGTCCTTAAGTCTCTAACAGTGCCACCTTGTGAACCGCCCTATATGTTTTCTTTCCCATCCTATCAGCTCATTTCCAAGCTTGGGAAGGGAGATAACTGCATAGGAAAGAGGAGAAAAAGGGGAGAAGAGAAGGAAATCAAGATTGAAGCTTTAAAATTCAAATTTGAGGTAAGAATCCTCTACTTGGGATTTAGAAAACCTTTCTGCATCATTTAGTAATAGGTTTTTGTTGTCAATCACCCCAAAATCTGTCAAAATCTGAAAAGGAAATGAAAATAGGGCATTTTGGATTTTTAGGTGATTCTGACTAAATAAACTGATTTAAACGTTTGTTTAAGGTTAGAAATAGGTTCTTAAACTGGAATGCTGAGATTATCTGCGTCCATTTTGCAATTTTAAGGAAAAAATCAAAAGGTGTAAACTAGGTTTTCCTTTCACTCATTTTGCATGTAGATTCTCTTATTTGAGTGATGTTTTGGACCTAGAAATTGGTGGGGTTTGGTCGAAAAATGAGTAGGGACTAAGCTCATGTAAATTTTTGATGTTATGGACTAGTAATCTGGGCTACATTTAGTGAAAACTTGCATTTTGGGACTAGTGAAGAACAGAATAGTCGACTACCAGCATGCACCAATCAACTGTTGTGTTCTTCGCAAACCCAAAATTTTACTCTACAGCTTAGCAATTAACTACCATGCATGCACCAATTGACTGCCGAGCCACTGTAAAGCCCAGAATCGCACACAAAGGTGCGCCATTCAATTGCCAAGCACACGAAAGTCGACTGTCGGGTCCCTTTCTCGCGAAATACAATTTTCCAGAGAGCAATCAATCGACTGCCAACTCCTAGCAGTCGACTGATAGCTCCCCTAATGCAAGGAAATGATTTTAAAACATGATTTGAACTTAGAAATCCCTAGTTTTGATTTGAATAAGGGTCAAATATCATTCTACATGGGAATTACATGAGAATAATGATAGAAAACCAAAGAAATAACAAGAAAACATGGGGAATTAAGAGGAAACCTTAGTGAAACCTTAAGATAGGATTTGCATAAATGCACATTGATAGGAATTGGAATGTAAACCTTACCTATTGGCTCAGGAAACAATTTTTGATGAAAATCCAAAGGTAAAAGAGGAGAACCCTGTTCGTAAGAGGAGCAAACGATAAAAGGTAGAGTAATCTACACTCCCCTGACTCTTGTTAATGATTGTGAATTATTGTTTAACAAGTATGATTTGTAAATTAATTGGGAATGATTGCTGAACATGATTGATTTATTTAAGATTTTCATGGAGTATAGAAAAGATTTGCTTGTGAATGAGATACCCTTTGCATGTTTGCTAGTTTGGCTATTGGGTTAAATGCCATAGGGACAGACTAGCTTAGGGTGGATATTCAGTAACTGGTATGGGACGGCCGTTGAATATCCCCTATGCAGATTGTTTTATTAATTGATTATTTTAAATTGAATTGGTCTGCATCTTTTGGGAATTATACATTAAACCAGGACAACCCATGGAAGGTTTAAGGAGTAAATGGTGGATAGCCTATATGGGGTAAAGTTGTGGTTTAAGTATAATATCCCATAACCTTGAGTATTAGTCAACTGTGTGTATATATTTCCATATAGACTATATGAGGATGAGACTAGCAATGTGCACATGCAGTGGGATGCCTTGAAAGTTAGCTCTTGCCTGTCCTTGAGTGGATGATTGGTGTTATGGATCACACTCACAAAATACGGCGTGTTTTCGGGTGATTGGTGTTACAGATCACACCCAATCAAAACCATGTTTTTGATAAAACGACATGCAAATTGAGAGAATTGATCACATGAGATGTGTGATAGATTAATATATGAGATTTTTCAGGCATGATTGTAGTATGATTTTTAGACTTGAGATACTATACTCCAGATATGTTTTGCATGGATTTCCCGTATTCTTTATAATTAAAAGTATTCATTAATTCACTTAATTTCTGAATTGATTTTGGGGAAATTCTTTTTTGTGCTTAGTCAAAACTGAGCCTGCAACTATTTTTGAAAGTAATTATATTGTAAATTTCTCTACTGGGATTTATAAAATCTCATAAAGTTGTTTGCTCAGATGATCAGGAACAGGGGATGCCTAGGAGATAGCTGGGCATGAGAAGAATGCCAAGGCTACAAGGCACGGACTAAAGGAGTGTAAAGTTCGGATTGAAGTTGTAATAGGCTTATGAATTGTATATAACTATAACATTTTGTTTTTAGAATTTGTAAATTAAATTGTGGATGTATGTATGAATTTAGCATTTATGGTATAGTATATCTCAATTGTCTATGAATGGTTGTTAGAATTTATATTCTAGAGTACTATGTGACGATATATTGTGATAATAAAGATGCTGCACGGGATAGGTGGTTGAGTAGAATTTGAATAGGCTATGAAGAGAGTCTATTTGGGTTACACTCAACTAGTAACGACCCTCTGATGTTCCCTAATTTGGGAAAGTTAAAATTTATTCAGTATATTTTTATGCTTCCACTAGTATACACTCTGATATAAGAATAGTAGGATAAGGGGGTCGTTACAATATGTGCATAATTTGTAAATAGAAATATCTAACTTGTATATATAAATATATCTTAGAGTTTTTATATTTCCTCTGCCCTATATATGTGTGTGTGTGTGTGTGTGTGTGTGTGTGTATAAGTGACAATCCTAAGTGCAACCTTAAACTTGGAATTGAACAATTTAAAAATTCTGAGTAATTAATTTAAAATTAAACTCGGGTAGTCAAGAAAAGTTATATTAGTAGCACATCATCTCTGTGGGGCTTGTATGTATTGTACTTTTAGAGGTAGGGTGTTACACTGACACCAGCGCCTTTTATGCAACATCTCCTTCCATCATGTGGGCTATTTTGCTCTTACTACTTCACTAAATGCCATCACTTCCTAATTGTTCCTAAGCCACCTTTTTCTTGCTATCTATGTGGAACTCTTGTCACACCATTTGTTTGTTTAAAACAGTTTGTTATTTTCCTTTCTTTTTATGAATATTGCATAATATAAATAGAGGATAGGGAAACTGTGTTTAGAGAAGAATTTTGAGAAGTCTCAGGAATTGAAGTTCTCCTCTACTCGAAAGAAGAGTACTATTTTGTATACTTTTTGTTTTACTTGGAGTTTGATAGAATATTACTCCACCAATTCCTCTTCTACCCCTCCATTTTTATCTTTTTCTCTGATTATAACAATTGGGACCTTACAAAATTTTTATATATGCTTTGTTCGCGAAGGGAAAAGAAAGGAAAATAACACAATTTTAATAAGAAAATGATAATGCATCCCCTGCTGTTATAATGCAGCTCCTGATCACTGTCATTCATAACAGCATGACAACTTACCAATCTTAAAGTCGTGTGATCATCTTTTGTTCAAAATGGTGATTTCCTTGTTCTTTTGCCATGTGGTTCATTTAATAGAACTCTTATCTCCCACCTTGTATCTCATTTTCTTCATTATCCTCACCTTGCAAGTTGCAACTCGACTAGTATTTTCTTGCTACCGGTTCATATTAGTCATAGTGACATATTACCCCTAATTGCAAAGTACCTTTAATCTAAGAAAATTGTGCGTTATTCAAAAAAACTAATTAAGTTTGAAATTTTATTTTACTAATTTTTTAAGTTTCTCAATAAATATGAAAATTTGTTATAGATAGAAACTTAATCTCATTTAAAGATGAAGAGAATTTGATATTTAGAGACGTAGTTAATTAAAGACAATGACAAGGTATGTACGTGCAATTTGACAAGAATATGGAAAGGATACTCTAGGTTTAACATAATTAAATTTAAACTTGACACTTAATTTAGACCAGCAAATTAGTGTAATATCAAAGGAAAGTAAATATAATATCTAAAAAAAACATTTAAACTCTGCCCATGCTACGGGTAACAGAGGTCCAATGATAAGGGATAAAAGAAGCGACGCTATCATAGAAAACTCCTAGGGACCATCTCACTATGAGGTATGGGGAGAAAAGAGACCGTGCCTCCATGCTCACCCCATTGAGCTACAACTCAAGTCATCTCTCGCAATCTATAACTAGGCTCTCTGCCGTTCTCATGATTAACATCACCATTAATTAATGTGAACAAACTTTTACGAGTGTCATTACCACAATCATAGAAACAGTATGAGAAGCCACGGAAAGGGAAAATTAATTCAAAATTGGGAATGGACAATAAAAATAGATTAGAACAGATGTGCAGGCTCCAATGGCTGACATCTCGTCCAGGATTAGAGACAAAACTTCATCCATTCAAACTCTCAATTATCTTGGACAGGGCAGACCATGTTCCAGTGATGCATGATACTAAACCTATGATAATAATTGTTATACAAAGAGTTACCTGTAGATACACGGAACAAAGGCATTAGTTCATTGTATAGTTTATCAGTAACCGTAAATTTTGAAAGGAATTGGCTTTGTAACAAACATATCTGTCAAAAAGTTTTTCCAGGATTGTGATAGAAGTTTCTGAGGGCTTCCTACTTTAAAGCTGTATTGATATCAACAAAGTATTTTTTACGTGCAAACTTCCTTTGTATTTATTATCCTATGCAATTTTTGTATCAAGTGCAGTAAACGAAGATAATTTAAGAAGCTTTGAGTAGTTCACTTAATGAGGTAAATTGCTGCCTATCTCAGTCTCCAATAGTGATAGTGAAAATTTACAAACAGATAGAGTAAAACGAAGTATTGGTAATTTTATTTGTCATCTGATGTGGTAAGATACAACTAAAAAGATACCATTATGCGAAATCCTCATGTAAAACGATCTCAATCTTTATTATCAGGAGTGTAATCATCATACCTGAAAGCGTGAGATTTTGCCTCGCAGTATGCTCAGGAAACAAGCACAAGGAAGTATCATGGCCTGCCAACAATGTTAATCTTAGTTAACTTGTAGATGCGACCATTACATTTTGCAGAGAAAAGAACAGATAAACTAAAAGGAACTTACTACAAACGTTGTGAGTAAAGATCCAATCAATGACATCACCAGACCTGCAACAGAGGTATATGCTATTGATATAACAAATGCAACTGAGTAACTTGGAAACATAATTTAAAACTGAGAAGTAATTCACATAAAAATCCTTATGATCATAATTAACCATATTTTCATTTTATCTGTTCACTTCATACATAGTTCTATAATCAGAAGTATGTAATATTGACAAAACAGTTCCCTCAGCAGCAAATCAATGCAAATGCATGAAGAGAGGATGAAGAAAAACTCACCGAAAAAGGGAACCGATAGACCAACAAGCAGAGTAGAAATTACCAGCCCTGTTCTGATGAAGATGGAATATACGTAGAAGTTGGCATTGCTTGATGGTACTAACTCTTCCAGACACATTGCTACTGGTGATAAAGTCAACGCATATGTGATTCTAGTTAAGAGAAAACAATTTTTTTTTTCACCTTTATAATGTAGCTGTAAATGGATTTGAATTAAATGAATGAAAGAAATAAAGAGAGATGAAATTCCAGTTCTAGTAATCAAACTGGAAGGTCCTATTATGATGTCTTACAAGTTGAAAATATAGTTTTTCTTTACTTTTGAGTTTCTTAGCACATAACATCAACATTAGAGATGCTACAAAAGCAGTAAAAAAAGAGATAGAAGAAAAGGAACAAGCTTCAAAAATGACAGTGAATTTCCATCCATTGTACATTATATCTAACTCTGGAACCAAAAATTACAAGACCCTACAACAATAATGACAAACCAAGTCTTTTCCCACTAAGTGGAGTGAGTCAAGATCAATGACGCCAACTCATTTCTATAGTTAAGTTATTAATACTTAATTCTAGCCTAGTAGTTTTTTCTATTATTTTCTTTGCTCTTTTCCTACCTCTAGTTATTGGGCTATCTTCTATCTAGTTAACTCTATGTATGGGAGCCTCTAATAGTTTTTTCTGTACATGACCAAACCATTTAAGGCGCATTTGTACTAACTTATCTATGATAGGTGCTACCCTGACTTTCTCTCTAATACACTCGTCCCTAATCCTATCCTGTCTAGTGTGACCATTCATCTAACGCAACATTCTCATTTTTACAACATTGAATTTTTGCTCGTGTTGACATTTTATCGCCAGTATTCAGTACCATACAACAATGTAGGTCTTATAGCTGTATGATAAAATTTGTTCTTAAGCTTGAGTGATACTTTTCTATCACAAATAACACCTGAAACCTTTCTCCATTTCATCCACCTAGCTTGAATCCTATGATTTACATCCTCTATTTCTCTATTGTTTTGTATTATCATTTCCAAATATTTGAAACTTGTGACTTTTTGTATGGGATGATTTCCAAGCTTCATCTCTGTCCTAAAATCAGTTTCCCTTTCACTGAAATTACATTCTATATATTCCATTTTGCTACCACTTAAACAAAACCTATATGTCTCTAGAGCTTGTCTCCACCTCTCTAATTTTTTGTTTACTTCTCTGAAATCTCTTACAAGGACTATATCATCAGCTAAAAGCATACATCGTGGTGCAGGCTCTTGGATATGTTTAGTGAGCACATCCAATACCAAGTTAAAAAGGTAAGGGCTCAAAGCTAAACCTTAATGTAATCCTATGGTTATGAGAAAATTCTTCGTGGCTCCACCTTATATTCTCACACAAGTCGTGAACCTATCATACATGTCTTTGATTGCTCGAATATAAGCTATCCGAACTTTCTTTCTTTTCTAAAGCCTTCCATAACACCTCTCTCGATACTCTATCAAAGGCCTTTTCCAAATCGATGAAGATCATATATAGGTCCTTGTGAGATCTCTGATATCTCTCTATAAATCTCTTCAATGAATACATTGCCTCTATGGTTGACTTCTCTAACATTAAATAGAATTAGTTCTCTATAATTCCTATGTCTAGCCTCAATCTTTGCTCAAAAACCTTCTCCTATAATTTCATAATATGACTCATGAGTTTGATGCCCCTATAATTTGTACAATTTTGTATGTCACCCTAATTCTTATACACTGGGATTAAAATACTTTTTCTCCATTCATCCGGCGTCTTCTTGGCTCTCAATATCACATTAAACAACTTTGTTAACCAACTTACCCCTTTTCTTCCTAAAGTCTTCCACACTTCAATGGATATGTTATCAAGTCCTACTGCTTTTCCATTATCCATTCTCCTCAATGCCTATACTATTTCAAACTCTTGGATTCTCCGATAGAAACTATAATTAAGATCCTCCTCCTTAGTACTTAGCCTATCTGCATGACAAATAGACAAGTGTCCTTCATTAAAAAGTTTATGAAAATAATTCTTCTGTCTTTCTTGAATATCTTGTTCCGTTGATAAGATATTACCTTCTTCATCCTTAATACATTTCACTTGATCTAGGTCTCTGGTCTTTCTCTCCCTACTCTTAGCAAGCTTGAATACTCTTCTCTCACCATCTTTGGTTCCTAAGAATTGATATAACCCTTTATAAGCTCTATCTCTTGTCTCCGATATTGTCTTCTTAATGTCTCTCTTAGCTACTTTGTACTTTTCCAATTTTTTATTATCTCTACATGAGTGTCATGCTTTATAACACTCTCTTTTAACTCTACACCTTATATTATACATTTCCATCCTACCACCAAGATTCTTTTCCCTTTAGTCCAAAACCTCTTGATATGCCCAACGTTTCTGTTGTGGCCTTTCTAATCCCTTTAGCCATAGTGTTCCACATGTACTTTGCATCTCCTTGTACTTCCCAAATTTCCCAAATTTCCTCTTCTAACACCTTTCTTTGGAGACTCCCATATGGATCGCCTTTCAAAATGCCATCATCTTATCCTAGGGCTTGATTTTTTACTGTTTCTTTCTATTTTTCTATGAACATGAAAGTCCATAACCAAGATCCTATATTGGGTAGTTAAGCTCTCCCCAAATATAACTTTGTAGTCAATGCAAAGTTTTCTATCTGATTTCCTTACCAAAAAGAAATCAATTTGGGAGCATGTCACTCCATTCTTATACGTGATAAGGTGCTCTATTCTCTTTCTAAAATAGGTGTTTCTATAGTGAAGTTAAAAGCTAAAGCAAAATCTAAGATTGTTTTACCTTCTGTATTTATCTCTCCAATACCATGTCCTCTATGAAATCCTTCATATCCTCTAGTTTTGCTTCTCACATGTCCATTTAGATCACCTCCTAATAAAATCTTCTCTCCCAATGATTTTTCTTGTATTAAATCTTCTAGATCCTCCCAAAATTTAATCTTATGATGTTCTTCTAATCTTACTTGTGATGCATAAACACTAACAACATCAAAAGTTTTCTAATCTACTACAAGTTTTAGTGCAATTATCCTATCTCTTATTCTTTTTATATCCACTATTTTGCCCCTCCACTCTTTATCTACAATTATACCTACTCCATTCTTAGCTTTTGTCTTGTAGCGTACCAAAGCTTAAAATTGGAAGTATCTAATTCGTTTCCTTACTCCATTCTTAGCTTTTGTCTTGCCAGCGTATCAAAGCTTAAAATTGGAAGTATCTAATTCTTTACCTTATCTCCTAACCATTTTGTCTCTTGTAGGCACATTATATTTATCTTTCTCATAATCATAGTATCTACTATTTCTATTGATTTACTTGTAAGTGTGCCAATATCCAAAATGTAATCTACTCTTATGGACTAGCTTCTTTACCCACACTTGTCCATGAAAATGTGGGAGTCCTTGCTTATTTTTTATTACATCCGGGGCATTTATGCAACGGCTCTTGCTCATTTGACACTGTACTCGAGCCATACAACGCGTTGCTTTCAGGCAACAGCCTAACATTAACATGTTCACGTCATTGAGTAAAATACCTTCATCTTCAATTGTTAGTACAAAGAAGCAATATAATGCAAAAAACCTAAGACTCTTATTAGGTGTTTTAAACCTTTTGAACAATCAATTGTTAGTACAAAGAAGCAATATAATGCAAAATACCTTCGTCTTCAATTGTTAGTACAAATAAGAATGGGAACATTCTCAATTGTCTAGCATTCTTTGGTCCGATGGTGCAAAATGCTAGATGTTTTAGATATATTTTGTTCACAACAGAGTTCTTAATGCTCTCAAATTTACCAAGAAAAAAGTTTAAAATTTATGCCTCTATCAAAATTCTAAATGCAGTAATCCACTATTATTTCCTAAAGCATGATATATGTAGGCACATGTGCGTATATGAATTTGACACATATTTTAAAGGATATTTCGTAAATGGATTAACCACCTGCATAAGAACAAGTAACACAATATTAGAAATTAATATGGTTGATAGGATATTGACAATATGCCACTATAGGTTAAGCTAGACCAGAAGAAAAGTAATAATTAAACACATGTTCAAACAAAGAACTAGTCATTTATCTAAATTGCCGTCATTATCAATCAAATATTCTTAGATAAAGCATGGGACAACTCCATTGGAAAAGGGTTCGGGATTGACAATTTGGATTTGTTTCCATGGAGGTAAGGAAAAGGAAAGAAAGTAAATCTAACTAATTAAGCCCTCAAATATCATACTCATTCATTAAGAAAAGGTCCAAAATAGAATCTAGAATGAGCATACCGTAGTCCACACAGCAATCTTAGTTGCTACTAACTCTTGCGGCATGTTAAGAGTGTATTGAGAAAGTGTAGAATCTCCAAACATTTTGTATCCCAAAATAGCTACTCCAGCATACATTAAGGTACAAATACCAAAACTGCATGGGAAAAAAATTGAACATGGATTTAGATAGACACAGAAAGAGGCATTCCATTAAAAAAATATAAGATCCTTATATAACAATGTAAAATATACATCCAGAGACAATTATCCGTAGCAGTTGTAAGATCAGCTTTGCTTACCTCAGTTACTTTGACCTAGAACTGATAAATATATTATATTAATATTATTGTAGGTCGGATAAGAATTGAGAAGATAATAATCCAGGTTAGTGAAGAAAATAGAGCAAACCTATAGATTCTTAGGTACGTAAACAAAAAATTATGGTTCTTTACCATGTTAAGAGCACTGCAGGGAATTGGTTTGGATTCGCCATTGACATATAGATGTTTGGAAACACAGCATGTCCTGAGTAACAGAAACCATAGAGACCAAGAGCAACAGGAAGAGTTGCAAGATTAAGTGTTGTTTCTTTGCTCTTGAAGCCAACTT
Organism: Senna siamea; assembly: GCA_031216115.1. NCBI lineage: Eukaryota > Viridiplantae > Streptophyta > Magnoliopsida > Fabales > Fabaceae > Senna > Senna siamea. The sequence goes on from CM062354.1 coordinate 19,378,023, forward strand.
CATCTACCAGACCGACCCAGAACAAGCTGAGAACCACCAGCATTGTTGCAATAACTCCACAAGCTAAAACATAAATGGGGTTCCATTATAAATGCCTCTCCAAACACTAATAATGCTATAACATGTGACTTCTCGTTTCCACAAAATACACAAAATTCATACAAAGTGTAAGTAGGTAAGAACAAAGGGAAAATGATGAAAGGAAATTTAAGGAGTTACAAATAGATATCAATCATTTTTTATTAGGAAGTTTAACTATTTTTTATTAGGAAATTTAACTATTAATAATCAAACTTTAGAAATGAGCAAGGATAAAACACATTGGTGTTACTTGATCCATATAGCCAACTCCACTAAATGGAAAAAAGCTTTGTTTGTTGTTGTTGTTTGTTTTATTTAAGCAATATAAAGTAGTCAATTTTGAAAAACTTAAAATAAATTAAATTTATGATTTTCAACACAAGATAAATAAATTGAAATAAAAATTTTAAAAGTGTATTAGAAAAAGGATATAGCACCTTATCACGTACAAGACAGAGCTTAACTACGCAACATAGGGTCTTGGCTATGAAGACTCGTGTTAAGAGAAGAGTCCAAAGAAATAGTCAAAAAACAATCCCTAGGATAAGGTGTAATACACAGAATTTTTAAAATAGCCAAACTAAATAAAATTGATTGTGATTTCATTAAAACTAAATTTGGCACGATTTTCGAAGTTGATGGTTGAAACTGGAGAATTTTTTGGAATCAGAAACCTGATCCAATGGAAGAAAATGCAGCCCAACGTTAAGAATCTGATAGATAGAGTTCCGGATTTTGGTTCTTCAGATGGAGGTCGAAACGCTTGCATGGGAACCCGTGCCCTCGTCCGAATTGAAGACAGTATCCGAAAGTTATCCCAGGTGATGTGGCAAAAGACCAAGTCACCCTCGGAGACTTTAAACTTCTTAAACTTCTCAAATTTCCATCATTTTCCCACCTTCACTCTCTCTCTTCACTCCATTTTCTCTCTCTTCTCTCTCCTCCTCTAACCACCGAGCACGGCCACCACTGCCGCCCTGGACAGCCGTCTGACCTATCAACCGACGCGCCTCACCACCCTCAACTTCTAGTAACCACCCACGGCCACCAACGGCCGCCACCCTCGCCCGAAAAAGTCCATTTTCCTCCTCCATCGCGAATTCCTTGCGCCACCGTGATCTCCATCGTCCGGCGCCATTAATCATCACCACCCCCGCCATTATGAAGACTGAGCTACCAACTTCCTCCCACAGCTCGCCGCCGCCGAACGGAGCCGCCACACACTCAGATCAAGGAAATCTCTGTCCACCGTGCGTGAAACTTCGCCATCGGAAAACACTGCCTTAACGGCCGAGAACCGCGCCGCCAACCCCAGATTTGGACTCCTCATCTTGAGGGCTTCATTCTGGTGTAATTTTCGAGCTCAACCGCATCTTTCCGCCGTGCGCCGCCGCCGGAGAAGTCAGAAAGACACCAGAAGCAATTTCTCACTTTTCGGAACCCTCAGTATAATCTAAATCGCCCTAATTTAACGTATTTTTGACTGAATTGGATGCCGAACGTGTATAGGAAATTTATCGGCTTAGGAAACCGTGCAATTGGACGTAGGAAAGTTAAATTGATTTTGTAACGAACTAAAATATTAATTTAATTACCCAGGAAATTAACTAGGCTCGAATTCCGAGGATACGAGAAGTCTCAGACCGATTAAGAGCCAACGAAAACCAGATAGGGTAATTTACGCTTCCTGAACATTAGACTGATTCTGTGAATACCTGAACGATTTTAGATTGATTGCATGGAAATGCGTGTTGCCTTCGATGGATATAATTGCATACTTGTGCGCTGGTATTGTCTGTTGCATGTTAGACGATTTGGCTATCAGATTTAGATACCATAGGGACGGATTGACTTAGGGTAAGATACTTAACAGCCAGTATGGGACGGCCGTTGAGTATTCCGAGTGCAAGAGATTTTATAAATATTTGTTTTAACCAGATATAGCCTGCATTCGTTAGGGATTACGCGGTAAATCAGGACGACCCTAAGAAAGGTTTAAGGAGTATAAGGGAGGATAGCCTGTACGGGGAAACATTGTGATTTAAGCGTAATACCCTAGAACCCTGAGGACTAGTCGACCGTGTGCATGTGATTCTAAATAGACTGTATGAGGATGAGAATTGGCGTATGTGCACATGCTAGGGGACGCCCTAGATGTTGATTCTCACCCGGTCCTTGAGTGAGTGATTGGTGTTATGGATCATACTCACGATATAGGCGAGATTTCGGGTGATTAGTGTTATGGATCACACCTAACGATAAGAGATGGATTTTCTTAAGACGACATGCAATTAGATAGATTCAAATACGGTGGCATAAGTTTTGTGGCCAACGTGTATTTAGAAACACCAGGCATGGGATTTGTTTCGATTTTGGTTACAGATTTTCAGAAAACAAACTTTTATATTCATTGAATAATTGCATCGATTTTCGTGCTATTTTAATGACTTTAAAAGATAAGTATTTCACTAATTTTCAAAATGAACACGAGAAGTTGTTTTCGGTGTTTGCACCGCTGAGCATTCAACTAGTTTTTGATCATTTAATTACTGTAAATTACTCTACTGGAATTTAAATATCTCACGGGTTGTTTGCTCAGATGAACAGGAACAGAGGCCTAGGAGATAGTCAAGCGTAGATTTGATGACGCATTTTGATTTGAGCAACTTAGTTCTAGGCTTGAATCTGTTTTGTATATATATTATATATTATGTTGATGATTCTATTGCAGGATTTATGTATGTACTGGTTGTTTCTGCCTGTTGATAGTTTTATCCGTTGGATTGGATTGTATTCGATGTATATATTGAAATTAATTGACTGGTTGTATTTGGGTAACGTTCAAAATACAGGAAAAATTCTGTCGGATTTTTGACAGAAATTTATTTATGACTGAAATTCTAAGTTTTTGATGGATTACATGTGAATGTATATATGCTTGATTTATGGTTATTAGTTTTAATATTCCAGAGCTTATTGTGGTCATTGCATGTATATTTAGTATAGTTGCAATTTGAATTAGCGTTGAACGGAATCTGAATGGACGACGAAAAAGTCTATTTGGGTTACACTCAACCAGTAGCGATCCCCTGACGTTCCCATATCGGGAAAAACTATTTTGAAAACCTATATGCTTCCACTATTCAGATAGAGGATAGTGTATTGTGAATTAGGGGGTCGTTACATAAGGTGGTTGCATTTGAAAGGCGAACCACATAAGAGTTTCCAAAGAAAAGTGTTAGAAGAGGGGATTTGAGAAGTACAAGGAAATGCAAGCTATACGTGAAACACTATAGCCGAAGGTATTAGGAATGTTGCAACAAAATCACAGGGTATATCAAGAGGTTTTGGACCAAATGAGAAAGAATCTTGGTGGTAAGATGCAAATGTATAAGATAAGATTAAGGTTAAAAGAGAGTACAAAATTGAGAAAAGTATAAAGTAGCTAAAAACAATGTCAAGAAGATATTGTTGGAGGCAAGAGTTAGAGCTTATGCAGGGTTTTATTAATCTTTGGGAACCAAAGATCGAGAGAGAAGAATATTCAAGTATGCTAAGAGTAAAGAAAGAGAGACATAAATCAAGTGAAATGTATTAAGGATGAAAAAGATAGTATAGCTTGGAACGGGAACAAGATATTCAAGAACAATGAAAGAATTATTTTCACAAACTTTTTAGTGAAGGACACATGTTTACTTGTCATGCTGACAAGCTAAGTTCTAGAGAGGAGGATATTAATTATAGCTTTTATCGAAAAATCTAAGAGTTTGAAGTTGTACAAGCATTAAAGAAAATGTATAATGGCAAAACAATAGGACCTAATGATTTACCCATTGAGGTGTACAAGAATTTAGGAAGAAAATGTGTAAAGTTGGTTAACAAAGTTGTTTAAAGTGATATTGAGATCTAAGATGTCAGATGAATGGAGAAAAAATATTTTAATCCCAATGTATAAAGGTGATATACAAAGTTCTACAAATTATAGGAGAATCAAGCTCATGGACCGTACTATGAAGTTATTGGGGAAGGTTATTGAACGGAGATTGAGGTTAGACATGCAAATTATAGAGAACCAATTTGGTTTCATGTCATAGAAGTCAACCATAGGAGCCATATATTTATTAAGAAGATTGATGGAGAGATATCAGCGATTTCATAAGGACCTATATATAATTTTCATTGATTTAGACAAAACCTATGATAGAATATTGAGATAAGTATAATGGAAGGCTTTAGAAAATAAAGAGATTTATGTGACTTATATTCGAGCAATCAAAGACATGTATGATGGGGCCACGACTTGTGTAAGAACACAAAGTGGAGCCACAAAGGATTTTCCTATAACCATAAGACTACATCAAGGTTCAACTTTGAGCCCTTACCTTTTTAACTTGGCATTGGACATGTTCACTGAACATATCCAAGAGGCATCACCAAGGTGTATACTTTTTGCTAATAATATAGTTCTTATAGAAGATTCCAAACAAGAAGTCAACAAAAAATTAGAGAGGTGGAGACAAGATTTGGAGACAAACGGGATCAATATAAGTCGAAGTAAAATAAAATATATGAAATTTAAATTTAGTGGAAGGTACACTGATTCTAGGGCAAAGGTGAAACTTGAAAATCATTCCATACAAGAAGTCACAAATTTTAAGTATTTGGAAATGATAATACAAAATAATGAAGGATTAGAAGGGGACGTAAATCATAGGATTCAAGTTAGGTGGATGAAATAAAAGAAGGCTTCAGATGTTATTAGTGATAAAAAAGTACAACTAAAGCTTAAGGAAAAATTTTATTTTATAACTATAAGACTTGCATTGTTACATGGTACTAAATGTTGGGTGATAAAAAGTCAACGTAAGCAAATATTCTACATTACAGAAATGAGAATACTGCGTTGGATTAGTGGTTATACTAGAAAGAATAAGATTAGAAGTGAATACATAAGAGAGAGAGTCGGGGTAGTAGCTATCATAAAATAGTTAGTAGAAACGCGCCTTAGGTAATTTGGTTAAGCACAGAGGATACCAAAACCACAGAAGAAACTTTTAGAATAGATTTTATTATTAATGATCTAACTATAGAAATGAGCAAGGATATAACACATTGACGACACTTGATCCATATGGGCGACACTTGATTCATATGGCCGAATGAAAAGGGTTTGTTTCTTGTTATTGTTTGTTTTATTTAATCAATATAAATTAGTCAATTTTGAAAAACTTAAAATAAATTTTTTTTATTATCAACACAAGATAAATAACATTGAAATAAAAATTTTGAAAGTGTATTTTCTAATATTTTATGTTTTTAATAAAAGAAATCAATATTAATATTGAGGGTATTTTGATCATTTTTAGCAATAAAGGGATTTGTGTATATTTTCAAAGTAAAGGGAAAGGATGTGCAACTTGAACATATGAAGAGAGTGTAATTTAACCATTAAAGAAAGAGAGAAAATGCTTTGGAAAGGCTTGAGAGAGAGAGGTTTATGCTACATATATTTATAATAGTTCGAAGGTTGTAAGACTTGTGATCAATCTATGTGGGACTAATATAGTCAAACTAATAAAGAAGAAAAATAAACCAAGACTAATCTAACAATAACCTATGATACAGTTTTGTACAACATTAATCTTAGAAATAAAATCAAGCAAAGGTTCAACTTAAAATAACAGTTAACTAATAAGTACTTGTAAAAGATAGGTCTCCTACCTGAGATGTAACTGAGAATTCTTAGGTCTCGGAGCCAAACAGTAGGAAGAACAGCCAAGGTGACAATCAATGCAAATAAAATATGTGAATCTAATTCCAATTCACCCAATTTTATGTGTGCATTTGGAAATAATGAAGACAAGTTATCGCTCTCCAAAATGATATATTCAATGCAACTAGCCTACATGAAGGAACATTTGTTAGGACAAGTCATTGATAAAAAAGAATAATTAATATTTATGGAATTGGAGTAAGTTATAAGACTTTGCCCTTAGAAAACAGGAAAAAAAAAAAGAACTTATATGACACACCAATACCCAGTATCAGAAATACATAATATAATTAATCAAGCATAACAAATGGCGAATTAGAAACATATATAGCCTATTAGTCTCTCATAAATTTCATGATTTATGATAGCAACAAAGAAAAATGAATTGAAGATCAATTTCTCCCACTTAAATGTGACAGGCTCGCTTAAAAGTCCATGTGATCAATAAAGCAGCTTATTGCAGTTAAAACATTTCATATTAGTGTCTGGGGGTCATTAGTTGTCACATAGGAGTTCCAGCCTAGTTTCTTTCTAGTTATTGCTATCATAGCAATCAAAATCATTTGACACGCAATTTGTATGGCTCAATTGTCACAATTTAGGAGGAAAACAATTCAAACCTTTAGGATAATTGTTTGGTGGCAACAATCAAGCAATTCGTGCACGAAAAAGCAAATTGCATGGTTCCACTGATTGTACAAACTCTACTTTCATCAGGTTGCACGGATCATAAAGTGAGGTTGTGAATTACCCAATACAAACTAAAGCTTAGAAGTCATGATCGGAAACATTTTCTTATTTTGTATTTAAATGGACAAAATAAGTAAACACACCATTAAAAGTGAAGGAAGATGTACTTACATATAATTCCACGTACAATATTATCTGCATCCCACAGAAGAGAAAGAGAAAATTCATAAATAAGAGGTCAAAGACTTCAGAATTCCAGAGGTATCCACAATGGAAATATACAAACATCAAACATGAGACAAGTTCGCTATTTAGACTAACCGAAATGGCAATGCGTCCTATGGTACCAAAAGCAGCTTGGCCAACGTCAGGGTATGTCTCAAGCCCAGGTTCACTATCCAAGCACCGACGCAAGAGCATCCCAGTATAAAAGGAAAGAATTGCAAACATAAACAAGATAGAAAGCCCAAGCCATCCACCTTGTTTGACAGCATACGGGGTAGAAAGGATTCCTACACCACAAAGGACATTTATGCCTGCAAAATCAAAAATAAAAAATGAAATGAAATTTCATGCACAGTAAAAACTGAGCAAAACCCATAACAGGCATTGAAATCCATACATATAATATACTGAAACATAATCAATTTGAGTTCCCCCTTCAGAAGAAGGATCATTTCACTACCAAATAATGGTGTCATTAAAGCCTATTTGTTTGGGCTCTTGTGAAGATGATAAAGAGCAAAGAAACCAATCTTAATCCTTAAGGTTGAGGAGACCATAATCTACTTGAGTTTCTTACCCCTTGCATTTTCCATAGTCCCTATTCCCAGGTCATGGCTCTCCTATGTTACCAGTAAAACAAATGAAAGTGATTGAAAAGCAATAAGTTGAATAGTTGTTATATGTCTAGTGAACGATTATTTTTTTTTTTTCATTTTTTAAGGTACTTCTTCGATAAATGCAAGAATCATGACCCCAAATTATAACGTATTTATAAAAATACATATGAATATTATAAAGCTCAAAGATACAGAAGAAAAAGAGCTTATATGCACATTATTAGTGTTATAAAAAGCCAACTCAAGTTATAAGATCATATTCAATTTAGACATGAGAATTAATTTATGAACACCTTTAAACAAATGCTGTTTACAATGTTGTATGAAACATTTTACTTATTATGGCTGATAAGCTAGCATATTTTACATCATTGGCAAATGTGGTCCCGTGCAATCAGAGGGCAGATGAAGAAACAACTCTTTATTTCTTCACCTGATCCATCATTGACTTACATCTGAACTCGATACTATCATCTATGCATAGAGAGGGAAAAAATGCACATGAATAAATTTTTTTTTTCTTTTCTTTACCAAATGTTAGTAGAATCCGGCAAAATGTCCTCAAACCAATGATGGAGTTGGGGATTCACTTATAAAAAGAGAGGAACAGGTAAGACTACAGCTAAACAAAAACAGGTTTGTCAGATTGGTAATATATCATTAACTTCCATTTAAAAAAATTGAATCAGGATAAATTAATAGCTTTAATTTTCTTGTAAACCATACATCAGTATGTATAACAAGCCAAGGTTCAATTACTTACCATTAAGTACAGCTTGTCCATAAGAGCATTGATGAGAAATTGGTATTTCATGAGTAATAACAGAACCTTCTTTCTTAATCGAAGACCTTCTGGACGGTAGGGGAGGAAGCAAATAATTAGAGCTAGGTCTGCGTTGCTCATCTGCTGTTGGTTGTAACAGAGTCTTTGTCACTGAAGGTAGTGTTTCAGGCGTGTGCCTTCTTGTTAGTGTGAGAGTCGAAGAAAGAAAAGAGCTGCCTAATCTTGACAACCCAGGAGGGCCCAAAAAACCAATATTTGGTGATGGGACACTACCATATAAATCAATTGACTGCCTGAAACATTAATGACAGCATAAGTATTCAGGTTGACGAATGCGATCTAATTCAAGTCATAATCTATATGGGATTTTCAAAGTTATTAATAGAAGGTAAACCTCGAGTGAAAATAAAGAATATTTATCAGGATTTACAGTTAATCCAATTCAAATATTCTTTTGATAATACTAATCAAATTTTCAACATCTTTCTCTTCCATCAAGTAATATCAATGACGCTGGGTTTTCTTAAGACATGTATAATGTGTTAGCAAGACGTAAGTTGTAACCTGTGCTGTATTGGCGTCACCTCATTAAAAATAGTTTTAACTGACTGATACAGAATTTTTAAATTAGAACTTTAACTGAAAACATTGACCTCAAAACTTTTATCTTCTTAATTGGGTTCATTTTCGTACCAGAGACATGGCGTCAAACTCTTGCAAGGGGGTATATAAGCTGAGGTCATTTCCAAGGCTAAAAAACACAGTAATTCATTCATCACAAAAAAATAAAGTAATAATTCAACAGGAAAGGGTGATGATTTTTTTCGTTTTCATTGTTCTTTAGTTTGTGAACATGTTATATATTAGTCAAACAATCAATCATCCTCAACTGCCATTTTTTAAGGAGAAGTATTTTTCCCAGAAACTTGATTATGGGGAAGGTAGACTTTTTTCCCCCTTTACATCGTCAGCGTAAAATAATAAAGTGCATTGGGAAACAACTGAAAAAAGGCAAACGTCTCCAAATTTCTTAACAAATTCAAAGTGTCCATTTCAAAAAGAAATACCAACATTAATATATCCTGGACCACTCAGTGGGATCCACCTACTTTCCCAATACGCGCACGCACTTACTTATCAACACAGCCAAGAAAAACACAATTCTAACGGAAGGAAAACACGACAGAGGAAATTAACCTGTAACTCTGAGGCCAAGCGAAGCTGTACATACTGCGTTTGGGCTGTTGCTGATTTTCGTTAGAACCAGTGGAATAATCTGATTCGTTTCCGTCATCTTCACCTTTGTTAAATTGCTTTTCCTCATCTTCGCCATCACTCTCAACGTAGAAACTCTGATCTGAAACTGAGTTCTTCATCTTTCAATCTGACTCTTCCACTCAATTATTGCAGAAAGGCCCAATTCACCTTTTAAAAAGTCATCACAAAAACCAGATGATCAAGAATCCCAAAACGCAAGGAAGTATTAGGTTATGAGAAAGTCTCGCTAATGACCTTACGCAGAACTCAACGCGAAAATTTCAGGATTTCAGATTTATTTTGTTTACCTTTACCCTAGCTAGTTCTGCAATTGGAAATTTGTCTGAAGTAAAATTTCAATGATAAATAACCTAAAAAAAAAACCTAATTTTAACTTTTTGTTTTAAACAAAGATGGAAACTACACGTGTTACCCAAATATGTACAAATTTACTCAGATCAGAGCAAGGGGGCCCATGTCATTCACATGAATTAGGCTGATTTTCCGGTAAGAGAGCCCCTACCTCTCTAGTGTTATTAAATTGAGAGTGCATGCAGTTACACCCTGTTTGGTTTCTTAGAAATTGAAGACGATGCTTTTCAAATTCAGAAACTAAAAGCAACACACTTTTCTTGCTTGCTTTGTTTTCTTCTCTCTTGCTTTCTCCAGAAGCTAACGGATAAGCAGGAAGGATACGAAAAACAAACGAACAAACCGAAAGGAAACAAAGGGCTAACTTGCTAACTAACTATCTCTCTGTCATGGACACAAATCACTGATTCATTTCTTCTTCTTGTACAACCTGTTTTCTCTGTCATTCTGAGTTCTGAACGTGCACTTTCACGATGAGAGCTACAGGAAAAACCTTTTGGAGGTTATGATCACGTGGTTCTTTTAAAAAAAAAATATTAAAATATGACATGAATAATAATATAAAATAATACCTTGATCGCATTTGATAAGTTAACATTATAAGGTTCGTGTTGCTGGCTCATGGAAAAAGATGAAGACTCCGAGCAAGCCATGGGGCAGAATAAAAATAGAATAAGATTAATCTAAAATTGAAAATAAAGATAAAAATGTTAATTGAAAAGAAATGTAAAGTAAAAGGAAGACAATTTAAATTGTCTTATTAAGATCTCACTTCAGACATAGCATATCCAATGTACCAAGGAGGGGAACATCTATTTTCAGGCAACTTTGAAACTTTATTGCTTGCCCATTCTAAATTATTTACCATATGAATTTCTTGATGTATTCCCATAAGAGATTTCAAATCTCCCACCAAAGAGAGAAATAGAGTTTTTCATAGAGCTAGTCCTGGAGGTAGGAACGATTTTTATAACACCTTATAAGATGTCCTTAATGAAATTAAATAAATTAAAGATACAAATATAGGACCTCTTAGCAAAACAATTTATCAGACTTAGTGTGTCCTCGTGGGAAGCACCTGTGTTGTTTTTCAAGAAGAAGGATGGAAACATGAGGATATGTATAGATTATAGACAATTGAATAAGGTGACTATAAAGAATAAATATCCTCTTCCTATAATTGATGACATGTGAGACTAATTGAGAGGGGTCACTACCTTCTCAAAAATTGACTTGAGATCAGGGTATCATCAAATCAGAGTTAGAAATTAAGACATACCTAAGACTGCCTTTAGGACTAGGTATGGGCATTATGAATTTCTCGTGATGCCCTTTGGCCTAATAAATGTACCAGCTATTTTTATGGACTACATAAACTTCATCTTTAGACCCTACCTCGATCAGTTCATAGTAATGTTTGTTGATGACATATTAGTGTATTCTAAAGATAGACAAGAGCATGAACAACATCTCAGGATAGTGCTGCAAATACTTAAGGAGAAACAGTTGTATGCTAAGTTAGAGAAGTGTAAATTTTGGCTGAAAGAAGTAAAATTTTTAGAGCATGTAATTTCTAAAGAGGGAGTGTCAGTGGATCCCAGTAAGACTGAAGCAGTCGTGAATTGGGAAAAACCTACTACTGTGACTGAAGTTAGGAGTTTCTTGGGGTTAGCAAGATACTAAAGACGGTTTATTCAAGGATTTTCACAAATAGCGATGCCTATAACCAAACTAATCCAGAAGGATGTTCCATTTGTGTGGGACACATGATGTGAACTAAGTTTCTAAACTTTGAAGGAGAAATTGACAACTAAACTTGTTTTGATTATCCCTGACCCTTTAGAAAATTTTGAATTATACTATGATGAATCTAAGAAAGGGTTAGGATGTGTCCTAATGCAAGGAGAGAGAGTAGTAACCAATACTTCTAGGCAGTTAAAACTGCATGAAAGAAACTATCCTACCCATGACTTAGAGTTGGTAGCCATAGTATTTGCCTTGAAGATTTGGAGACATTATCTCTATGGGTCTAGATTTGAGGTATTTAGTAAGCATAAAAAGTCTCAAGTACCTCTTTGACCAAAAGGAGTTGAATATGAGGCAAATGAGGTGAATGGAGTTCATTAAGGACTATGATTTTGAACTAAAGCACCATCCGAGTAAGACAAACATTGTGACAGATGCATTAAGTAGGAAGTCTCTCCATTTAGCTTGACTGATGGTGAGTGAAATGGGCTTAACAGAGAAATGTAGGAACATGAGTTTGTCTACTCTAGTGTTACCTAATAAAATCTACTTGAGTGAATTAAGAATTGAGAACACTCTTAGGGCTCAAATCTTAAAAGCTTATAAGGATGATGAATTCTTAGAGTCCCTAAAGGATTTAAAGGAATTCATAAGGGAGGCTGATCAAATGGTAACTTTCCAAAATAGAATTTATGTTTCTAAGGCAAGTGAATTGAGGGATAAGGTATTAGAGGAAGCTCACCAAAGTAAATACAGTATTCATCCTAGAGCCATTAAGATGTATCAGGATTTAAAGGAGACGTTTTGGTGGCCAGGTATAAAGAAAAAATATAGCAAAGTATGTAGCCAAATGCCTAGTGTGCCAACAAGTTAAAATTGAACATCAAAAACTTACAGAGTTACTACAACCCCTAGACATTCCTCAGTGGAAATGGGATAAGATCTCAATGGATTTTGTGGTAGGTTTACCTAGAATCCAATCAGGGAATGATGCTATTTGGGTAATATTGGATAAATTAACTAAGTCTGCTCATTTCTTACCCATTAAGATTAACTATTCCTTGGATAAATTAGCTTAACTATATATTCAGGAGATAGTGAGACTTCATGATATACCCATTAGCATCGTATCAGATAGGGATCCCAGATTTTGGAAAGCTCTGCAGGAAACCTTTGGGACTAGATTAAATTTCAATACAGCATATCATCCTCAAACAGATGAACAGACAGAGAGAAAAATTCAGACCTTAGAGGACATGCTTAGGGCTTGTGTTTTAGAGTATAAAGGAAACTGGGATAGAAGTTTACCATTGATTGAATTTTATTACAACAATAGTTTCCACTCTAGCATAGGTATGGCACCCTATGAAGCCCTATATGGGAGGAAGGGTAGGTCCCCATTATGTTGGTATGAAGTGGGTGAGAGGCAATTGTTAGGACCTGAGTTAGTGCAAAAGACAACTGATCAAATTAAAATAATTAGAGAGAAAATGGAAAAGGCTCAAGATAGACAAAAGAACTATACTAACAAAAGAAGAAGATGCCTAGAGTTTGAGGAAGGGAACCATATTTTTTTGAAAGTATCCCTGACTACTGGTACTAGTAGAGCTATGAAGTCTAAAAAGCTAAGTTCTAGATATATTGGACCTTTCCAAATATTGAAGATAGTAGGTCCATCAACATACCAGATAGCCTTACTGCCACACTTGTCAAACCTTCATAATGTGTTCCATGTCTCCCAACTCAAAAAATACATACCTAACCCTTCACATATACTTGACACTAGTACTCTAAGCCTTTACAAATTATCAGCACTGAGGTCAAGACTCTAAGGAATAAAACCATTCCCTTGAGAAAGATCTTATGGGATCGAACATCACAGCAGGAAGCCACTTGGGAAAGAAAATGAGATATAAGAACAGATTATCCAGAATTATTTACATGAGGTATGTATAAATTTCGAGGATAAAATTATTTTCAAGGAGGGGAGAAATGTAACACCCCATATTCTCTTGATTAGTTTTAAATTAATGTTCCCTTAAGTAATTGGATGAGTTTGCTATAAAGTATAATGAATTTTCTTGTGTAATTTAATATTTAGAATAAATATGCTAACCTTCTTCCTTGTGGTAGCCGAATTATAATGTGAGTGGGAGGAAAACACCACATAAAAATTTAGTTGCTCGAGGTACTTGATTTAATTTTCTTTTTCTTCCTTTTATTTAGCCGAATTGCCAAATGAAGGAGTGAAGTAAACTTATATACATGGCAATAGAAATTGGCGAAGAGAGAAAAGAGTTTAACATCCATTAAATATACATATATGCACTCAGTGAAGGAAATGAAAGGGGTGTACAAATTTTGGCATATTCCTTCTTTATTGTAACCGATAAAGTTAGTGAATTGGAAAGGAAATTTTGATGAAGTTAAATTAAAGAAAAAGGGATGATGATTTCGGCCTTATGAAAACAAAGGAAAGGAATGAAATGTAGTAAATATTGACTTCTCTTCCTTTAATCTAACCGAGAAGAGAAGTGAGTGAAGAGAGATTTATTTTTCTTATACTAATTAAAATAATGCCTTCATTTGGTGAGTGTGACATGTTACAATTCTATTTTTTATGCTACCAAGTAGTGATAAAGATAGAAGATAGAAGGAAGTGGCGTGTAATACAAGTTTTCGTTCCCTTCCCTTGTGTTACCTTCAATGTGCCTGAGAATGGAGATTAATGTGTGCCTTGCATGAATTGTATAGCTTGCATGACTTCCCTTCCTTCCCTTCCTTGGAGTGACTGAGTGGCTAATGTAAGAGTGCAAGAAAAGTAAATTGTACCTAAGTACACATGTGGCCTTAAACAATGACAATTAAGGATGAAGGAAAAAAAAAAGAGTGCAACATGCCATTTTAGCTTAAAAGAAAATACACAAGAGAGAGAGGGAAGTAAAGGGCACACACACACGATGTAATAACCGAGATTATTTTTAAAGATTAAAACTTAATTTTGATATTGATTTCATTTAAACTAAGTTTGGCACAATTTTGAGATCGATGGTTGAAACCGAAGGGTTTTTCGAAGTCAGAAACGTGATCTGATGAAAGGAAACGTGGTCCGACGATAAGATACTGACAGACGGAGTTTCGGACTTCAATTTCTCAGACGGAGGCCAGAATCTCTGCATGGGAACTTGTGCCAATGTCCGAATTGAAGACGACATCCCAAAGTTTCCCCAGGTGGTCCGAGAAAAGTCAGAATCGCCCCTGGAAGCTTTAAATTCCCCATAATCCCATAAATGTACATCATTTCCATCCTTTCCCTCTCTCTCCTTACTCCTTTTTCTCTCTTCTCTCTCTCCTCCTTCCACCACCACACGTCACCACCAGGGCTACCATAGGCCACCACCTGACCCACCAATCGACTCACCTCACCACCCTCGACCTCCAGCAACCACCCACGACCACCAACGGCCGCCACAGTCGCCAAAAAAAGCCAAATTTCCTCCATCGTCGTGATTTCTTTCGCCCACCGCGATCTCCACCGTCAACCACTGTTGGATGTCGCTGCCACCACCAGCGTGTAGGCTAAGCTGCCAGCTTCCTCCCCCAGCTCATCGCCACCAAATGGAGCTCCCACACACCCAGATTGAGGTAAAAGGCATTCGCTGTGCATCACTCTTCGTCACTTGAAAACACCATTCAAACGGCCGTGAACCACCGTGCTAACCTCAAATTCGGACTCCCCATCTTGAGGGCTTCACCATGGTGTAATTTTTGAGCCCAACCACACCCTTCTGCCGTGCGCCGTCGCGAGCCACCGTGCGCCATTGCCGGAGAAGCCAGAAAGATGCCAAAGACTGTCCTGGAACATATTTCCATCATCTAGAATCCCCAGTAAGGTCTAAATCACCTAAACCTAATGTATTTTGACTAAATTCGATGCCGAATATGAATATGAAATTAATCGGCTTAGGAAATTGTGCAATCAAACGTAGGAAAGTGAAACCGATGACGTAACGAACTAAAATACTCATTTAAATACCCAGGAAATTGATTAGGCTCGAATTCTGAGGATATGAGAAGTCTCTGATCAATTTGGAGCAAACGGAGACCAGTAGGATAATTTACGCTTCCCAAACTTTAGATTTTTGTTTGTGGATACCTGATGGACTAATGGAGCAACTACTCAAATTACTGGTTTTATTTTGTTAATGGACTGGATGTAAAATTCTGAACTGTTGTCTGTTTGTACTTGGGATACATTCGAAATACAGAGGAGACTCTGTCGGATTTTTGATAGAGTTAATATCGTAAATGTTTAAGTTTAAAATGAAATTTATATGAATGGATTGCATGTTTATGTATGGAATTTAGTTTTATTATTCCAGAGTTTATTGTGATGTTTACATGTGTAATTAGTATAGCTGCATTTGATTTTGGGTTAAACAGAATCTAAATGGATGACAGAATGTCTATTTGGGTTAAGTTCAACCAGTAGCGATCCCCTGATGTTCCCATGTAAGGAATAACTATTTCAAAAATCCATATGCTTCAGCTATGCAGATAGAGGATAGTATATTGTGGATTAGGGGGTCGTTACACACGGCATGAGCATTTGGTAAGAGAGTGAGAGCAGCATGAGAATTAAAAAAAAAAAAGCTTTTTTGAGGGGAGAAAGAGCTAAGTTGACCGAAAAAAGAAGAAGTAAGGAAGTAAAGGGAAAATTCAAAAGAAGACCTAAGATAATTCCATTTGATTTCATCCTTGAGGTAGCTTAGCAATTCTATAGTTTTGTTTCATGATTTAAAGTATAATTATCCTCATTTAAAGCTTTCATGAAACATAAACTCTCTCTACATTCTTCAAGATGCAAACCTTTCTTTGGCTAAGCTTGTATGATGATTTGGTTGTGTTTGTTAATGTGTTGATGTAGATATATTTGTTTTTCATAAAAGAGTAATGGTTACAAAAAAAAAAATTCAGCATGCTTCATGAAGAACCTTAGAATAAGAAAGTGTTGAAATATCATGTTTTGCATGGCTAATGTATCTTTTGTGTTAAAGAGACCTAAAGGAGGCTTATTAGTTAGATGTTGGCTTTAAACTATGGTATTATCCCTTTTGAATCTACCTAACCCAAGAGCATTCCATGGTGACCTCTAGAAGAAATTGCTAAAAAATATGGGGGAAGGAATCCCACTTAGTTTTGGTTAAAAAGGGAGAGAGAGAATATAAGAATAAAGTAACATAGAGTAAATGGGTTGCCTTTTCATAAATGGTGATGTTAGTAGGATTGAGATGCGAGAACGATGAAATGAGTAATTATAAAATGTAGCCTATAAGTTGAGCCAAGGAAAGAAATAACCAAAATGGAAAATTGCATTGTTACATAACTTAAATGTGAGAGAAAGTATTATAATTACAAGACATGACATCATTAAGTTTTAAATGGGAAAGAGTGGAAGAATGTGAAAAATTAATATGAAGAAAAAAAAAATCTTAGATTCCACCCTTTATCATGATGGCCGAAAACAATCCCTCATTTTAGTCTTAGTAGCCGAATACATATGCAAATGGTAATGACTTATAATGTGTCTTATAATAGCTAGTCAAGGGAAAATGAGAAAGTTATAGTTAGATGAATGGTGATTACAATTTATTCCTATTTATGCCATTAATGTACTTATGCTGAAAAAATTTATGAGATTATGGATGGCTAATCTAAGACTACATAACAATAGACGAATGTAACACAATTATTTTATAAAGGTGGCCTAGAGTCCACAATGTGACCAAAAGTGTTCACAAGTTTTCATAAAGGTGGCTAAGAGTCCATAATGTGACCAAAAGTGTTCACAAGTTTTCATAAAGGTGGCTAAGAGTCCACAATGTGACCAAAAGTGTTTAGAATTCTTACAAAGGTGGCCAAGTGTCCACATTCCTTGAAGTGTGACCGAAGGTGCTTCACACTTTGAGACAATGTAAGTTTTAAGAATGAGAATATGTATAAATGATTATTAGCTATTTTAATTGATACATGTATGCTTTTACTGTGAATATGATGTATGAGGATGGATGACCATCTTTATCACAATGACATTCCAAATAATCATGCAATGCTTGCCAACCTGTGAACAAGACTATGTTTTAAATAATGGGAATGTAGATGAAAAATGTTTTTGTGTGCTTGCACACTGGTACATATTAGTAGATTTTTAAAATATAAATTTGTTAAGCTAATGAGAAACTAGTTTTCTCATTTGTGCACTAATATGTATCAGATGCAGACGTTTAGCAATTTCGGGGAAGGATGGAAGTAGCATTAGAGGGAGTCCTTTTGTTAAAAGCATTTTTGTAATCCTTTATTTTGGGTCCTAATTCTATACATTGTTTTTGGATTAGAATTAGGACTATTATTTTTGGCTGCATATAGTAAAGGAAAAAGGGAAATTACGGGGGAAAGGATATGTGAAGAACTGGTTCATCCCTAGTATTTTGTAAAAAGAGTTTGAGTGACAGGCTTGTTGTCTCCTGACTCCTTATGGACGGGTACTTCTTATATCTTGGTATATATTCACAGAAGGATGTAATAGATAGTCATTATATAATATGAAAGTTTTATAAATTTTGCTGTGATGTATGAATTTTTAATTCCGTTGTGCTTATAAGTTTCGATCTGAGTAAAAGAACTCGAACCTAATCTACTTTAATAATACTTAATGGAATAAATGCTCAAACATTGTAAATGAATAATTAAGGTCAAGAATAATGTACCAAACTTATCTATTTACATCGGAGGAGTTGTAATACTAGATGTGGGCATTACACAGTGGATCCAAGTACATCCATCCACAACACCCCCACGAGGTCTCTGTCCACCGCTCTGACAGATCATTCCCCACCTCTAAGAACTACAGGGTCCCTGCCCCACCTCTCTGGTAGATCCCTCCTTGTATATCTGAGATTACTGTTCTCAACAAATCATTTCTTCAAAATACTATTCAAAAATTTAGTAAACTAGGGTGATTCGGCTCATACCATGGTTATGTACAACTTTAAGTACGTGAATCCTTTAATTGGCCATAAGGAAGTTCACTAACTTAAAATTAATAACCACCACGGTGTTTTCAAAACTATTTAATTTAGCTGTGGAGTGCCCTAAATGTTATCCCATACCGACAATTAGTCACTCAATATGTACCTATCTACCACTATCCATAAACTAGGAATACTTTCTCATTTCTCTGGTAATTCTCATGCTCGTTCCTATTCAAATATCACATTTCTTTCTTGCTCTTTTTCTTTCATTCTCAACCCTCTTGTTACCCATTGTATGTTCTAGGTTTTAATCCCTTGTTTGAGTAAAGTTTTAGGCTATGTATGCTTCAAACTAGGTCATTGAGTTCATTTTTCTAAAACAGAGGCTTGCCAGTCAACTCGAAGCTCACTACCTCAAATTTTCTAAAACCTGAGAGCTACTAGTCGACTTCCACCTTCCTGGCAGTTGACTTGCAACTCACAATCTCAAAATTTTCTAAACCCGAGTGTAATATCCTCAATCCTATGATATCAGGTATGTCTTAGAATCCTAGACTCAATATTTTTATGCATGGAAAATAGTCCAAAAATTATTTTATATTAGCTTAAACAAAGGAAGGATTAAACTGAAAGAAAATGATTAGGGACTAAAATGAAAGGAAATTTGTTTCACAAAATATCCTGATAGTAAGCACGCAAATTGAGGTGCATTTATGGCACACATTTATGAGGTTTGAAAATGGTGTCAATGTCATGAATGCTGTAAGAAAAATATTTAGGGGCAAAATGGTCAAAATTTTATCTGAAAATAAGAATAAAATATTTATTTATCAGATAAAATAGCTAATTTTTATCTGGAAAATTATGATTTTGCCTCTAGAATATTTTTCCAAAATTTTTCAAAAAAAAAAAAAAAATTTGGTTCGGCACTTAAGAGGGGTAAAATGGTCATTTTACCATGAAGGGCAAAATGGTAATTTTGACACCAAGGGTAAAAAGGTAATTTCATCACAAGGACATAAGGGGGATTTTACCTAAAGAAACACTTTAAAATTTCTAAAATACCCTTACATGTCAAGGTTTTAAGAAGGAAAAAGTGAAGGGTATTTTGGTCATTTTGCCACCAAGGGCAAAATGGTCATATAAGCCAATTTAAATAAGTCACACTACTTCTTCTCCTCCTTAGCAAAGACGACGTGAAGGTTTTTGGAAGGGAGAAATACCATAGGCTTCATAAGGGAGAAAAGGGAGAAAAAACAAGGAAATTTCAAGGTTTATCCACCAAAAATTGCAAATCAAGGTAGCTTAGCATTCTTTCATCACTTATTTCATGTTTTAATGGATTTTTCCAAGCTTTTGAGATTTTCATGGCTGAATGAACAGTACATGAATAGTGATGTTTTTAAGTTTACATTCTTAAATTCTCAAAATTTCTATGGATTAATGCTTAGAAAGTAGTATGGAGTTGTTTGTGATGGTTAATTTCAATTATGAAAGTGTTTATGTTCATTTCCCAATTTTGTTTCATTTGCCCTAAAACCCCAAATTCATGAATGTCATGCCAAATTGTTTGTTTTGCCTTGATTGTTATGGATAAATGGTGATTGATGGTTTATAGATGATGAAAATGGGATTAAAGAAATGATTATATGAAAAATGATGATTTTTGCACAAAATGCCTCTTTAGGCCATGGCTAGCAAAATGAGATTTTGAAAATTGTTTGAAAAATTTTAAATTAGCTTATTGGTAATTCAAGTTATGGCCAATGGAGGGTAGAATAATTGTCAATTGGTTGAAATGCCTAATTTTGCCTAAAAATCCCATCTTGACCAAGAGTATACATGTTTTTGGTGAAGAAAGTGTGTTGAAATTTCTATATGTGTGTCTTGGTTGAAGCAAGATTAATTGGCAATTATTTTCATGCAAAATGATCCCATTAAATTTCATGTAGCCTACTTGAACAATTTTAGGACATAGAAATATTTATGGAAAATTTTGTACAAAAATGTAATGAAATTGGTCAAAGTATACAAAGGAAATAATATGACGTTGCAATTAAATTTTAATGAATATCTTGTGCAATCTTGGCAATTATAGCAATTTGTGTGCATGCTTAAGTGTGGGGAGACAATGATTATACACACCTTGGGTATGTATAATTAGGTGAGAAAGGGGGAAAATGGAATAATAAGTAGGAAATGGAAAATGTTCAACTTTGAAACCCTTTAAATGCAATAAAATGTGAAAAAGGGAATTTAGTGTAAATGGGAAGGAAAAGTAAATTTATTTTGCTTATTATATGGCAAGAGTGACAAATAGAAATTGTTAAGTATGAAAATCTTAAATTTCTTAAGGATTTCTCTTGACCAAGAATGAACCTTCCTTTTTATACAAATTCAAGAATGAAATTGTTATTGAGATTTAAAGGTTTTCTTTTTAGAAAGTGAGAATGATAGTATCATCATGAATGAGGAAAGAAAAGGATTGATTTATGACATAGATAAGGAAAAACATAGCATGGTATTGGAAAACATTGAATGGAAGGAAAATATTTGAATGTTCAATAAAGAGAAACATAGAGGAAGTAATTCCAATATATGTTCTAGGATAGATAGGCTTGTAACCGAGTGACCAATTGTCGGTATGGGACGGCCGTTGGACATTCCACGGTTGTATCATAAATTTGGATGGTGAAACATCCGCTTGGAATGAAAGAATTTTGAAAACGCTGTGATGATTGTGAATTCTAAGTTAGTGTAACCTAGATGGCCAATTGAACAGGGGACATTTACTTAGAATTTGGCAAAATTATGGGATTAAGCCTAATCATCCTAGTTGATATATATAGGAAATAGCATACTGGGAAATGATCCATAATGTAGGTTGTGGTGATCTATGGCATCATGAACCGCCCATAAAGCGGGGAGAAGATGATCTGTGTGAATAACAGTGATTCCATGAGCTTAGTTTGACTGAACCCTGGGAGAAATTCCCACTTAGATCTGTCTTTATGACATGATCATTGAATGTGAATGGGTACTCGGATCCACTGAGGGACGCCTCAGATGTACCAGTGGCAGAATTGTCACACACTTGATAGAGCGGCTATCTCATTCATGCACGCTATAGTATGTGGAGTAATTTATACTTCCGATACTCTTGTGTCTCTCTGGATTGAAAATATGGCTTTTAGCCAAATGTGAATGTTTATTTTCCTTATAAAAATGCAGTTTTCCATGAATGGCAAATGTTGTTTCTCCTAAATTATCTATGGCTGAATGGAAATTTAATGAATGTACTTTCCTGATTATGGTACTAAACGGTATATGGTGAACTATGATTGTGACTGAAATTGATACTGTTTTTATTTTATAACTGATATATTATTGATATACCTCATAAACTTCATCCTATACAAATTGTTGGTTTATTTATAGAATTTCCTAGGAATGATGGAATTTAAGAATAAGGAATGTAAATTGTTTTCCGTAACCATACGGTGGTACATACCATAGCTCAGAAATGAAATGTGGAATGCGTAGCTACTGAGAAATTATTTTCTCATTATTTTCTGGTATGTATCAGATGACTAGGACCATTATGGTACTACAAGACAGAAGGGATTAGCTACCCATCCCAAGAAATGGAATGATATATATTATGCTAGAAATACATATAAGTATATGGATATGTAAGGCATACATATCAGGTTTATGAAAAATAGTTAAAAAGGGTATGAGTGTGTGTTTGTTGCCTCCTTACCCTATGAAAGCAAGAAAACTACATATATCCTGCAGTATATGTAACAACGTTGTCACGTTGAACTGGAAGTAAATGTATGTAAAGGAAAAAGTTTAAATTTATCCTGAATTTTTATGGATTATGGTGTATGATTATGAGACTTTCGCTGTATTGATAATTGATATGATACCTGAGTAAGGATCCAAACCTAATGAAATGCATACTATAAATGGATATTTAAAGAACTCAGGTAAGAAATAAAGGATAGAAGTGTATATAACACGCCAGTTTCTTAAGTGAAGGATTTTTCAATAAATAATATTTTAAATATGGCTTTGAAATTAGGGGTGTTATACCGAGGGCTACCAGTCGATAGCTACAAGCCTGACAGTCGACTGTTCTATACTTTGGCAATTTTCTGGAAAATGTGAGCATAACAGTTAACTTCCAGCCTCTTAGCAGTTGGCTGCTAGCACTCTGGATGTGTTTCTGGGCAAGTGAAGAACACGACAGTCACCTGCTAGAAATTAGCAGTCGGCTGCTACAATATACTCTGTTTTTAAGACTTGAGGTTAACCAAAATTTTAGCCCAAGAATTAGTTTATAATTCATTTTTTACCCTCATTAACTCAATACCAGTGTGCAAGCATCATTTATCACATAAAAATAGCCCAAACTACTATTTAATCTAACTCAAATCTTAGATTAAACCTCATATTCATTCAATAGGTAAAAACTCATTTACATAATTCGATTTCAGCATGCATAAGTATATTCATGCAGTGTAAAACACCCAATAACATTCATAAACATCAAGAATGTAGTTTTTAATCCCTCTTTTACTTTAGATAACAGAAAAATTTCATTTTTCAGTATATGTACAATAAATTCAAAATTAGAGGGAATAGGTTATTTTACTACCTTGTTTTCATGTAAAAGCTGGTGTAAAATTATCAAATGAACTCTTAGATTGCTCAGCTACTGATTTCTTACCTCGAATCACTATAAAAATACCACTTCTTTTGTAAGTTCTCAATTTCTCTCTCTAAAATGTTCCTCTCTCTCTGTCAAGAATTCTGAATGCAAGGTGAAGACTTAAGGTTCTGTAATTTGGCCATATTTATAGGCAGTCTAGGAATTGCTAATTCTGATCATAATTATTGATCATCTAGCTCAAAATGATAATTTCTCTGGCCACATGCCGAATTACTATTTTTCTCCTGAACCATTAGCGGCAATTTTAAAAATCCTAGTAGCTACAGTAATTTTCTTAGCTAAAATTACAGTATTCTACCCTTAATTATGGAAAGTTTACAAAACTTCTTCTGCTCAACCTTTTTCCTCTCATTCAAGTCCTCGCTCTTTTCTTTTCAATTTAGTCCTTGACTCTAATGCAACTACATGCAATCTAATGCAACAAACACAAGCATTTAACTTATTTAAAATTAACAAAACATTCTTAATAAATAGGAGGAGTAGATGTTACATTTCTCCCCTCCTTTGAAAAATTTTCTCCTCGAAATTTGTACATACCTATTCAAAAAGTTTTGAAAGATTTCTTCTCATATCCTCTTCTTTCTCCCAGGTTGCTTCTCGTGGTGAGGATTGATCCCACAATACCTTTACTAGTGGAATAGTCTTATTCCTCAGTTGCTTGACCTCAATACTAATGATTCTTAAAGGTCTAGGATGATAAGTCAAATTATCTTTCATTTGTACTATACTAGCGTCGAGAACATGTGAAGAATCGGGAATGTATTTACGAAGTTGAGAAATATGAAAAACATTGTAGAGATTGGACAAAAATGCAGGTAATGCTATTTGATAAGCGGATGAACCAATTCTTTTTAGAATTTGGTATGGTCTAATGTATCTAGGATTCAGTTTCCTAGACTTAATAGTCTTACCAATACCAGTAACCAGAGACACTTTGAGGAAAACATGGTCTCCTTCTATAAATTCTAAAGGTCTCCTCCTCTTATCAGCATAAATTTTCTGTCTATCTTAGGCCTTAGCTATTTTCTTCCTAATCATTTTTATCTTATCAGTAGTTTGTTGAATGAACTCTAGCCTAATATTTGTCTCTCTCCCACCTCAAACCAACATAATGGTGATCTACACTTTCTCCCGTATAAGGCTTCATATGGAGCCATTCCTATACTAGAGTGAAACTATTATTATAAGAAAATTCTACTAAGGGTAAAATTTTATCCCAACTTCCTTTTTATTCTAATGTATAGGCTCTAAGCATATCTTCTAAAGTTTAAATGGTTCTTTTAGTTTGCCTATAGGTTTATGAGTGATAAGTAGTACTGAAGTTCAACTTGGTTCTAAATGCCTCTTGCAAGGATTTCTAGAATCTAAAAGTAAACCTAGAATCTCTATCAGATACTATACTAGTGAGTACTTTGTGGAGTCTCACTATTTCTTGTATATACAATTAGGCAAACTTATCCAATGAGAAATTTATTTTTATAGGTAGGAAATATGCAGATTTAGTTAATCTATCAACTATCAGTAAAATTGCATCATTTCCCAACTGAGTTCAAGGTAAACTAACTATAAAATCCATGGAAATTCGCTCTCATTTCCATTCAGGAATCTCTAGAGGTTGTAACATTCCTGCAGGTTTTTGATGTTCGATCTTCACCTACTAGCATACTAGGCATTTAGCAATATACTCAGATATGTGCTTATTTATACCTGGCCACCAAAAATTTTCTTTCAAATCTCGGTACATTTTAGTGGCACTAGGATGAACAGTATAGTTGCTCTTATGGGCTTCCTCTAAAATTTTATTCCTTAACTGTCCTGATTCTGGGATATATAACCTATTTTGGAAGGTTACTAACCTATCTGCTTCTTTCTTGAATTCCTTTGAGTCTTTTAGGGACTTCAATAATTCATCTTCTTCTTGAGCTTCTAGGATTTGTGTAACGACCCCCTTACGTCATACGCGATGCTTATCTGATTAGCGGAAGCATATGTGGCATTCTGAATGTTTATTCCCTATGTGGGAACGTCAGGGAGGATCAAGCATCTTGGTTGAGCGTAACCCAAATAGATTCTCCGTTATCCATTCAGATTCCGTTCAACCCTGATTCACACGCAGCTAACTAAATACACATACATATATCATCAATAATAACTCTGGAATGAAATCTAATACTGATATACATGTCTCATTATACATTCATACACATTTCAATTCAAATCCATAAGTTTACGGCTGTAAGTTCTACCAAAAATTTGGCAGAGTTTCCTCTGTAATTTGGTCATATCCCAAGTACAGAATCACCTGTTTAAAACGTAACAACCAGTCCAACAACGGTATACATACTAATATAAATCCATACACCGTAACATTAATTCATCGCTACAATCCATACATACTGTCTGAAACGTCATATATACATTCAGCCTAGTCCATACATAAGTTACAAGAAACAGAATCTGATAATTAATAGTGTCATCAAAGTATATGTACAAACGATTCAAGCCTAAGCTAAATAATCCTCTGTACATCCTCAAGTCGACTTCGCTATCGCCTGGCTCCCGCTCGTCCCTGTTCATCTGAGTACACAACCTAATGAGATATAAATCCCAGTAGAATAATTTACAATTTAAATATCATTCAAAACCAGCTTGAATACTTACGGTGTGAACACCGAAATCGTCTTCCCGAAATCAATAAAACAAATTGAATACCTTATCTTTAAAATCGTTTAAACACATGGAAATTGCGGCAATATATCACAATCAGGAAATCCATTTCTTTTAAAATCAGTCATAAAAATCAAGTAAAATCCCATGCCCTGTGTATCTCAATCCACGTTGGTTACAAATCCATCAGAATCGAATCTAAATCATCTTCTAATTGCACGTAGTCTAGAGAGAATACCTCTCTTATCGTTGGGTGTGATCCGTAACACCAATCACCCGAATCAAGCCTATATTGTGAGTGTGATCCGTAACACCAATCACTCACTCAAGGACCGGGTGAGAATCAACATCTAGGGCGTCCCCTAGCATGTGCACATACGCCAATTCTCATCCTCATACAGTCTATTCGAACTCACATGCACTCGGTCGGCTATTCCTCAGGGTTCTAGGGTATCACGCCTAAATCACAACGTTTCCCCGTGTAGGTTATCCACCCTTATACTCCTTAAACCTTTCTTAGGGTCGTCCTGGTTTAACGCGCAATCCCTAACTCGGTACAGGGTAAATCTGATAAAAATAGTTTCGTTTAAAAACTTCCTGTACGAGGAATACTTAACGGCCGTCCCATACCGGCTATCAAGTACCCAACCCTAAGTAAATCCGTCCTAAAGGCATCTAAACTCGATAAACAAGGTGTTTAACATGCAATTAGGGTTTTCAGCACACAGGCATGCAATTTTATCCCATCGAAAGCAGCACGCAATTCCATACAAGTCGTCTAAATCAGTTAGGTATTCACTAAATCAATTCTAGGGTTCGGGAAATGTAAATTATCCTACCTGGTCTCCGGTCGCTTCAATTCAAGTCAGGACTCTGCGAAATCTCGGTTTCTGAGCCCAATTAATTCCCTGGACATGAAATTGAATATTTAGATTCGTCACGTCATCCAATTTTCAATCCTAAACCCTTAGCATACAGCTTACCTAGGTTAATTAATTGCCTAATTACGTTCGGCAGCCATTTCAGTCATATAACATTAGTTTTTGGGAAAACGAACCTTACCACTGTGCTCGGATTATGGAATTCTACGTCCCGGTGATCTCAGTTTCTCGGGATGCACGTCCAGAAACTTTCGACGCAAGACACTGGCGGCGCACGGTGGTGCACGGCGGCGCACGACGGTGAGGTGCGGTTTGTCTCAAAAATTACACCACGGTGAAGCCCGTAAGCTCAGGAGTCCGAATACGGTGGTGGCACGGCGGTTCACGGCCGTTTGGACGGTGTTTTCCGGCCACGAAGAGTCTCGCACGGCGGACGGCGTTTTGCCTCGATCCGGGCGCGTCCGGCCTCCTTTCGGCGGAGCTACCGGAGGCAGCTGGCAGCTCGGGCTACACGGTGGTGGGGGCGGTGAGGGTCCACGGCGTCGGACGGCGGCGGATCGGGCTGGGGAAGCTTCGCGCGATGGAGGGGAAAAACAGCATTTTTCCGGCGTCTCCGGCGGCCGTTGGTGGCGGTGGTTGGTTGCTGGTGGTTGTGGGCAGTGAGGGCTGTCGGTTGGTACCCTTGGTGGCGGCCCACGGTGGCTGTGGTGGCCGTTCACGGTGGAGGAAGGTGGAGAGAGAAAAGAGAGAAGAGAGAGAGTGTGTGGTGAGGAGAGAGAGTGAAATGAGAGAAATGGTGGGCTTTCGCGTAATTTAAAGCCTCCAGGGGCGATCCTGACTTTTCCCAGGCCACCCGGGGATCTTTTAGGGTGTCGGCATCCTTCCAGACGTTGGCACGCATTTCCATGCGAAAGTCTTGGCCTCCGTCAACGAAAGTGACGCACGAAACTCCTTCCGTCAGTTTCTGATCGCCGGATTACATTTCTTTCTGTTTGATCATGTTTCTGGCTTCAAACGACCTTCTGTGTCAAGTCATTATCCTCGAAATACGTGTCAGGCTTCGTTTGATTGGGATTAGGGTTAAAATCAAGTTTTATCTTTTAAAATTCTTTAAAAACTCTTTCGAATCTTTCCCGTTGTTACAATTTGAGTTCTAAGATTACTCTCAATTCTCATTTCACTCAAGTACAACTAATCTAGCAACATTAGAGTAAACAAACTTAAATTCCTAAATTTCTCAATCAAGTTCATCTCACTCACCATCATGTGAGCTATATGAAGGGATTTCCTACTTAAAGCATCAGACACTATGTTTGCCTTTCCTGGATGGTACTTTAGTTCAAATTCATAATCCTTAATAAATTCCATCCATCTCCACTGCCTTATATTCAATTCTTTTTGCTTAAAAAGGTATTTGAGACTTTTGTGGTCACTAAATACCTCAAATTTAGCTCCATAGAGGTAATGTCTCCAAATTTTTAAGGCAAATACTATGACCGCTAATTTTAAGTCATAAGTAGGATAATTCTGCTCATAAGGTCTCAATTTCCTAGATGCATATGCTACTACTTTTCTATTATGCATCAAGACATACCCTAGGCCCTTCTTGGATGCATCACAATAAACTTAAAATTTTTCTAATGGATCTAGAATGATTAAAAGAGGTGTAGTGGCTAGTTTTTCTTACAAAGTTGGGAACTATGCTCACATTTGGCATCCCACATAAATGGAACATCTTTTCTAGTCAATTTAGTTAAAGGCAACACTATCTACGAGAACCCTTGAATAAATCTCCTATAGTAACCGACTAATTTGAGGAAACTACGAATTTTGATCACTGTTGTGGGTTTCTCCCACCCAACTATCACTTCGTTCTTACTTGGATCTATTGTTACACCATCTCTAGTGATTACATGGCTTAAGAATTTTACCTCTTCCAACCAGAATTCACATTTTTCAAGTTTGGCATACAATTGCTTTTCCCTGAGCAACTACAGCATAATCCTAAGATGATGTTTATGCTCTTCACTACTTTTAGAATATACCATAATGTCATCAATAAACACTATCACGAACTGATCAAGGTAGGGTATAAAGATACGATTCATGTAATTTATGAAAATAGCCAGAGCATTTGTCAATCCAAATAGCATTACAAGAAATTCATAATGCCCATATCTAGACCTAAAGGTTATCTTAAGTATATCTTCTGTTCTTACTCTGATTTGATGATACCCCAATCTCAAATCAATTTTTGAGAACATAATAGCTCCTCTCAATTGATCCAATAGATCATCTATTCTAAGGAGTGGGTATTTATTCTTTATAGTTACCTTGTTCAATTGCCTATAATCTATACACCATCTTAAGCTTCCATCTTTCTTTTTCCTAAAAAAGACTGGTGCTCCCATGGTGAAGCACTAGGTCTTATGAGTTATTTTTCTAGAAGGTGCTCTATTTGCATGTTTAATTTTGTCAACTTTAAGGGAGATATCCTATAGGGTGCTATAGAAATTGGTCTCATTCCAAGAATCAACTCTATAGAGAATTCTATCTCTCTCTCAAGTGGAAGACTTAAGATTTCCTTGGGAAAGACTTTTGGAAATTCATTTACTATAGGGATAGCACTGAGTTTATGCTGAATCTCAACCTTAAAAGAACATATAAAATGTATTCTTTCATTATTTTCCTCAATACTCCTGTTCACTAGTAAGGCATCTGTAAAAGTCACAGACCTTTCTGAACAATCCAAGACTACATTGTTTACTTATAATCAGTTCATCCTAAGAAAAATGTCCAAATCCACCAAAGGTAAACAAATAAGATCAACAACAAAAGATCTATTTTCAACAACAATTGAACAATTCAAGCAGGCTAAAGAAGTTAAAACTTGCTCTTCATCTGGAATAAAAATAGACAATTGATAAGGTAAATTAATCATATGAAAATTTAATCTTTCCACACATTCCAATGAAATGAAAGAATGAGTAGCGCCAGAATCAAACAATATAATTAAAGATACATTATTTATTAAACATTTACCTTTCATTAAATCATCGATTGGGCCACTTCCTTGCCTTTGAGGGTATAAAATCTTCCAGTGGTAGGAGGTCTAGTGGTGTCACCTTGTTTCTTCCACTCTGGGCAATCCTTATGATAATGTCCTTGTTTTTCATATTAAAACAAATGCCTTGTTGCATTTTTCAGGCTTTACAAGGTCCACCATAGCTCCTTCCACACTTAGGACAGACATTAGGCATCACCTGCCTTAACATTGGCCTCTTTCCTTTCTGGCTTCTGTCGGATTCGTTGTCCCTTCCACAAAAGGTTTGGACTATCTCCTTTTCAAGAAGTTAGTTCTCTTCCTTTCTTTTTCTGTATCAGCTAGATTCTGAGAAACTATGCCAAATTTGTTTACTAACATAGCAAAATTTCTGATTTCAAATGGAGCAACAACATTTTTTAACTCCGATCTCAACCCAGCTTCTAGATGCATGGCCTTCCATGCTTTGTTTAGATGAAGTGAAGAGAACTTGGACAACTCTTCGAATTTAGCTAGGTAATCCTAAAAAATCATATTACCTTACTTTATCTGCATAAATTCGATTTCTTTTTGATTTCTCACATTTTGAGGGAAATACTTCTCTAGAGATACCCTTTTAAATAACTCCTAGGCAATCTGGACCTCTTGAGCCTCCAGTAATTGTCTCGCTCCTCTCCACCAATATTCTGCTTCTCCCACTAACATATAAGCGGCAAACATTATTTTTTGCTCATCCTATTCCCCAACACCACAGATAGCTTTTCCATATCTTGAAGCCACTCCTCAGGTACTTGCGAGTTAAACTCACCTCTAAAGGAAGGAGGTATATTTTTCTAAAATTTTAGCTAGCCATTATAAGCTTGGTTTCCCACTTGTCTAACTTCAGGGTTTAAATTCACAGGTCTATTCTCCTGAAATTGTCAGAATGCTTCAGTAGTAGTTGCAGCTTGTTGAGTAGGGACAGTAGCCTATTGGATGGTGGTAGTAGCCTGTTCAATGGCAGTAGCAGCCTGCTTCCTCATGGCTTCTGTTATCCCACCAGAGTCTATATAACCCCTATGAAACTACCTTCATTCTCCTTTTCCTTGCCAATATTCTTCTTAGGCAGGGCTATATTTCACTCTACAAAAAAATATTACCAAGATGCTCAGTCTCAAGAACATAATATTTATAAGAGATCATATGGCACCAATAAGAAATACTATCTACCTAAACCTAACACTTCATTCCCCAAGTCAAGACATAAGACAAGTGAGTGAACTGTCTAGACTTAGCTACTAACCTATATTAGTCTTTATCTTGAGAAATCTATCCTTCACTATCGAGTCAACTGTGTGTTAACCATGGTAGCAATGCTTGATACCAACTCAGTGTAACACCCCCAATCCTATGATTTTTTTTCCTTTTTATATCATTTAATAATGGATTGGCGAGTTAATACTACCTTTACGCGAGTAAAATTTTTAACTTTTACCAAGTTAAATAATTAAGTGTTATTAGTTTTGGAATTCTATGCTCGGGCTCTCACATGTAAGATCGCAGTGAAAAATAATTAAGATATATAAATATATACATAAACATCCAAACACATAACTCATTTATAATTTTTACTTACCCATTAGACATATAAGTGTGGATATATGAGTGCGTCGACTTGGGTAAGGAGACAACAAGCCTGTCACTCATACCCACTTAACAAAAGACTGCTAGTGTATTCCTAGCTCACATATCCTAATACATACATGCCCTTACTTTATACATCCAAAAATCATTATCTTGATCCTTTCTAGAAGATTAATAAGGATTCAGGGTATCGAGCATGTCAAAAATACACTATTTTGATCTTAACCTCATGTAGTCAAAGAGTAGGGGGAACTTCTAAGACAAATATAATCCATAATTCTTTCACCACTGGGAAATACCCTAATGATGGTATTTCCACTATCTCCACCTCTATCTCTAATAGAACCTGATACCTAGGCATCTGATACAAACCAGTACTTTAAAAGAGAATGAATCTTAGTAGTAATAAACAACCTAACTTTTAAAACACACTGGTTTTTACCACCTTATTCATACAAAAAACACTATATTCTTCTTATTATAAAATAAAACATTATGCTTATTGAGATAAAATGCATGAATCATATAGTTATATCATCTCATAATCATACCATGCATGCAATATAAATCATCGCATATCCATTTAGAAGGATATATATGTCATCAGATTATATTTCATATCCATCATACAGGATATATCATACCATATATCCATCACATAAGATATATATTACATCATAATGGTAATAGGGTATCATATAGTCACATAGAAACAAGAGCATAAATTAGGTAATCAAAGTACATTCTCATGGACAATGCCAAATCATGATTATCACAAGATCATACTAAGAGAAATTAGGAGAGTTGCCAAGTGAACAACTCCTCACATAAAACCCTCACTCTCAGGTGAATATATTGTAGTCCGTGACTACCTGCAATTCTCAACTGTAATGTATTTATAATTCGACAGTCCTTGATTGCAATATATGTACATGCTGGAGCGTCCCTTAGTGGATCCAAGTACATCCATCCACAACACCCCCATGAGGGTCTTTGTCCACCGCTCTAACAAATTATTCCCTACCTCCAAGAACCATAGGGTCTCTGCCCACCTCTTTGGTAGATCCCTTCCTATATATTCTGGATTACTATTCTCAACAAATCATTTCCCTAAAACACTATTCAAAAGTTTATAGACTAGGGTAATTTGGCTTATACCATGGTTATATACAACTTTAAGTACGTGAATCCTTTAATTGGCTATAGGGTAGTTCACTAATTTAAAATTAATAATCACCATGGTGTTTTCAAAAATATTTAATTTAGCCATGGAGTGCCCTAATTGTTGTCCCATATCAACAATTAGTCACTTAATATGTACCTATCTACCATTATTCGTAAATTAGGAATACTTTCTCATTTCTCTGGTAATTCTCATGCTCATTCCTTTTCAATTATCACATTTATTTCTTGCTTTTTTTCTTTCATTCTCAACCCTCTTGTTACCCATTATACATCTTAGGTTTAAATCCCTTGTTTTAGTAAAGTTTTAGGCTAAGTATGCTTCAAACTAGGTCAATGAGTTCTTTTTCCAACACAGAGGCCTGCCAGTTGACTTCCACCTTCTTGGCAGTCAACTTGCAGCTCACTACCTTAAATTTTCTAAACTTGAGAGCTACCAGTTGACTTCCACCTTCCTGGTAGTTGACTTGCAACTCACTATCTCAAATATTTTTAAACTCGAGGGCTACCAGTCAACTGCTACAAGCCCGATAGTTGACTGTTCTATTCTTGATAATTTTTTTGGAAAATATGAGCACGATAGTAGACTTTTAGCCTCCTGACAGTCGGTTATTAGCACTCTGGATGCATTTTTGGGCAACTGAAGAACACGACAATCGACTGCTAAGAGTTGGCAGTTGGCTGCTGCGTTATACTCTATTTTTAAGACTTGCGGTTGACAAAAATTTTAGCCCAAGAATTAGTTTATAATTCATTTTTTACCCTTATTAACTTAATACCAGTGTACAAGCATCATTTATCACATAAAAATAGCCCAAACTACCGTTTAATCTAATTCAAATCTTGGATTAAACCCCATATTCATTCAATAGGTAAAAAAACCCATTTTTCATAATCTGATTTCAGCATACATAAGTATATTCATGCAATTTAAAACACCCAATAGAATTCATAAACATCAAGAATGTAGTTTTTAATCCCTTTTTTACTTTAGATACCAAAAAAATCTCATTTTCAGCATATGCACAGTAAATTCAAAATTATAGGGAATAGGTTATTTTGCTACCTTATTTTTGTGTAAAAGCTGGTGTAAAACTATTAGATGAACTCCTAGATTGCTCAGCTACTGACTTCTTGCCTCAATTCATTGTAAAAATACCACTTCTTTTGTAAGTTCTCACTTTCTCTCTCTAAAATGTCCTTGTCTCTCTTTGGAATTCTGAATGCAAGGTGAAGAATTCTGGTTCTATAATTTGGCCCTATTTATAGGCAGTTCGAGAATTGCCAATTTTGATCATAATTCTTGATCATCTAGCTCAAAATGATAATTTCTCTGGCCACATACAGAATTACCATTTTGCCCCTGAACCATTGGTTGTAATTTTCAAAATCTTAGTAGTTACAGTAATTTTCTTAGTTAAAATTACGGTATTCTACCCACAATTGTGGAAAGTTTACAAAACTTCCTCCATTCAACCTTTTTCCTCTCATTCAAGTTGTTGTTCTTTTCTTTTCAATTTAGTCCCTGACTATAATGCAAGTACATGCAATCTAATGCAACAAACATAAGAATTTAACTTATTTAAAATTAATAAAACATCTCTTAATAAATAGGAGGAGTGGATGTTACACAAAACACCTGTATTTCCATTTCAATTTCTATTTGCATAACATCTCTCGTGTTACTGCAAATGTCACGTAATTGATATGCATACATTTCTCACCATTTACATCCCCATCATAATGCATGTTGTTTTCTAATATCAATTTTTAAAATATTCCAGGGCACCATTATCCCAAATAATGTTATAGGATCATTATCCATGTGACTGAGATTGTTATCATCATAGGGACTGTTATCCTGATGATTATCAAAGGATCGTTATCTATATGACTGAGAATCTTACTATTAGGGAATCCCTTGGCACGTGCACATTCTTTGTTAGTCTCTTAATCCACAACTATACAACAATGTATACAGATAGGTGACTAATACTTAGGGTTATAGTGTATTTTCACTTAAACCAATCCATTTGCCCCTTATAGACTCTCCTCCCTTTACTCCTTACATCTTTCATAGGGTTGTATTAGTGTAAAGAGCAACCTTGAACATATATAAACTATTACTATGGAAGATAATTACATTTTATAAAAATTTGTCTGCATAAGTAACACTTAAGGACCGTCCCATACCGGTAATTAAATGTTCACCCCAAATTTCATTTGTACTATAAGCATACAACCCAATAGTCAAGTTGAAATAAGCAGTAGGGGTTTGTCTCATATTTCACAAACATATACAGGTAATTTTCCTTATACTCTTATGGAAACATTTTCATTTCACAAGCATTTTAATTAACATTTCCCATTTCATAAAAATACATTTCATTTCAATCAATACAATTCACATTTTCATTTCAAAACAGGAGAGTCTAGATTACTCTACCTTAACCGTTTGTTCCTTTCTTGATCAAGGCTTCCTTGTTTCCTCTTTAAGTTTGCCTCACAGGTCACTTCCTGAGAAATAATCTAGGTTTCACACTAGTACTTCACCAATATACATTCATTACATCATGCTTGCTATGCATCTTAAGCTTAAAGTTTTACTATAAGATAACTCTTCCTTTTTCCTTTCCTATTTTATTGTTACTCATCACCCAACGTATGAAATTCTGATGTATAATGACATTTGGGCCTCAATCCAACCAATACTAGAGGTTTTTAAGCTCAATTCTTGTTTTAGAAATCATTTTTCACATCAGAGGGTTGCTAGTCGGCTGCTAGGAAGCTAGCAGTCAACTCGTTGCTCTCAAAAAGCCTGCCAGTTGACTGATAGAAGGCTGCCAGTTAACTGCTAAGCAAAAATTGAACCCGACAGTCGACTACTAAGGCTACCAGTCGACTGCTGCATTCCTGTATAAAAATTTGGGTTTGTCAAGAACTCGATAGTCAACTGATGCATGCTAGTAGTCGACTGTTATGTTTTGCGATAGCTAAAAAAAATCTAAAATTTTGAAATCATCTAGCCCAGAAATCTAGTATTTTTCGAGATTAAAAGGTGTGAGCTTAGTTCCTAACCATTTTCCCTCAAAACCTAACCATTTTCATGCTCAAATATCACTCATACAAGCCAAATTTACACAAGCAATCGGGTGGACAATAAAACCTAACTTGAAAAATTTGATTCAAGCCTAGAAAATGCCTAATGGAAGTTAAAAACTCCTATATTTTAGTTTAGAGACCTTTTCCTATCTCCAAACAACCTCAAAATCATCATTCCAGGCCAAGAACACCAAAATTTCAAAAATAACCTAACTTGGCCATTGTTGCTATTTCAGAAGGTTTTTAGTAGATTTAATGTGTTTCAGAAGAAGAAATCTACTCCTAGATGATGGCTAAGATGCTTACTAAGCTATATGTGAAGATTCCTCTTGATTTTCTTCTCCTTCCCCTTCTTCTTGTTTTTCCTTTCTTCCTTTCTCTCTTAGAGGTTCAACTCTTGGGGTGGTATGGAGGGAATCATAAGGGAAGGGATAAAAGGATACACCAACTGAAATCTTAAGGACCTCCTTGCAAAAGTATAGAAATTACTCTTTATTCCCTCTCACTTTAACCTCTAAGTTCCTTATTTCATTTTAGTCCTTAGAGTTAAAATTCCAAGATCATCTTTAAAATAAATGTTTTGGAAATGAATATTACACTGTCTACCTATCCCACCTCAACCTACTGGAGGTGTAGTAGTACGTCCACTATCTAAGCAATTACATTATCAATTCGGAGGAAGCACCCGAGATCAAGCACCTTAAAAACCTCTACCTGATCATAGTAAAACTAGGCATCTAGACATATCAATGCACATGATGAGATAAAACCCCCAATAATCCAGGGAAATCAAATTTAAAAGATATTATTAATGGTACCAACCATAAATCACATGAAAATTTCTTGTATTCACTTTTCATTTTATAATTAAAACAACTAAGCATAAACATACTGGACAATGCACAAATATCAGACTATATTACATCATGCACTAAAACTAAAATATAATAAACTGATGTACAGGGATTATAATCACACTACAAAGAATTAGTGTTTTCCTGGCATTTAGTTTGTGACGTTTAATTAAAAGTGTTACAAAATGTGTCATTTTGTGGTGTTTTAAAAAGTGTCAAGAAATTACATTATTTTGTGACACCCATTCTACTTTTTTGGCAATTTAAGCGCCTCTATTTTAATAAATTATCAATTTATATTTTTATTGTCATTTTTTGATGCTTATAAAGTGTCACAAATTGAGAGCACTTTTTTTTTCAATTGTTCATGCTTGTAAAGCGCCTCCAATTGATAATTTTTTTTATCATTTTTAAGAGCTTTTAATGCATCAAAAATAAAAAAAATTCAAAATATATTGATACCACAATTTTTTTATTTACTTTTGTTTTTATCTTTCTTTTATTTTCCCCCTTTTTTTATTTTCTTGTTCCCCCTAAATTTTTTCTCCAATTTCTATTCTTTCCCGTGCCCTTTCTCCTTTCCTTATGCTTCTTCTCTTTCTTTCCTAATTCCTATTCTAAAGACCCTGAATTTCTAATCTCTCAATCTCCCATAAATCCTAATCCCTAATTTCCCTCTCTTCCTAATGCCTTGCAAAACACTCATGGAAGGACACCAACATCTATGACTTCCTCGCCTAATCCTTCATCTCTGAAGATGATGTCCCCAATGTTCACAAACACATTTGTGGTGGAAGAAGCGTTATCAACACCGTACCGGAGAGGGAATTAGTGTTCGTACCGGAAGCGGCACCATCAACTTATGAGTAGTTGACTACTGATTTAGCTGTGGCATGGATAGAAACTGAGACTGAGGGCAATAACTAGAAAGGGCATTGGCAAGGATCACGTAAAATGGTTGCTACCAACAATTGTAACTTCTATGTATGAGACACATATTCATATTAGCAATGAATTAATGGAAACATTGACACTTGAGCATAAAACAAAATGGGTTGAAAGTTGTCCTACCTCTGTGTTTGAAATCAATCCTACTACCAAATAAGTAGGTGTATTTTGGTAAAATGTTCAAATTTCACTGCTTTTTTGGTTGTAAATTTCTATTGGTATTTACGGCTTAATTCCTTTTCTTCATAATTTCTATCATTCTTTAAGATTTTTCCTGATCTTTTTTGTGCATTTTGTTGTTTAAGATATATTTTATGCATTGCTCCCTATGAAAATTACTTAGATTAGTGATATCAGGAATCTTCATGTGATGCTCCCTTTATATATAGTAAAAATGTATGCGCCTTTTGCTACTTTTGATTCTTGAAATCACTTTTTGGCCTTTTGGGTGAGTGAGTAATATTAGATATATATATATAATAAAAGAATGAATTTGATTTTAGCTTGTTGTGACCAACCTTACAATTTTTATTGAAGGTTGATCATGCTTAGAACTTAATGACTAATGCTAGGTTTTCCATTTCATATGTTCTTGTTAGTCATCGTTGATGTTTTATGAATTATTATTAGGCATTGAAAATTTTTTTGACACAGCCATGTCAAGTATATTTTGGAATGCATTTCATAAATGCAATTTATCATAACTACATTTCATTCTTTTAGGTTGTGGTGCGTGACCATGAGGCATACACCTTTGACAAAGAAGTATTCAAGAAAGCAGAAGGTATGGGCCTTGGTAGGCTTGTTGAAATTGGTGATAAACTTGTGGTAGTTGTACATATATTAATTGTCCAAAATTATTCTTGCTGCTCTAATCTTTAGTATGAGTTTGGCTTTATTTTTAAACTTGATTTAAGTTCAATTTACATGTTAAACAATGCCTAATACTTTAGCTTGGTTTGACATGTTTTGGCTTAATTTTGTAGCTTAAATTTTTTGTTTATGGGTTTTCAAATAATGTTTGTAATGGTATTAAATATGATGCAAAATTTTAAACTCATTGTCAGATGTTATTTTAAGGAGGAAGGAAGGAACTTTTCTCAATAATGATAATCTATTTTTGTAAGGTAAATCTAAAGGTTCTACAATTATAATGGTAAGTAACTCTAGTTATTTCATATGATAATTTGTTTTTGTCCTTTTGTCATGTGGTATTAGTATATATGTCAATATTGGGTGAAGGATTTTATACTTTGATTGTAATAACTGAAACTGTTTCTAAAAGATAAAACTCGATTTTCATGATAAATTCTTGTAAGCGAAGCCTGGCACGACTTTTTAGGATGACGGTTTAAAACGGAAGGCCGTTCGAAGTCAGAAACACGATCGAACGAAAAGAAATGCGATCTGGCGATTAGGAATTGATGGACGACATTTCGTACTTCAATTTCACAGAAGGAGGCCAAAATCACTGCATGGAAACTCGTGCCAACGTTTGGATGGAAGCCGACATCCTGAAGTTTCCTCGAGTGATATGGGAAAAGTCAGAATTGCCCCCGAAAGCTTTAAATTTCCCAAAACCTCGCCATTTGTCGCATTTCCCTCTCTCTCCTCACTCTATTTTCTCTCTTCTCTCCTCCACCGTGCGCCGCCACCTGAGCCACCGTGAGCTACCACCTGGCATACCAACTGACTCCCCTTGCCACCCTCGACCTCCAACAGCCACCAATGGCCGCCAGCACTATCGAAAAACGTTTTTTTTCTCCTCCATCGCGTGAGATTTTTGCCAGATGAGATCACTGCCGTCAACCACCGTTAGCCTTCACCGCCACCACTAGTGTGTAGCCTGAGCTGCCAGCTTCCTTCACCAGCTAGTCGACGTTGAACGGAGGTCCGACACGCCTGGATCGAGGTATTTTCTGTCCACCGTGCATAAAAATTCAGGGCCAGAAAATGCCATCCAAACGGCCGTGAACCGCCGCGCCACCACAATATTCAGACTCCTCATCTTGCGGGCTTCACCGTGGTGTGAATTTTGAGGCCAACTACACCCCTCCGCCATGTGCCGCCATGCACCGCTGTGCCAGGGAATCTGCATAT
The DNA here is from genome assembly GCA_031216115.1 of Senna siamea. Lineage (NCBI taxonomy): Eukaryota > Viridiplantae > Streptophyta > Magnoliopsida > Fabales > Fabaceae > Senna > Senna siamea. The sequence goes on from CM062354.1 coordinate 19,417,737, forward strand.
ACACTGGGAGACACCGAGACCTCCCCGAGACAGATTTCCATCATCCGACAACACTGGTAAGGTCTGATTCCCTAAAAACTAATGAATTTTGATTAAATTAGCTGCCGAACATGATTATGAAATAAATTAACCTAGGTAATAAGGTAATCGGACTTAGGATCGTAAAACAGATGACGTGACAAGCTTAAATATTCGTGTAAATTTCCAGGGAATCAAATTGGCTTGAAATCTGGGATTTCGTGAAGTTCTAAATTGATTCGGAGCAACAGGAGACCAGGTAGGATGATTTACGCTTCCCAAGTTCTAGATTTGACCTAATGAATACCTGAATGATTAGATTTGATTGCATAGATTTACGTGCTACTTTCGATGGACTAAATTGCATGCTTGTGTGCTGAAAACCCCATTTGCATGTTAGATGAATTGTTTATCAAGTTTAGATGCCATTAGGATGGGTTTACTTAGGGTAGGGTACTTGATAGCCGGTATGGGATGACCGTTAAGTATCCCGAGTACAGAGAGTTTTTAAATGAGATTGTTTTTACCAGATTTAACCTGTACTATGTTAGGGATCACGCGATAAATTAGGACAACCCTAAGAAAGGTTTAAGGAGTATAAGGGGGGATAGCCTACACAGGGAACCATTATGATTTAGGCATAATACCCTAGAACCTTGAGGAATAGCCAACCATGAGCATGTGAGTTCAAATAGACTGTATGAGGATGAGAATTGGCATATGTGCACATGCTAGGGGATGCCCTAGATGTTGATTCTCACCCGGTCCTTGAGTGAGTGATTGGTGTTACGAATCACACTCACAACGTAGGCGAGATTCGGGTGATTGGTGTTACGGATCACACCCAACGATAAGAGAGGTAATCTCTCTAGATGATGTACAATTAGACGATTTAGATTTGGTTGCAGAGGACTTGTGGCCTATATGGATTTAGATACACTGGGCATGGGATTTAACCTGATTTCGATTACTGATTTTCAAAGAAATGTATTTTTATGATTTTGAGTATTTGCCGCGATTTCCATGTGATAAAATGATTTTAAAGATAAGGTATTTCACTGATTTTGAACTGATTTTGGGAAGTTATTTTCGGTGCTCGCACCGCTAAGTATTCAACCAGATTATGAATTGTATTTGAACTATAAATTATTCTACTGGGATTTTATATCTCACCAGGTTGTTTACTCAGATGAACAAGAACAGGGACAGGAACCTAGACGTTAGCTGTACGATGACTTGGTGATAGACAGAAGAGAAGCTTAGTCTAAGCTTGAATTGTATATATATGTTTTTATTGATGATGTTGTATATTAGTTTTATAATTTCTACTTGCTGTGGTTATTGGACTGGCTGTATATGTATAAGTTGGATGATTGTTGTACTTTGGATATGTCCAAATTACAGAGGAGACTCTACTGAATTTTTGGTAGGGTTGATCGCTGTAACCTATGTAATTAAGTTGAAATTCGCATTAAATGATTGTATGCCGTATGTATGGATATTAATTTTCATTCCAGAGTAATCTATGATGTATGTATGTATAATTAGCATAGCTACTGGTGAATTAGGGTTGAACAAAATCCGAATGGATAATGGGAAGTCTATTTGGGTTACGCTCAACCAGTAGCGATCCCCTGACATTCCTACATTGGGAATAACCATTTCAAGGACCCATATGCTTTCGCTAGACTGATAGAGGATAGTGTATGTTGTATTAGGGGGTCGTTACATTGATGGGCTAGGTTAGTTAAGGAGTGTGGTTCTTCCACCTTACAAGCCAATTTTAAGGGTGGGTTCCCCACACTTGCGTAAGTCTCCATCAATGGAGTCTCACATCAGGGAGCCACAAGTAATACATATGGTGCTTAAGGGATGTTGGTTTTCTCCCTTACCAGTTGGTTTTGAGGGTGTGTTATCCACACTTTCTTTGATCTCCATCATATTGTACATGTCCATCAATGTTCTATTTTAGCTTTATGTGGTTGTGATAAGTTTTAGGATCCTTCACTTAACCATGTTTTAGGCAAGCTAAAGGTACAAATAATGTGATTTTAAACTTATTTTCATTAGGTATTAGCATGGCATGGAGTTCTTGTTATGATAAATGTCTTCAAAATTGGTACATAAGTAATCCTATAGCATTTGGTCTTTCCTAGAAAAAAAATAGAGAAAAGAAAAGGATTCTAGAACCTTTGTTTTGAAACAAAAAAAAAATAACTTGAGCAAATGACTCTAACTAAGTTTTGCTTATTGAGAATTATATATTCAAGTTGTGTCTATGAATTTTCTATTTATGCAGAAACATAACTATCAACATCCAAGAATTATATAACTCATTATCATGGGGAAAGTCTTGGACAAGTTACATGGTAATGCACTATTTTTTGAATTTAACGTCTATTTCATTTTTTAGCTTGTACTAATTTGTGTGAAGTTTTCCTTTTGAGTGTTTAGTGTTTACCTTTCATTTCTTTTATTTTTTTTGGGTGTGTTTCCGTTCTGTTGATCAGTATTGTTTTTCAATTTGTGGTCGAATGTTATTTTGTGCTGAGAAATTAGGATTAAAGATTAAAGGATAAATGGTTAAAAATGTTAGAAATTTGGTAGTTGTAGTTTTATTTAAATTTGTTTACTAAAATGTTAAGAATTTCAATCTAGTCCAAAGGTATATTTAAGTGTGAGTATATGCTACATATTATATTTGAAGAGGCCAAGATTTAATCTAGTCTAATAACAAAGATTCCAATCATACAACTTAGCCAAATTGGTAGTGATTGATAAAAGTGTTGATTCATTTAAGATGTAGAAAAATCAAATCTATTTTGAACCATTGCTCATCAATCAATATCATATAGAAGCATATAAAGTAGTAGGATTATTATCATTAGATTGGATGCTCATGCTCAGTTTTGTCTAGTTTCAATATCTTTAACTGAAGATGCATGTGGTCCCTTAAATAAATATGGCAACATAGATATAGAAGCCAACATAACTCACTAAAACTTTGATACTATTAAAGTCTGTATATATATATATACACACACACACACAAATACATATATTCCTCACTAAAGCTTTCAAATACACATCTATTAGGATTGTCTTTAGTATATTTTTGGTATTGTATTGGGATCAATTTGCTGGCCTCCTTTTTATCTTCTCAATAAGCCTTTCCATGAATAAAAGAAAAAAAACACTATAAGTTATTTTCACTTTCTACTATCCTAAAAGTTTCGATGAATGAGTCAGACCTAACATGTACGAATAGATATGATTTTGTTAAACTATTAAGTTAAAAAAAGTTTAGTCTAATTAAAAGAATATTATAGTGGAATAGGCATCAAATCATCTTATAGCAAGTAATCCCCACTATGAATTACTTAAAGATTAATGAAGCTCATTTTTCTTGTCCAACTATTGAATCATAACAGAAATTAATCTTCTTGAATAAATATCCAATGATTTTGATTTAGATTTCTATTTCTTTGTTGTAAGTTCCCTCAATCCTCATTTTAGTGACGACTGCTAAATATCTTATTTGTAAGTATATAACTATATGCTGAATTACTCATGCTTAATTGAATTAATACCTGATTTATAAGTATATACTTGTATAATCATTGACCATACCACTCCTAATATTCTCATCTCAATCTTAATCACATTTTATTAGTAGATTTTTGATGTAATGCTTGTTATTTTATGATCTCAATACTTTACACAAAGGTAAGGAGTGGAGGAAAAGAAAAATAAGGAAGATAACAGATCAAGTGTTTGACTATGTACAGACTCAATTAGGTAAGGCTAATTTGACTTTCAAAGATTTGTATGTTGTTGTTTTACTTGTGTACAAGTATGAAGAGACTTCATGATTTTCTTTAACATTCTTGTTTAGTTGATAAAATTTTGTTATAACTTCTAAAATTGTGTTGTTTATATGTTGTAGTGATATCAATAAGCACTTCCAAGTCTACATTTTGATCCTCCATCAAAAAACCAAATTAGTTTATGTGTATTATCTTGTTAGTCTGGTTACTTGATTAAGGTGCATTTTATGTTTTTTTGTATACTGCACCAAAAAAGAAAAATAAGTGAAACTAGATTTATACTTTATCTATTTGCGTAAACATGTAAACTCTCTTTATATGTGGTACACTTCAATTTTGATAGATATGTACTAGTGGAAAGAATTTTCAAGCTTAACTTGGCTATGACTTGTGTGAATTTTGAGGTGAATTGATTATATTGTTTACAATTTTTGGGATAATTTTTGTACTTATTTTGGTTATTACATTTAATGTTATTATTATTAAATATTTACCTTTTATTAGATCATCGTATTGGACCACTTCTTTACCTTTGAGAGTGTAAACTCTTCCTACAGTGGGAGGTCTTGTGGGCTTAATTGACTTCTCCACTCAGGGTAATCTTTAATGAAATGACCTAATTTTCGACACTTATAACACACACCCGACTGGAATCTAAAAGGTTTGCCATGACTTTTTCCACACTTTGGAAAAATATTAGGTACTGCCTATCTCACTATAGGTTTCTTTCCCTTTTGGTTTCCTTCGTTTCTACTATCCCTTCCTCTAAAGGATTCAGGTTGTTTCCTTTTAAAGAAACTGGCCCTCTGTCTTTCTTGCTCTGTGTCAGCTAGGTTCTGAGAAATAATGTGACACTTGTTCACTAACATCGCAAAGTTTCTAATTTCAAACAGAGCAACAACATTCTTTAGCTCCGATCTCAACCCAGCTTCTAGATGCAATGCTTTCCATGTGTCATTTGGATGATGTTCCAAATAAGAAGAGAATTTAGACAGTGCCTCAAATTTTGCTAAATACTCCTCAAAAGTCATACTGCCTTGCTTTAACTGCATGAATTCAATTTCTTTCTGATTTCTCACATTCTCAGGGAAATACTTTTCCAAATACACTCTTTTAAAAACTTCCCAGGTGATTTGGGTCCCTTGAGCTACCAGTAATTGTTTCGCTCCTCTCCACCAATATTCTGCTTCCCCAAAAAGCATGTGAGTAGCAAACAATACCTTCTATTCGTCCATATTTCCTACAACCTCAAACAATTTTTCCATCTCTTGCAACTATTCTTCAGCTGCCTGTGGGTTGAACTCACCCCTAAAGGAAGGAGGATTATTTCTCTAAAATTCATACCAACCATTATAAGCTTGGTTTCTTGCTTGTCCAACTTCAGTATTTAGATTGGGATTCATAGGTCTATTCTCCTGAAATTGCCTAAGTGCTTCAGCCGTAGCTGTAGCTTGTTGAGTAGCAGCAGTAGCCTGTTGGGTAGTAGCAACAACTTGTTCCCTTATGGCCTTTACCACTCCCATAATGACTTGCATTACTATTTCCATATTGGTCTCACCTTCCTTTTCCTTCCCCGTATTTTTCCTAAGTGGGGCTATAATTCACTCTACAAAACAAACATTATCGAGGTGATCAGTCTCAATAACATATTATTTATAAGAGATCATATGGCACCAATCAGAAATATCATCTACCTAAACCTAACACTTCATTCCTCAAGTCAAAACATAATACAAGTTAGTCAACTGCCATGGCTCACCTAACTAACCTGCATTAGTCTCTATACTGAGGAATCTACCCTCTCACTACCGAGCCAGTTTTAACTAGCTGTGGTAGTAGTGCTCTGATACCAACTCAGTGTAACCCCTCAATCCTACAATTCCTTTTAAGTTGATTAAATAATATAAATAATATACTATAAGATTGGTGAATTACTACTTCCCTTACCGGAGTCAGTTCTTAATTATTTATCAAGTGAATAAAAAGTATTATTGGTTTGGGCCACTACACTCGGGATCTCATACGTTACGCAGCAGAAATAAAAATAGATTAGTTAAAATAACATACATGTGCATACATATATTCATATACAACAACATTCATTTACAATATAGACATATCATTCATTTAGACATATATCCATAGATATGTGAGAGTGTTAGCTAGGGTAAGGAGACAACAAGCCTGGCACTCATATCCATTTAACAAAATAGCTAGTGGATTCCTAGCTCACATATCCTAATACATATATGCCTTATCCTATACATCAAAACTAGTCTCTTGATCCTTTTACCAAAATATCACAAGGATTCAGGGTATGGGGCATCCCAAGAACTTTCCTAGAACTTTACATCCTCAAGGTGTGGAAGGAACTTACCATATATACACAACCCACACTTCATGAATCACAGGAAAATACCCTAGGAAAGGTATCTCCACCACTTCCACCTCCACTTCTAGTACTATCTGGAACTAGGCATCTGATACAAACAAGCATTTTTATGAGAATTATCTCTGTAGCATTAATAACCATTTTCAAAACAGCTAGTTTGTACCACCGTAAACTCATACGAAAATTCTACATTCTTTTTCATGAAATAATACATCTATTAGGTTATCTTGTATAAAATTTCATTTAACATTCATACTTGCATGCATAAACTTAACTCATAGTACATATCTCATCAATTCATCAAAATATATAGGTAACATAGCATCATTCATATAACTTTCATCATAACATAAAGAGCAATAAGGAAATAAGAGCACTTCTCATTGCCCTTTGCTAATCATCATGCATTGGCCTCTGCCAATCATCATCATAATTATCATCATATAATTACATAATAAGAGAAATTTGGAGGAGCAACTTATGCACCACTCCATACTTTCAAATATGTACTCTGGCAACTTATGCCTGGTAGTCCTTGACTGCATATAACATTTGTGTACATTCTGGAGTGTCTTCTAGTGGATCCAAGTACCATAAGGTTCCCAACTTTAGGTCCCACACATTAAGTACAAATAGGGGTCCTCAAAATGCTATTCATAAACATATATATATGGGTGAATTGGTGCATACTATAGTTTTGTAAATTCTAAGTATGTGACTTTTCATTTACATTGGCTATTAAGTCACTAACTTATAATTTACAACTATCATGATAATCGCGGAATGTCCGATCACCGTCCTATACCAGCAATTAGTCATTCAAATAAGAACCTATCTACCACAAATACATATATTAAGAATACAATTTTCATTGCTCTTATGCATTTTTGCTCTTTCCTTTTAACTTTCATCACTTTCATGCTCTTTCTCATTTACATTCAAAGTATATGTTACCTTGCTTGTAATTTGAGTTTAATCTCTAGTTTGGATTTAGTTTTTGGGCTAGATATCATTCAAATATATTATTAAGTTCATCTTTTCATCACAAAGGGTGGCAGTCGACTGGTATCACACTGCAAGTCAACTGATTGCATTCTGTCCAAAGTTTCAAAATTCCAAACAGAGAGCCGGCAGTCGACTGCTAGGTGCTAGCAGTCGACAGCTAGCTTATTGTTGGGCTCGACAGTTGACTGCTGGGTCTAGGTAGTTGACTGCTCTGTTCTTGGGCATTTCTGGAAAAATGAAGAATGCGGCAGTCGACTTCCAGGTGCTCGGTAGTCGACTGTTAGCATTCTGTATGCATTTCTGGCATATCAAGAACACAACAGTCGACTGCTGCACGGAGGCAGTCAGCTACTGCGTCTTGCTCTGTTTTGTGAATTGTCGTTGACCCAAAATTTCAATCCAAAAACTTGTTTCTAAATCCATTTTGAAATTGATGAACTCAAGATAAACTCCTTAACAACATTTAACACAAGAAAATAGCCTAAAACATCATTTAATCTTGTCCAAATCTAAGATTAAAACTCATTTTCATTCAAAATGAAAAACCCATTTTTTAAAAGAAATTTTAAGCATGCACAAGTATTTTCAATCGGTTAAAAACACCCAATAGTGATTAAAAACAATAAGAATGTAGTTTGTAATCCCTTTTTCTTTCAAACAAGTTCAATTTCACAAGTTTCAATAGTATGAACAGTAAACTCTGAAATAAAGGGATTGGGTTATTATGCTACCTTAATCCATGTTTAATTGATGTATATATGCTGATTGATATTGTAGATGCCTTCCTAATCACTTTTCTGACCTTAAATCTTGCTGGAAATGAGATTTACTACCTTTTTCCTTTAGCTTCTCTCTCTAGCTCGTCTACACTCTCTCTCTAGAATTGGAAGTCTGAACTTGGTATGAAGGAGTCTGACTCCTGCTCCTATTTATATGACAATTTGACACGTTCATGGATTCACACTTTCTGATCATTTGGCCTCAATTTGATAAATTTCAAACTATATGAGAAATTTCTATTTTGTCCCTAACCCATTAGCGGGAGAATTACAAAAATCTATTAGTTACAGTAATTATTTTGGCCAAAATTGCAATTTTCATACTTAAACTCTTCCACCTTTCATTTTAGTCCTTTTCTTCATTCTAGTCAAATTTCTCACTCATTTCTAGTCCACTTCTTGCACTCATGCAACTATATGCAAGCTAACATAACCTAAATGTAACATACACAAGAAATTAATTAAAATTAACCACATCTCTTAAAATTTAAGAGCGGATGTTACAGTATGAGTGGCAGACATGTTGTCCCCTTACCCTGCTCAAACTCACATATCTATAGGTATATATCTGCACACACTAATATTTATGTATGTAAGAATTATTATGTAAATTTGAATGTGTATGTACATACGTATATCTATGTGTCTTATCTAAATTATTTAATTATTTCTGCTCATAACGTGTGAGAACCCAAGCGTAGCAACCCAAACTAGTGTCACTCAATTATTTAAATTAGAAAAAGTTAAAAATATACTCAAGTAGAGACAGTAGTAAACTCATCAATTCTATATTATATCATTTTATATTATTTAATCATCAAAAAGGAATATAGGGTTGGGGGTGTAACACTGAGTTGGTATTAGAGCACAGTTACCTCGGCTAGTTGAGTACTAACTTGGTAACAAAAGGTAGATTCCTCAGGATAGAGACTAATACAGGTTAGTTAGCTGAATCTAGACAATTTACTGACTTGTATTTTGTTTTGACTTGAGGAATGGAGTGCTAGGTTTGGGGTAGAAGGTATTTCTTATTAGTGCCATATGATCTCTTGGAAATATTATGTTATTGAGACTAATCACCTCGATAATGTTTATTTTGTAGAGTGAAGTATGGCTCCACCTAAGAGGAATATTAGGAAGGAGAAAGAAGGAGAAGGTAATATGGAGAGACTGATATAGGCTATGATAGGAGTAGCAGAGGCTATGAAAGAGCAGGCAGCTATTAGTACCCATGCTATGAGAGAGCAGGCAGCTGCTAATACCCATGTTCTTAGACAATTTTGGGAATATGGGAATAATATAATAATCCTAACCCCCAAGAAGGACAGGCTGGAAACCCAATAAATTATGGCTAGTTTGAATTCCAAAAAGCAAAACCTCCTTCTTTTAAGGGTGAGTTTGACCCGAAGGTGGCTGAGGAATGGTTGAAAGGAATGGAGAAGTTATTTATGGTTCTTGGTGCAACTGATGCTCAGATGGTCTTATTTTCCACCTATATGTTGGATAGAGAGGCAAAATATTGGTAGAAAGGAGCAAAGAAATTCATGGAAGCTCAGGGAATGCAAATTACCTGGGATTCATTTAAAGAAGCACTCCTTGGAAAGTATTTTCCTCAAAACGTGAAGAATGAGAAAGAAATTGAATTTATGCAGATTAAACAGGGCAACATGACATTTAAGGATTACCTGGCTAAATTTGAGGAATTGTCTAAATTTTCCTCCTATCTGAGACTTTAGCCAGATGAGGCATGGAAGGCCATGCATTTAGAGGTTGGGTTGAGACCTGAGTTAAAAAGTGTTGTAGCTCCAATGGAAATTCGAGATTATGCTACAATAGCAAACAAGTGTCACATAGTTTCCAAGAATTTGGTAGAGACTAAGAAAGAAATACAAAGGGCTAATTTCCTTAAACGAAAGCAATCAGGATCTTTCACAGGGAGAGGCAATAGGTTTAGCAGAGGCCAGGAAGGTAAAAGGCTGATGGTGAGATCAGTGATGCCCAATGTATGTCTTAAGTGCCATTAAAGTCATAAGGGACCCTGCAGATAGCCACAACCAAAGGTACAACATGGTGTATGTTATAAGTGTGAGAAGGAAGGACATTTTATTAGAGAATTTCCACTGTGGAAGTGACAGGGTGACACTACTAAACCTCCTACTACTAGAAGAGTCTATACCCTTAAAGTTAAAGAAGTGGCTCAGTATGATGATTTAATGAAAGGTAAATGTTTAATTAATAATGTATCTCTAATTGTACTATTTGATTCTAGCGCGACTCACTAATTCATTTCGTTGGAATGTGTGAAGAGATTAAATCTTCTTGACTAGTTTACCTTATCCATTGTCTATTTCTATTCCAGCTGGAGAGCAGGCTTTAACTTCTTTAGCCTACTTGAATTGTCCTATTGTTATTGAGAACAAATCTTTTGTTGTTAATATCATTTACTTACCTTTAGTGGATTTGGACATTATTCGTGGGATGAACTGGCTAACAGTTAATAATGTAATCTTTGATTGTTCAAAAAAGTCTGTGACTTTTGTAGATACCATACTTGTAAATAGGAGTATTGAGGAAAGGAATGAAAGGATGATTTTTCTATGTTCTTTTGGGATTAAGGTTCAGCATAAATTTGATATCATTCCTGTAGTGACTGAATTTTTGGATATTTTTTCCAATGAAATCTTCAGTCTTCCATCTGAAAGAGAGATAGAATTTTCTATAGAATTGATTCTTAATAGGGCCAATCTCTATAATGCCTTTTAGAATGTCTCCCTTAGAGTTGACAGATTTGAAGATATAGATAGAAGATCTATTAGAAAAATAATTCATTAGGCCCAGTGCTTCACCATGGGGAGCCCCGGTATTATTTGTGAAAAAGAAAGATGGAAGCATGAGGTTATGTATAGATTATAAGCAACTGAATAGAGTAAAAATAAAGAATAAATACCCACTTCTTAGGATAGATGATCTGTTGGATCAATTGAAAGGAGCTACTATATTTTCCAAAATTGATTTGAGGTCAGGGTACCATCAAATTAGAGTGAGAAGAGAAGACATACCTAAGACAACCTTTAGAACTAGATATAGGCATTATGAATTTCTTGTAATGCCATTCGGATTAACGAATACTCTAGCTATTTTCATGGATTACATGAATCATATCTTTAGACCCTACCTTGATTAATTTGTGGTAGTGTTTATGGATGACATTCTTGTATATTCTAAAATTAGTGAAGAGCACGAACATCATCTTAGGATTATGCTGCAGTTACTTAGAGAGAAGTAATTGTATGCTAAACTTGAGAAGTGTGAGTTTTGGTTGGAAGAGGTAAGATTTTTAGGTTATGTGATTACTAGAGATGGAGTGGTGGTAGATTCTATTAAGATAGAGGCAGTAGTTGGCTGGGAATGACCTATCACAGTGACCGAAGTTCGTAGTTTTCTCAAATTAGCCAATTACTATAAGTGATTTGTTCAAGGGTTTTCGCAAATAGCATTGTCTTTGACTAAATTGACTAGGAAGGATGTTCCATTTGTGTGGAATACCAAATGTGAACATAGTTTCCAAACTCTAAAAGAAATACTAACAACCACACCTGTCTTAATCTTTCTAAACCCATTAGAATAGTTTGAGGTGTACTGTGACGCATCCAAGAAGGGGCTAGGGTATGTCTTGATGGAGGATAGGAAAGTAGTAGCATATGCATCTAGGAAATTGAGACCTCATGAGAAGAATTATCCTACTAATGATCTTGAGTTAGCATCCATAGTGTTTGCCTTAAAGATTTGGAGACACTGCCTTTATGGATCTAGATTTGAGGTATTTAGTGACCATAAAGTCTCAAATACCTTTTTAATCAAAAAGAGTTGAATATGAGACAAAGGAGATGGATAGAGTTTATTAAACACTATGATTTTAAATTGAAGTATCATCCTGGGAAGGCAAATGTAGTGGTCGATGCTCTAAGTAGAAAATCCCTTCATGTAGCTCACGTGATGGTGAGTGAAATGAATTTGGTTGAGCAGTGATGTGTCTTATTTTATACGTATTTTCTTGATGTGAATTGTCCATTTATAGCTTTTTATGTAATTTTATTCTAAAAATCACCTAAGTTTGTATCATTTTCATTTGCAGGCATTTTATCAAGTCATCATCAGCAAACGGAGCAATTTTAAGCCTAGATAGCCTTCAGAGCACCCAAAATAGGCCATTTGGGCCAATTTTTCTTATTGGGCCTTAGACTGGGCTAATTGGGCCTTGGACTAAGCTGATTGAGAAGAAAAAGAGGAGCCCACATGAAAAAGGAGGAGACTTGAGCTTGAAAAGGAAGCTGACCCGTGAGCATCCACACATCGCGCGAGAGAGAGAGCCGAGAAACACGATCCATCTGGGTAGCTTTTGACGGCGACGCAACAATGTTTCGGTGTTAGGGGACGACGAGCGAACACTACTGTTCAAGCCAGCCACTAGAACTTGCCAGAACAGTGGAGATCCACGAGAGAAGACGTGCGACCCGATTCCCGATCTGTCAGTCGATTACTCTATCTTAGATAATTTCTGAAAAATAAGAACACGACAATCGACTTCTAGCCCCTGGCTATCGACTGCTAGCATTCTGGATACGTTTTTGGGCAACTCAGGAGCATGACAGTTAACTGGTAGGGTTTACAAGTCGACTGTTATGTTATGCTCTGTTTTAAAACTCGCCATTGACCAATTATTTTAGCCTAAGAACATGTTTTTAAAATAGTTTTGATGATTAAAAACTCAATAACGACATAGAAGCTTCATTTACCACTCAGAAACAACCCAAACCACTAATTATTCATGCTCAAATCTTGGATTTAAACTCTTTCTCAAAAACCATGAAAAACCCATTTTGTAGATTTGCATTCATGCATTCATAAGTATATTCAAGCAGTTCAAACCATCTAATAGCAATAAAAAAACACTAAGAATGTAGGTTTTAATCTCTCTCAAGTGCAAAATTATGAAAGTTTAGAATTTCCAACCATGAGTAGTAAATTTCAAAAATATGGGAGATGGGTGATTTGCTATCGTTTTGTTGGTTTAAACTTAGTATTTGATGATGGTAAAGTGTTCTGGGATGAATTCCTGGCTCCATAAATGTTTAAATCCCCCTAACAACTTACTTCCGTCACAATTCCAACTCTTTCTCTCTCTAACTTGGTTTCTCTCTCTCTGTAATGTCCCTATCTAGTATTACAATTTCTCTAATGCAAATAGATAGGTTTGGTACATTATTCTTATCCTTTTATTTAATTAATGTCTGAGCAGTCATACCATTAAGTTATATTAAGTGGATTAGGTTCGGGATCTTTTGCTCAAATTAATACTCATATGCGAATAAAAAGAAATACTAAACTACATAGAAAAAATTAAAACCTTCATGTAATTTAAATAAATACACGTCCAATAAAGTCAATTAAATTCTATAAACATGTACCAAGATATACGAAGTACCCATCCATAGGAAGTCAGGAGACAACAATCTTGTCACTTAGACCCCATTACAAATTACTAAGATGGACCAGTCCCTCACATATCTCTTCCTCGGTTCTTTCCCAATTACATCCCATGTCTACTGCCAAAAAAATCATCCTAATTCTAAACTGAATATATTTGAACTAGGGCCCAAAATAGGGGTTTCAAAAATTTTCTTAAACTAAAAGAAACCTCTATCTCTCAGCTTTGCTAAGCGTCCGTATTTGATACATATTAGCATATAATGAGAAACATAAGTTTCCCAGTAGCTTAACAATTCGGTTTTAAAATAACTAATATGTATCAGGGTGTAAGCACCAAAATATTTAATTCTACATTCTTGAAATAAAAAAATAATATTATGCATAAACATAGATTGGAAAGCATGGTATGATCAATTTAAATGCTAATGTGAGAAGATAATATTTCTATCAAATAAAACATCTTTCATGCTATAAAATCGCGTTATCATAAGGTTACCAAATCCATTTATGTTTATCATTCTTAATTTACTTTTATTCATTAGTTGTGCACACTTGGGAACTGTGGACACTTGGCCACCTTAAAAATTCTTTGTGCATACTTGGGCACATGTGGACACTTGGCCACCTTAGAAATTCTTTGTGCACACTTGAGCACATATGGATACTTGGCCACCTTAAAAATTTTTTGTGCACACTTGGGCACATGTGGACACTTGGCCACCTTGAAAATTCTTTGTGCACACTTGGGTACATGTGGACACTGTAACACCCCATAACTTTAATTAGTCCACATTAAGATCCTTTAAATTAGATGGAATTACTTGTGTCATTTAATGATTGGCTATAAATTAAATACTCCATAACTAATTAGATAATTTAGCATAAATTAGGGAGAATTTTCTTGCATAATTTAATGACTCAAAATGGGTATACTAAAAGATAATCTTGCATAAAATTAGGTGCTTAATTTAACTATCTATTTCTCCTTTTGAGTCACCTAGCCTAAGTGCTAAGTGAAAAGCAAGATAGGATGCAACATTTAAAATATGTGCATTTGTGTGTGTGTGCACATGCAAGTAAGAAAGGTTAAGCATGCATAGGTTTTTACATGAGAGAAGGGAATGAAAATCCTATTTTTCTTATGCATGGAAGGGACACGTGAACTAGGAAGAAAAGATACTAACATATGTATTTTGCATGAGACCAAAGGAGAATAGGAAGAAGGATGGAAAATAATTATATATAAAGATATATGCATGTAACAAATAAATATTTATATTACATGTACTTTTGGTGGAATAAAAAAAAAGGAAAAATATAGTGCAGAATTTTCTAGCCACACGTGCAAATTGGAAAGGAAAAGAAGACAAAAGTCAAACCCTTATTTAAATTAAAAACCATTTAAGAATGTAAGATTTTCCTTCTCTCCTTTAACTTGTGTAAGTGGCTAACCTAAACTTGTAAGGAAAATAATTACCAAGGTTGCAAGCAAGGAAGTATAAGGTGCAGAATGTTTTTCTTTTTTTCTCTAAACATACATGGAGAAGGGAAATAAATAAATACTTTATATGCACAAACTTTTGTAATAACTGGAATTTTCAAAAACAATTAAACTAAATGAATTTAAGCTGGATTTCATTAAAATTGAGTTTGGCATGATTTTTGGAGTTAACGGTTGAAACCGAGGAATTTTTCATAGTCAGAAACCTAATCTGTTGAAAGAAAACGCAGCCCGGCGTTAAGTAATTGACAGATAGTGTATCAGACTGCAGTTCCTTAGACAGAGGCCGAAACCCTTGCATGGGAACCCGTGCCCTCGCCCGAATCGAAGACGACATCTGAAAGTTTCTCTGGGTGAAGTGACAAAAGACCAAATTGCCTTTGAAGGCTTTAAATTTCTCAAAACTCCACAAAACGCCACCATTTCTCATTTTCCTTCTCTCTCCTCCATCCCATTTTCTCTCTCTTCTCTCTCTTTCCTTCACCACCGCGCGCGGCCACCAACGTCGCCCTGTGCCACCATTCGACCTAGCAACCAACGCAGCTCACCACCCTCGACCTCCAGCAACCAGCCACGGCCACCAACAGCTGCCACTGTCGCTGAAAAAAGCCCGTTTTCTTCCTCCATATTGATCTCTGCCATCCAGCGCTGTTAGACATCACTGCCCCCGCCATTGGGAAAGCTGAGCTGCCAGCTTTCTCCTATAGCTCACAGCCACCGAACAGAGCCGCCACGCGCCTGGATTCAAGAGTTTTTTGTCTGTCGTGCATAGAACTTCGTCACCAAAAAAAGCCACCTTAACGATCGAGAACCACCGCGTTAGCCCCAGATTTGGACTCATCGTCTTGAGGGCTTCACTCTGGTGTAATTTTTGACCTCAGCTACACCCCTCCATCGTGAGCCACCATGCTATGCCGTGCGCCACCATCAGAGAAGCCAGAAAGGGTCCAGAAGCAAATTTCCAACTTTCAGAACCCTCGGTATGATCTAAATTAGCCTAATTTAATGTATTCTAACTGAATTGGATGCCGAACATGTATAGAAAACCTATTGGCCTGGGAAAATGTGTAATTTGATGTAGGAAAGTGAAATTGAATAAGTAATGAACTAAAACATTGATTTCATTGCCAGGAAAATTAACTAGGCTTGAATTCTGAGGATATGAGAAGCCTCAAACTTAATTAGGAGCAAACGGTAACCAAGTAGGGTAATTTATGCTCCTTTGACTTTAGATTGATTTCGTAAATACCTAGACGATTTAATTTGATTACATAGAAATACGTGCTACCTTCATTGAGTATAATTGCATGCCTGTGTGCTGTAGATGCCTGTTGCATGTTAGAATGACTTGGCTATCAGATTTAGATGCCATAGGAGTGAGTTGACCTAGGGTAGGGTACTTGACAGCCAGTATGGGATGACCATTAAGTATCCCGAATGCAAAGGATTTTATAAATGTATTATTTTTTATCAGAATTAACTTGCATTCGTTAGGGATTATGCGATAAACCAAGACGACCCTAAGAAAGGTTTAAGGAGTATAAGGGGGGATAACCTATACGAGGAAACATTGTGATTTAGGCATAATATCCTAGAACCCTGGGAACTAGTTGACTGTGTGCATGTGATTTCGAATAGACTGTATGAGGATGAGAATTGGCGTATATGCACATGCTAGGGGATGCCCTAGATGTTGATTCTCACCTAGTCCTTGAGTAAGTGATTGGTGTCACAGATCACACTCACAATATAGGCTTGATCTCGGGTGATTGGTGTTATAGATCACACCCAATGATAAAAGATTGATTTCTCGTAATATGACATGTAATTGGACAGAATTAGATATAATCACAAAATACTTGTGACGGATGTGAATGTGAGAACCACCAGACATTGGATTTGATTTGATTTTGATAACAGATTTTCAGATAAATAGATTTTATATTCATTGACTGATTGCCTCATTTTTTGTGTTATTTTAATGATTTTAAAAGATAAGGTATTCCATTAATTTTTTGAAATAAACATGGGAGTTGTTTTCGGTGCTTGCACTGCTGACCATTCAGCTAGTCTTGAATATTTATTTACTGTAAATTACTCTATCGGGATTTAACTATCTCCTGAGGTTGTTTGCTCAGATGAACAGGGAAAGGGACCTAGAAGATAGCTGGGTAGAGACTTGATAAACTAACGGACGAAGCAGCTTAGTTTCTAGGCTTGAATTGTAACATGTAATTAATTGTATTGGTTGTTTCTGGTTGTTGATGATTTTATCTGTTGTTGGACTGGATTTATTTGATGTATACAATGGATTAGTTGACTGTTTGTATTTGGGAGATGTCCAGATTACAGGAGAAACTCTGCTGGATTTTTGGCAAGAATTAATGTTTGAAATTCTGAGTTTTTGATGGATTTCTTGTGAATGGATGTATATTCTATTTATGGTTATTAGTTTTAATATTCCAGAGTTTATTATGGTGATTGCATGTGTAATTAGTGTAGCTGTATTTGATTTAGGGTTGAACGAAACCTGAATGGACAATAGAATAGTCTATTTGGGTTACGCTCAACCGGTAGCGATCCCCTGACATTCCCTGAACGAGGAAAAGTGAAAAATTAATTTAAAAACCCATATGCTTCCGCTACGTAGATAGAGGATAGTGTATTGTGGATTAGGGGGTCATTACAAGTATGGTATCAGAGCCTGGTTCGTCAGTTGTCTGGTTTAGTGGGCTAGTGATTGTGAATCTTCGGGCTTGCAGCTTAGGGTTTTTATTGACTTAACTCTGGAATACTTAGGACTTGATCTTGAATTGATAAGTGAAAGAATGAATTTAACATCTTTCTGTTAACTGTTGCTGTTAAGACTGATCAATTTTCTTTCTGTGTTAGATAGCCATGGCAAACCCTAGTAGGGATAACGCTTGGAGGCCAAGAGGAAGGCCAAGACACAGGAATTAGGGCGCCTCAAGCAGTGGTAGCATGGAGACCAACATTGACATGTGAGATATGATGGATTCCATACGATGATGGCCAATGCCATGAGGGACCAAGCTACTGCAAGTGCCAATGTAATGAGGCAACAACAGGAGGACAGGCAGACTAAAAATGATGGGAACACTCAGAATGCCAATCCATTGTATCAAGGGTGGATTGAATTTCAGAGAGCAGGTACACCCCCATTTTCAGGTGCCTCCGACCTAGCCGCAGTGGAAGCATGGTTGAAGGAGATAGAAAAGATCTTTTGGCTGTTAAATTATGATGATGAACAGAAAGTCACATATGCGACATACATGCTTAAGGGTGAAGCAGAACTATGGTGGACAAGAGCCCAACAGCTGATGGAAAGCAGGGGTATTCTGCTCACTTGGGAATCCTTTAAGAGGGTCTTCATGGATAAATACTTCCCTGAAAGTGTTAGACAATCCAAGGAAGCACAATTTTTGAAGCTCACACAGGGAGGTAGACCGTTCGAGGAATATTTGGAGCAATTTGAAGAACTATCCAAATATTCCACATACCTGAGAATGCATTATGATGAAGCCTAGAAGGCAAGTCAATTGGAAGAGGGCCTAGATCCGCCGATGAAGACACAACTTGCACTGCTTGAGATTAGAGACTTTGTAGTGCTGGTGAACAAATGTTATATTCTGAGTAAGAACTTAGAACAGAAGCAAAATATGACACAGAGAACAGGTAACAAGCCGAGACCACCAGCTAGAAATCTCAATGTGAAAGGCGGGATGTTCAAACGACAGCCAGGGTCTTCAAGTAGCAGCAGACGGCCCGATAGTGCTCTTTGTCAGAAGTGAGGGACTAGACATCCTAACTAACCCTGCTGGCATCAGACTCCAGTGCAATGTTATAAGTGTTGGGGTACAGGACAACTTGCAAAGTACTGCCCCTCAAGCGAAAGCCAGTAGATGCCAGGTGGCCGAAGATTGCAGGCTCTAGGGAGAGTCTTTACTATGGATGCGCCAAACGTCGATAGGTCATTAGGTTTGATGCAGGGTAGAGGTAAAATTTACAATTTTTCTTTGATAATATTGTTTGATTCAAGTGCCACGCACTCTTTTATTTCTAATGCATGCGTGGAAAGAATAAATTTACCTTTACAAACCATGCCCTGTGACATACACATTTCTACACCCTTGGGAGAAACCACTATATCCCCTCAAATATTCTTGAACTGCCCCTTAACCATCGATGACACCTTTTTTATTGTAGACCTAGTGTGTATACCTCTGACTGGGATCAACATCATTCTGGGAATGGATTGGTTGTCTAGGAATCGGGTTTTGTTAAACTGTTCTGACAGGACTATCACTTACTTGGATACCGTGCCTATACGTGGGAGTGACAGAGCATGTGAGATAGGTGACATGTCCTTAAATCTCTCAGTTAGAATTGCAGGAAAGGTTGAGCCTAATCCCAATTGTTAGTGACTTTCCGGAGGTGTTTCCTTTGGAAGTAAGTAGGCTGTCCCCACTTAGAGAGATAGAGTTTACCATTGACCTGATTCTGGGTGCAGGCCCAATAGCTATGACCCCATACCAAATGGCCCCAGCGGAATTGAGGGAACTAAAGGTCCAAATAGAGGAATTGTTAGAAAAAGGTTTCATTAGGCCGAGTGTGTCACAATAGAGGGCTCTGGTCCTATTCATAAAGAAGAAAGACGGGAGTTTAAGGTTATGTATTGATTATCGGCAACTAAATAAAGTAACCATTAGGAACAAGTACCCATTACAACGAATTGATAACTTATTTGACCAGTTGCAAGGTGCAACTGTGTTCTCCAAGATAGACTTAAGATCGGGATACCACCAGATTAGGGTTAGAGAAGAAGACATCCTTAAGACAATGTTTAGCACTAGGTACGACCACTATGAGTTTCTAGTGATGCCGTTTGGATTGACAAATGCACATGCTGTCTTCATGGACTACATGAACAAAATCTTTAGATCCTACTTGGATCAATTTGCTGTGGTATTCATAGATGATATCTTGGTCTATTCCAAGACTCACGAAGAGCATGCCTAATATCTTAGCACGGTGCTACAGATATTGGAAGAAAAATAATTGTATGCTAAGTTGGAAAAATGTGAGTTTTGGTTGGAGGACGTAAAATTTCTAGGTCGTGTGGTAAACGGGGAAGGGATTGCAGTAGACCTTAAGAAAATCAAAGCAGTATTAGATTGGGGTCAACCAATGACGATCACTGAGGTTAGGAGTTTTCTGGGTTTGGCCGACTATTATAGGAAGTTCATTCAAGGATTTTCCCAAATAGCCTTGCCATTAACCCGGTTGACTAGGAAGGGTGTAAACTTTGAATAGAGTGAGCAATGTGAAGAGAGTTTCTAGACATTGAAAGAAAAATTAACCATCACTCCAGTGTTAATAATCCCGAAACCCTTAGAACCCATTACAGTATACAAAGATACATCAATGAAAGGTTTAGGATGCGTCTTAATGTAGGATGGAAAAGTAGTGGCTTATGCATCACGACAATTGAAACCTGCAGAGGAGAACTATCCTACCCACGATTTGGAGTTAGCTCTCATCATGTTTACCCTAAAGATTTAGAGAAATTACTTTTATAGGGCTGTATTTGAGGTTTATAGTGATCACAAGAGCCTTAGGTACTTGTTTGATCAAAAGGAACTGAATATGAGGTAGAGCAGGTGGGTAGAATACTTAAAGGATTTTGATTTCGAATTAAAATACCATGCAGGGAAAGGTAACGTTATAGCATATGCATTAAGCCAGAAGTCATTACATTTAGCCAGTCTAATGGTAGATGAGATGAGGTTACTTGAGGACTTTAGGAATCTTAGCCTCAACGTAATCTCGTTTTCGAAGAGATTAGTGATGAGTGACTTCCTGATATCCTACGATCAGAGGGAACAAATTAGGCAAGCTCAACTAGAGGATGAATCCTTGGAGGTATATGCAAACCAACCCGATTTTGGACTAGCCCCTGATGGAGTATTGATGTTTAGGAAATGACTAGTAATTCCAAACCATCAGGAGCAAAAGGAAAAAGTGTTAGCAGAGGCTCATCGAAGCCACTATACTATCTACCCAGGTATTTCCAAGATGTATCAAGATTTGAAGAGAAACTTTTGGTGTCCTGGTATGCGGAAGGATATCACAAATTATGTGAATGCCTGTCTAACTTGTCAACAGGTCAAGATAGAGCATCAGAAACCCATAGGGCTACTAAAACCACTGGAAATACTGGAGAGGAAATGGGATTAAATAACTATAGATTTTGTAGTAGGATTACCTAGGACACCACTCAGTTATGATGCCATTTGGGTGATAGTGGATAGATTAACCAAATCTGCTCACTTTTTGCTTGTTAAGAAGAGATACTCCATGGAAAAATTGACCAAAGTATACTTGAGGGAAGTCGTGAGGTTACACGGGATACCATCTGGTATAGTTTCAGACCGGAACCCTAGGTTTACTTTGATATTTTGGTAGTCCCTACAGCAAGCATTAAGAACCCAACTTAAATTTAGCACAGCCTATCATCCTCAGACTGACGGGGAGTTTGAGAGAAACATCCAAACTTTAGAAGACATGTTAAGGGCTTGTGTGCTAGAACAGAAAGGAAGTTGGGTTAATTCCTACCTTTGATAGAGTTTGCATATAATAATAGCTATCACTCTACCATTGGTATGGCACCTTTTGCTGCTCTGTATGGGAGAAACTATAAGTCACCTCTAAGTTGGGTAGAAATAGGGGAAAGTACATTGTTGGGACCTGAGATTGTATAAGAGACCACTGATCAAATCAAAATGATTAGAGAAAAGATGAGGGCTACCCGACAAAGACAGGAAACCTATGCTAATAGGAGAAGGAGGCCTTTAGAGTTTGATCAGGGAGAACATGTTTTCCTGAGAGTGTCCCTCACCACGGGTATTTGTAGACAAGTAAAAACTAGAAAATTAAGCCCCAGATTCCTAGGACCATTCCAAATCCTACAAAGAGTTAGTCTAGTCGCTTACCAGATTGCCTTACCCCCATACCTGTCTAATTTGCATGACATCTTCCACGTCTCGCAACTCCGTAAATATGTTCCAGATCCTGCGAATGTATTGGGAAATCAACCCATAATATTAAAGGAAAATTTAACTTATGAATCTACACATGTACAAATACTTGATTTTAAGACTAAGCAACTTCGAAATAAAGTAATCCC
Organism: Senna siamea; assembly: GCA_031216115.1. Classification (NCBI taxonomy): domain Eukaryota; kingdom Viridiplantae; phylum Streptophyta; class Magnoliopsida; order Fabales; family Fabaceae; genus Senna; species Senna siamea. The sequence goes on from CM062354.1 coordinate 19,439,956, forward strand.
TTTAGTTAAGGTACTTTGGCAGGATGTAGCATTACAGGAAATGACATGGGAGAAGGAAGACGAGATGAGGCAACGGTACCCAAAGCTATTCACAGGTATGAATTTTGGGGACAAAATTTCTTTTAAGGGGGGAGAATATAATAACCGAAATTTTTGAAAACAATTAAACTGAATGAATTTAAGCTGGATTTCATTAAAATTGAGTTTGGCATGATTTTTGGAGTTAACGGTTGAAACCGAGAAATTTTTCAGAGTCAAAAACCTAATTCGTTGAAAGAAAACGCAGCCCAACGTTAAGAAATTGAGAGACAGAGGCTGAAACCTTTGCATGGGAACCCGTGCCCTTGGCCGAATCGAAGACGGCATCCAGAAGTTTCTCTGGGTGAAGTGGCAAAAGACCAAATTGCCCCTAGAGGCTTTAAATTTCTCAAAACTCCACAAAATGCACCATTTCTCATTTTCCTTCTCTCTCCTCCCTTCACCAATGCGCATGGCCACCACCACCACCCTGTGCTGCCATCCGACCTAGCAACTGACGCAACTCACCACCTTCGACCTCCAACAACCACCCACGGCCACCAACGCCTGCCACCGTCGCCAAAAAAGCCCGTTTTCTTCCTCCATCATGAAATCCTTCGTCCATCGTGATCTTTACCATCTGGCGTCGTTAGACGTCATCATGATCTTTAATGTATTCTGATTGAATTGGATGCCAAACGTGCATAGAAAACCTACTGGCCTGGGGAAACGTGCAATTTGATGTAAGAAAGTGAAATTGAATAAGTAACAGACTAAAACATTGATTTAATTACCCAAGAAATTAACTAGGCTTGAATTTTGAGGATATGGGAAGCCCCGAACTTAATTGGGAGCAAATGGTAACCAAGTAGGGTAATTTACTCTCCTTTGACTTTAGATTGATTTTGTGAATACCTAGATGATTTAATTTAATTGCATAGAAATGTGTGCTGTAATGTCCCACATCGGTTGGAGAGGGGAACAAAGCATGCCTTATAAGGGTGTGGATACCTCTCCCTTGTGGACGCGTTTTCCCCCTCGACAAGGGGATGAACAAAACCATGAGGTGGCTCGATAACCACCAAAGCGGACAATATCTACAAGTGGGCGGCTGGACTATTACATGTGCTACCTTTAATGAGTATAATTGCATGCCTGTGTGCTATAGATGCCTGTTACATGTTAAAACAACTTGGATATCGGATTTAGATGCCATAGGAGTAAGTTGACCTAGGGTAGGGTACTTGACAACCAGTATGGGATGGCCATTAAGTATCCCGAATGCATAGAATTTTATACATGTATTATTTTTCATCAAAATTAACCTGCATTCGTTAGGGATTATGCAATAAACTAGGACGAACCTAAGAAAGGTTTAAGGAATATAAGGGGGGATAACCTATATGAGGAAACGTTGTGATTTAGGCATAATATCCTAAACCTTGGGAACTAGTTGACTGTGTGCATGTGATTCCGAATAGACTGTATGAGGATGAGAATTAGCATATGTGCGCATGCTAAGGGATGCCCTAGATGTTGATTCTCACCCAGTCCTTGAGTGAGTGATTGGTGTCACAGATCACACTCACAATATAGGCTTGATTTCGGGTGATTTGTGTTATGGATCACACCCAATGATAAATGATTGATTTCTCGTAATATGACATGTAATTGGACGGATTTAGATATAGTCATATAAGACTTGTGACGGATGTGAATGTGAGAACCACCAAACATAGGATTTGATTTGATTTTGATCATAGATTTTCAAATAAATAGATTTTATATTCATTGAATGATTGCCTCATTTTCTGTGCCATTTTAATGATTTTAAAAGATAAGGTATTCCATTGATTTTTTGAAATAAACACGGGAGTTGCTTTTGGTGCTTGCACTGCTGACCATTTAGCTAGTCTTAAATATTTATTTATTGTAAATTACTCTACTAGGATTTAACTATCTTATGAGGTTGTTTGCTCAGATGAACAGGGACAGGGACCTAGAAGATAGCTGGGTAGAGACTTGATAAACTGATAGACGAGTAGCTTAGTTTCTAGGCTTGAATTGTAACATGTAATTAATTGTATTGGTTGTTTCTGGCTATTGATGATTTTATCTGTTGTTGGACTGGATTTATTTGATGTATACACTGGATTAGTTGACTGTTTGTATTTGGAAGATATCCAGATTATAGGGGAAACTCTATCGAATTTATTTGATGATGATTGCATGTGTAATTAGTGTAGTTGCAGTTGATTTAGGGTTGAACGGAACATGCATGGACGACGGAATAGTCTATTTAGGTTACGCTCAACCGGTAGCGATCCCCTGACGTTCCTTGAATAGGGAAAAGTGAAAAATTAATTTGAAAACCCATATGCTTCCTGTAACACCCTTTATCATAACTTATCAATGTCATAACACTTATTTAGATAGTGGTTACATTAATTCTAGTCTTTGATTACCTTTATTTCTCCCGAGCATCCAATACATCATAGATTTGTTATGCAATTAGGTTTGGGTTCTTTTGCTTAGGTAACGTGCTTTGGCATAGCGGAATATAAAATATTAAATAATACAACATAATATATAAAAACTTTTCTAATATACATACTGATTACAACTATTTAGTACATCATTTGGTATACATACACTGGGATAGATGAAGTACCCATCCATAAGGAGTAAGGGGACAATAAGGATTAAGGGGACAACAAGTTTGCCACTCATACTCCTTTACAAAATACCGTGAGTGAATAGGTCCTTCACATATCCCTATACATATGCCTTTTTTATTTCTATATATAGCCAAAAATATTAGCCCTAATTCCAAACCCAAAAAAATAAACGAAGAATTAGGACTCCAAAAGGTCAGACTATAGCTATATATATTTACGTACTCATCTATTCTATAGGAAATTCAAAAACAGTGATAACATACATATTCTTGATAATAGTGAACTCCTAAGAAAGGAATTTCCATTGTGTCTAACTCCACCTCGATTACCACACAATATCTAACCATCGGATACATATCAGTTCAAAAGTGAGAAATACATTCCCAGAAGATAAATTACCAGTTTATTTTAAAACAACTGACATGTACCACTGTAATAATACAGAAAACACTCTACATGCTGTTAATTTTCAAAACTATTCTCTTATAGATACTTGGATATGACATATCACGAAAACATATATAGATGTAGCTATAGAAATGAAATACACATTCAATTAGGTCATTCAAGGAATAGGCTACAAGCATTCAATGCTTACATGTCATAATCATAATCACATAAATCACGTTCATGCAATACATACATAACATTTCAGAATTACTCAATTATGGGAAGGTATACATGAAATCATTCCTTCCTACTTAACTGTGCCTTTGGAGGTATACACAAGATCATTCCTCCTACATTTCAATTTATTGGGGTTTACATCAGATCATTCCCCTTAGGGCACTTCCCTAGAAGGTATACATTAGATCATTCCTTCACAGGCTTTTAATCTCAGGAGGTATTCACCAGATCATTCCTCCTTATTTAATTCCTTGGGAGTATACACCAGATCATTCCCCACAAGGAAGCTTTAACCTTGTCTTTCACAATTACATTAAGCAATCTTTGCCATTCAATTACTTTTGCATAAATTTAAACATTTCACTATTTATGGCAATATGCATGCTATTATTCATTCATTCTTGACCCTTGCATCTTTAGTCTCTCTTCCCTTAACATAGGCCATTTAGATGGCACTTTAGGCTATTTCCAACTCATTCATAAATCTAGCCACTCTAGAGAAAATTTCACATAGTATTCGGCCAAGGTAGAATGAACATGAATACTTTGTATTTCTAACCCTTTTGGCACATTTCTAACCTTACTCTCATTAATGGAACATCATGGTGACAATTCCCATAATTATGCCTAACACTTTCTCACACCTAAAAATTAGGTAAGTGTACTTTAGGCCATTCTTTTTCATACTTTTCTAGCTTATTTTTCATGCTAAACATAATCACACATCTAATATCACAATTTCACATTTTTATGCACACTTTTAAGGTGAACAAGACTTTAAATTGGCAACATTGCTTGAAACATAAATTGCCATAATTTTCTCTCTCCTCCTTTCTTGGAACTAAACTTATATGTTTTCTAAATCATTTTCAAGAGCAAATTCAACACCATTCATATGCATCCATTCGGCCAAGGTGACTAAAGCACACTTGCTTGGCTACTTGTGAAGCTAGACAATGAGAAAAGTACCTAAATGCAAATCTAATTAGACTTTCTCTCTCTTACCATTTTCTAGTACTTTCTCTCACTCTTTCTACATAAAATTTGGCTAAAAATTTAGCACTCTTATAACCCTAGTAATTCAGCCAAGGTGAGAAAAACAAGCAAAATGAAGTTGTTTCATCACTTTGCATACATTACAACAACATTCATGAAAAATCCATACAAAAATACCATTTTCTCACTCTAACAACCACAAACTCAGCCTTGACACCACTTAGGGTTTAATAAAATCAAGTTCCATCCATGCAAATTCACCATTTCATGAGTTTCCATGCTTTCTTACATATCTATAATCATAACCACAAGTTATTTCCAACATATCTCATATCCAAGCATACAAATCCACCATACACATGTAGAGAGAGAAATTGCCATCATGCTTACAAGTTTGAAAACACCATAAACATACCATAAAACATGAAATTAATGGCATAAGATTGTTTGTCTACCTTGAAAAGCTAATAGATATGTGATTTCCTTATTGATTTGGTGGAAGCTTCTTCTTCTCCAAGGTAAGATGCAATTCAGCCACTTCTCCTTCTTCTCCACCTTTCACGACATTTCTAGTAATTAGGAGAAGAAATAGGTTGAATTAAAGTTTGACTTATTTAAAAAAATGCCACTCTTGCTAATTTGTCAATTTCATCGCTTTTCTTTTCTTGTTTAACAATGGCATTGTCTCTCCTTGCCATTGTAATTTTATGCAACTTCCATGGGCTGGGGCTGTTTTGCCCTTCCAAAAATTTCAAAATTGCATAATGGTTCCTCAACTTTTTGGAATTTGCATTTTAGTCCCTAAGAAAAGTGTCTTTTTGCCATTAAGTCCAAATTGGCCATTTTTGCTCCCTTTTTCATTCTTTTCGGTTTCAAGGAGTAAAATTACTTAAATAAAATTTCATAAGGCTCATTTCCATGAATTTAATAATTTACTTCTATTTTTGGCAAAATTACAATTTTACCCTAAGGCAAAATTGCCTTTTTTCCCTTATGTTAAAACTATCATTTCACTCTCTTACTTTCTTCTTTTGATTAAGAATGAGTAAGGATGTCTAATTCCCACCTTCATAGAATATTTAGGGCAAAAACTAAATTTTTCTCACCTCATATAAGATTGCTATCATACTCATAGTGTGAAATTACAATTTTACCCTTTTTAGGGAAAATTGTCTTTCAACATCAATGTACGTAATTTCTTGCATAACTAGATTCTCCTTCTCTCTTAAATGAAAATAATAAGAGTCCTTTAACATAACTTCATGGAACAAAATAATTAAACTAATTATTTATTTCATGGTAAAAATACCATTTTACCCTTCCTTACCAAATTTCCAACTTCATTCTTTTCTTTCTTTCTTTTTTTTTCACAAAAGTGATTATATAATGATAAAAATGTTCATTTTAACTCTTTAGTAAATCATCCTTAACCCTTTACAATTAATGCTAACAATAATAATAACAACAATGTAACGACCCCTTAATACGTCATACGTGATGCTTATCTGATTAGCGGAAGCATATGGGGTATTCTGAATGTTTATTCCTTATATGGGAACGTCAGGGGATCGTTACTGGTTGAGCGTAACCCAAATAGATTCTCCGTTGTCCATTCGGATTCCGTTCAACCCTGATTCACACGCAGCTAACTAAATACACATACGTACATCATCAATAATAACTCTGGGATGAAATCTAAAACTCATATACATGTCACATCATACGTTAATACACATTTCAATTCAAATCCATAAGTTTACAGCGGTAAATTCTACCGAAAATCTGGCAGAGTTTCCTCTGTAATTTGATCATATCCCAAATACAGAATCACCTGTTTAAAAATCATCAGCCAGTCCAACAACAGCAGTAAATATAACTAATATAAATCCATACACAGCAACATCAATCCATCACTAAAATCCATGCATACTATCTGAAACGTTATATGTACATTCAGTCTAATCCATGCAAAATTCATAAGAAAAAGAATCCGATAAATAACAACATCATCAAGTATATATACAAATGATTCAAGCCTAAGCTAATCATCCTCCGGTCTATCCTCAAGTCAGCCTCGGCTATCGTCTGGGCTCCTGCCCCTGTCCCTGTTCATCTGAGTAAACAACCTAATGAGATATGAATCCCAGTAGAATAATTTACAATTTAATTATCATTCAAAAACCAGTTGAATACCCAGCGGTGCGAACACCGAAATCTTCTTCCCGAAATCAGTTCGAAAATAGTGGAATACCTTATCTTTAAAATCGTTTAATTACATGGAAATCGCGGCAATATATCATAATTAGAAAATCCATTTTCTTTTAAAATCAATTATCAAAATCAAGTAAAATCTCATGCCCTGTGTATCTCAATCCACGTTGGCTACAAATCCGCTGTAACCGAATCTAAATCATCTTCTAATTGCACGTAGTCTAGAGAGAATACCTCTCTTATCGTTGGGTGTGATCTATAACACCAATCACCCGAATCAAGCCTATATTGTGAGTGTGATCTGTAACACCAATCACTCACTCAAGGACCGGGTGAGAATCAACATGTAAGGCATCCCCTAGCATGTGCACATACGCCAATTCTCATCCTCATACAGTCTATTCGAACTCACATGCACTCGGTCGGCTATTCCTCAGGGTTCTAGGGTATTACGCCTAAATCACAACGTTTTCCCGTGTAGGTTATCCACCCTTATACTCCCTAAACTTTTCTTAGGGTCGTCCTGGTTTAACGCGTAATCTCTAACTCAATACAGGCTAAATATGATAAAAATAGTTTCGTTTAAAAGCTTCCTGTACGAGGGATACTTAACGGCCGTCCCATACCGGCTATCAAGTACCCAACCCTAAGTAAATCCGCCTTAAAGGCATCTAAACTCGATAAACAAGGTGTCTAACATGCAATTAGGTTTTTCAGCACACAGGCATGAAATTTTATCCCATCGAAAGTAGCACGTAAATCTATGCAAGTCATCTAAATCATTTAGGTATTCACTAAGTCAATTCTAGGGTTCGGGAAGTGTAAATTATCCTACCTAGTCTTCGGTCGCTCCAAATCAAGTCAGGACTCCACGAAATCTCAGTTTCTGAGCCCAATTAATTCCGTGGACATGAAATTAAATATTTAGATTCGTCACGTCATCCGATTTTCAATCCTAAACTCAGTTACACAGTTACCTAGGTTAATTAGTTGCCTAATTACGTTCGGCAGCCATTTCAGTCATATATCATTAGTTTTTGGGAAAACGAACCTTACCGCTATGCTCGGATGATGGAATTCTACGTCCCGGTGGTCTCGGTTTCTCGGGATACACGTCCAGAAACTCCGGCACGGTGGCACACGGCGGCGCACGGCAAGGAGGTGCAGTTTGCCTCAAAAATCACACCACCGTGAAGCCCGCAAGCCCAGGAGTCCGAATACGGTGGTGGCACGGCGGTTCACGGCCGTTTGAGCGGTGTTTTCTGGCCACGAACTTTCTCGCACGGCAGACGACGTTCTGCCTCGATCCGGGCGCGTCTGGCCTCCTTTCGACGGCGCTGAGCTACTAGAGGAAGCTGGCAGCTCGGGCTACACGGTGGTGGGGCCGGTGAGGGTCAACGGTGACGGACAGCGGCGATTCGAGCTGGAGAAATTTCGTGCGATGGAGGGGAAAAACGGCATTTTTTTGGCAGCTCCGGCGGCTCCGGCGGCCGTTGGTGGCCGTGGTTGGTTGCTGGAGGTCGTGGGCAGTGAGGGCTGTCGGTTGGTACCCTTGGTGGCGGCCCACGGTGGCTGTGGCGGCCGTTCACGGTGGAGGAAGGTGGAGAGAGAAAAGAGAGAGGAGAGAGAGAGTGTGGTGAGGAGAGAGAGTGAAATGAGAGAAATGGCAGGAGTTCGCGTAATTTAAAGCCTCCAAGGGAGATTCTGACTTTCCCAGGGCACCTGGGGATGTTTTAGGGTGTCGGTATCCTTCCAGACGTTGGCACGCATTTTCATGCGAAAACTTTGGTCTCTGTCAACAAAATTGACGCACAAAACTCCTTCTGTCAGTTTCTAATCACCGGATTGCATTTCTTTCTGTTTAATCGTGTTTCTGGCTTCGAACGACCTTCTGTGTCAAGTCATTATCCTCGAAATATGTGCCAAGCTTCGTTCGATTGGGATTAGGGTTAAAATCAAGTTTTTATCTTTCAAAATCCTTTAAAACTCTTTCAATTCTCTCCCGTTGTTACAAACAACGTCATCATAAGACACAAGTGTTAGGAGCGAATGTTACACTTTCGCTACGCAGATAGAGGATAGTATATTATGGATTAGGGGGTCGTTACAACTTTGGCCTTTCGTGTAGGAGAGGGAGAGAGTTGAAAAAGACTAAGCTTCATGTGATGGCAAAATTGAAATTGGAAGGAGAAAGGAAGAGGGATTTTACGTGAGGGAAAAAATAAGGTGCAGCGTCCTACCCCTTGGTTTGGCTGAATAGGAAGGTGTAAGTGGGAGAGGGAAGGCAGCGTGAAAATTGGGAGAAGTAAACCAAAATGAGCAAGAAAAGTGAGCTGCACTTAGGCCACACGTAACAAGGGAAAGAGCAAGTGGAAGAGGGCAGCATGGATATTAAACAATAATCATAATTAAGGAAAAGAGTGCAGTGCCCCATAGAGCCAAGAGGTGAGACAAAACATATAGCCTTGTGGGTGGATGAGAGATGGCATGAATGAGTGGGAAATTGCATGATTAGGAATGTTTGCATACACCACCTAAGCAAAAGGGGACAAGAGGAGTTGAATTTCTTGTCACACTTATGCCATACCCACACGTGAAGAAAGAAAAGAGAGTTGAAGAAAAAAAAAAGACTAAGCTTCACGTGACAAGGAGGAAAAAAATTAAAATAGAATTAAGGAAGAAAAGTGTGGAGTGGCGTGAGGCAAAAGAAACTAGAATGGTTTTCAAATATAGATGCATGCCACCTAAGCAAGAGACAAAAGAGTTGGGGATTTCATGCAATACCCACAAATGAAGGAAGGAAAGAGAATTGAAATTTCTTGGGTGGGAGATACATACAACACACGCGTGTGGAAGGAGGATGGAAGTGGAGATACATACAACTTTATTTTTCTCATGCATACAACACACCCACACGTGAAAAGAGAGAAAAAGGAGAAAAGAAAAAGAGAGAACTTTGAGGGAAAGGAAGGAGCACATGAAGCACCAATTGTGAGGAGGAAGAAGTAAAGGTGATCAAGAAGGGAAGCAAAGGGAGCAAAGAATCAAAGAGGAAGCCAAGCAAAACCATCTTAGGGCACCAAAGAGGTAGGTTAACAATTTGAGATTTGTGTTCCATGCTTTATTTTATGCAACCAACATGTTTTTCAAGCTTTCTATGGAACAAAATTGTCTCTCTATATTCTTGACAAAATGTATATATGATGGCTAAGCATGTATGATTAGTTGGAATGTTGGTGGATGAGATGGCATGCATATTGTTGTTGGAAAAGAATTAGGGTTAGATGGTGTTGAATTCATGGTGACCATAAAGGAGAGAAATCCTACCATTTAAGGGTGTTAGTAAGGAATAAAAGAAGGAAATTGATTTGTTAAGTTAACCAATCTCCCTAGGACAAGTCCATGAAATTTATTCTTGAAATTTATAAGCTATGCACCATGATATTGATTCAAAATATGAGAATTTATTTTTGAAGTCATAAGAGAAGATATTATTATTATTGCAAGAAAGGAAAATATTTTCAAAATGCTAGAATTTTTATAAGAAATGTACATTAGAATTAATTTCCAATGAAGGAGAAATTATTCTTAAAATATTAGAATTTTCTTGAGAAACGTACATGATAATTTATTTCCAATAAAGGAGAAATTATTCTTGAAATATTAAAATTTGTCATAAGAATAGACATTAGAATTTATTTCTAAGGAAAGAGAAATTATCCTTAAAATTTTCCATAAGAAATGTACATTGGAATTAATTTCCAATGAAGGAGAAATTATTCTTAAAATATTAGAATTTTCTTGAGAAATGTACATGAGAATTTATTTCCAATAAAGGGAAAATTATTCTTAAAATATTAGAATTTTTCATAAGGAATATACATTAGAATTTATTTCTAAGGGAGGAGAAATGATCCTTGAAATTAATAGAATTTTCACAAATGAAGTACATTAATAATAATTTCCAAGAAAGAGGAATTTTATCCTTGAAGATGTCGAAATTTTAAAAAAGGGATGTAAACTAGTAATAATTTTCAAGAAAAAGAAAATTTTCCTTAATAATTGATAAAGAATATTAAAGGTGGCTAAGTGTTTACATGTGCCCAAGTGTGCACAAAGAATTTTCAAGGTTGCTAAGTGTCCACATGTGCCCAAGTGTGCACAAAGAATTTTTAAGGTGGCCAAGTGTCCACATGTACCCAAGTGTGCATAAAGAATTTTTAAGGTGGCCAAGTGTCCACATATGCCCAATTGTGTACAAAGAATTTTAAAGGTGGCCAAGTGTCAACATGTGCCAAGTGTGCACAAAGAACTTAAAAAGGTGGCCAAGTGTCCACAGTGCCCAAGTGTGCATAACTAATGCATAAAAGTAAATTAAGAATGATAAGCATAAATGGATTTTGAAACCTTATGATAACGCAATTTTATAGCATGAAAGATGTTTTATTTGATAGAAATATTGTCTTCTCACATTAGCATTTAATGCTTACCAATCTATGTTTATGCACAATATTATATTTTTATTTTGAGAATGTAGAATTAAATATTTTGGTGCTTGCACCCTGATACTGGGAAACTTGTGTTTCTCATTATATGCTAATTTGTATCAGATGTGGACGCTTAGTAGGGCCAGGAGATAGAAGTTTCTTTTAGGTTTAGAGAAAATTTTTGTAACCCTTATTTTGGGTCTTAGTCTAGACATATTGTTTAGATTTAAGACTATTCTTTTGGCAGTAGAAGGGATATGTGAAGGACAGGTCCATTCTTAATAATTTGTAAAGGGGTCTGAGTGACAGGAATGTTGTCTCCTGACTCCTGACTTATGGGTATTTCATATATCCTAGTACATGTTTACAAGAAATGTAATAGACATTAAAGGAAAAAGTGTTAGCAGAAGCCCATAGAAGCCATTACACTATTCACCCCGGTATTTCCAAGATGTATCAAGATTTAAAGAGGAATTTTTGGTGGCCCGGTATGCGAAAGGATATCACGAATTACGTGAATGCCTGTCTGACTTGTCAACAGGTTAAAATAGAACACCAGAAACCCGTAGGGCTACTAAAACCATTGGAGATACCAGAGAGGAAATGGGATCAGATCACTATGGTTTTTTTGGTAGGTTTACCTAGAACCCCAGCAGGATTTGATGCCATTTGGGTAATAGTGGATCGGTTAACCAAGTCTGCGCACTTTTTACCTGTCAAGGTACGTTACTCCATGGAGAAACTAGCCGAAGTATACCTTAGGGAAATCGTGAGATTACATGGAATACCGTCAAGTATAGTATCTAATTGAGACCCTAGGTTTACTTCGAGATTCTGGCAATCCTTACAGCAAGCCTTAGGAACCCAACTTAAATTTAGCACAGCCTATCATCCTCATACTGACGGGCAGTCTGAGAGGACTATTCAAACCCTAGAAGACATGTTAAGGGCGTGTGTGCTAGAGCAGAAAGGAAGTTGGGATAAACACCTGCCGTTGATAGAGTTTGCATACAACAACAGTTATCACTCTACCATCGGTATGGCACCGTATGAGGCTCTGTATGGGAGGAGTTGTAAGTCACCTTTAAGTTGGGTAGAAATGGGGGAGAGTGCACTGTTGGGACCCAAAATGGTACAAGAAACCACTGATCAGATTAAAATGATCAGGGAAAAGATGAGAATTGCCCAACAGAGGCAAGAATCCTATGCCAACAAGAGAAGAAGGCCTTTGGAATTTAATGAGGGAGATCATGTATTTCTAAGAGTGTCCCCTACCACGGGTATCGGTAGATAGATAAGGACTAAGAAATTAAGCCCTAGATTTCTAGGACCATTCCAAATTTTACAAAGAGCCGGTCCCGTTGCCCACCAAATTGCCTTACCTCCCTATTTGTCCAACTTACATAATGTTTTCCATGTCTCCCAACTTCGTAAATATGTCCCAGATCCTGCGCATGTATTAGAGAATCAACCGATAATATTAAAGGAAAATTTGACTTATGAATCTACTCTTGTTCAAATTCTTGACTATAAGACTAAGCAACTTCGAAGTAAAATAATCCCTTTAGTTAAGGTACTTTGGCAGGATATAGCGTCGCAGGAGATGACGTGGGAGAAAGAAGAAGAGATGAGGCAAAGATATCCAGAATTATTTACAGGTATGAATTTTAGGGACAAAATTTCTTTTAAGGGGGGGGAATGTAACAATCGAAAGAATTTTGAAAGATTTTTGAAGATAAAACTTCATTTTCGACGCAAATTCCAATCGAATAAAGCTTGGCACGACTTTCGGGGATAGTAATTCGAAATGAAAGAGTTTTTAAAGATGGAAATTAGACTTTGAACCCTAATTCCTTTTAAACTGAGGCTGGCATGTATTTCGAGGAAAATGACTTGACATAGAAGGTCGTTCGAAGCCAGAAACACGATCAAATAGAAAGAAATGCAATCCGGCGATCAGAAATTGACGGAAGAAGTTTCGTGCATCAATTTTGTTGACGGAGGCCAAAAATTTTGTATAGAAATGCGTGCCGACATCTGGAAGGATGCCGACACCCTAAAACATCCCCGGGCGCCCCGGGAAAAGTCAGAATCGTCCCTGGAGGCTTTAAATTTCACGAATTCCCTCTATTTCTCTCATATCTTTCTCTCTCCTCACCACACTCTCTCTCTCTTCTCTCTTTTCTCTCTCCTCCTTCCTCCACCGTGAACGGCCGCTACAGCCACCGTGGGCCACCACCAAGGACACCAACCGACACTCATCGCCTACAACCTCCAAAGAACCAACCACGGCCACCAACGGCCGCTGAAAAAACACTGTTTTTCCCCTCAATCACGCTAAACTTCACCAGCTCAGATCGCCGCCGTCCGTCGCCGTTGACCGTCACCGCCCCCACCACCGTAGCTCGAGCCGCCGACTTCCTCGATGAGCTCACTGCCGTCGAAAGGAGGCTGAACGCGCCCGGATCGAGGGAAACTCTGTCCGCCGTGCGAGAATTTTTGTGGCCGTGAACCGCCGCGCCACCACCGTATTCAGACTCCTGGACTCGCGGGCTTCACCGTGGTGTCATTTTCGAGGTAAACCGCACCCCTCCGCTGTGTGTGTGTGCCACCGTCTTGCGCCGCGTGCGTGCTCGCGTAGTGCCATAGAATTCCATCATCCGAGCACATTGGTAAGGTCCGATTTCCCAAAAACTAATGGTATATGACTGAAATGGCTGTCGAACGTAATTAGGCAATAAATTGACCTAGGTATTAACGTAATCGGATTTAGGATCAAAAAACGGATGACGTGACAAGTTTAAATATTCCATTTAATGTCCAGGAAATTAATCGGACTGAGAAATTGAGACTGCGTGAAGTTCTGAAGTGATTTAGAGCAACCGGAGATCAGGTAGGATAATTTACACTTCTTGAACCCTATAATTGATTTAGTGAATACCTGAATGATTTAGATGATTTGCATAGATTTACGTGCTGCTTTCGATGGGATAAATTGCATGCTTGTGTGCTGAAAACCCTAATTGCATGTTAGACACCTTGTTTATCGAGTTTAGATGCCTTTAGGACGGATTTACTTAGGGTTGGGTACTTGATAGCCGGTATGGGACGGCCATTAAGTATCCCTAGTACAGGGAGCTTTTAAACGAAATTATTTTATCAGATTTAGCCTGTACTGAGTTAGGATTACGCATTAAACCAGGACGACCCTAAGAAAGGTTTAAGGAGTATAAGGGGGGATAGCCTACACGGGGAAACATTGTGATTTAGGCATAATACCCTAGAACCCTGAGGAATAGCCGACCGAGTGCATGTGAGTTCGAATAGACTGTATGAGGATGAGAATTGGCGTATGTGCACATGCTAAGGGACGCCCTAGATGTTGATTCTCACCGGTCCTTGAGTGAGTGATTGGTGTTACGAATCACACTCACAATATATGCTTGATTCGGGTGATTGGTGTTACGGATGACACCCAACGATAAGAGAGGTATTCTCTCTAGACTACGTGCAATTAGATGATGATTTAGATTTGGTTACAGCGGATTTGTAGCCAACATGGATTGAGATACACCGGGCATGGGATTTTACTCGATTTTTATGATTGATTTTCAAAGAAATGGATTTTATGATTTTGAGGAATTGTCACGATTTCCATGTAATTAAATGATTTTTAAAGATAAAGTATTTCACTGTTTTCGAACTGATTTTGGGAAGATGATTTCGGTGTTCGCACCGCTAGGTATTCAACCAGTTTTCGAATGATATTTGAATTGTGAATTATTCTACTGGGATTCATATCTCATTAGGTTGTTTACTCAGATGAACAGGGACAGGGACAGGAACCCAGACAATAGCCGAGGCTGACTTGAGGATAGACCGGAGGGTGATTTAGCTTAGGCTTGAATCGTTTGTACATATACTCTGATGACGTTGTTGTTTATTGGGTTCTGTCTCTTATGTTTTCTGTATGGAATGGACTGAATGTACATGTAATATTTCAGATAGTGTATATGGATTGTAGTGATGAATTGACATTACTGTATATGGATTTATATTAATTATATTTATTGCTGTTGTTGGACTGGCTGTTTGATTGTAAACAGGTGATTTTGTACTTTGGATATGATCAAAATACAGAGGAAACTCTACCGGATTTTCGATAGGGTTTACCGCTGTAAACTTGGGAAATTCAGTTAGAATGTATGTGAATGCATGACAAGATGTGTATATAAGTTTTGGATGTGGAGTTTAATGATTGTACGCCGTATGTATGGACTTTAATTTCATTCCAGAGTAATTTATGATGTATGTATGTGTAATTAGTTTAGTTGCGTGTGAATTAGGGTTGAACGGAATCTGAATAGACAATGGAAAGTCTATTTGGGTTACGCTCAACTAGTAGCGATCCCCTGACATTCCCTCATAGGGAATAATTATGTAAACTAACCCATATGCTTCCGCTAATCAGATAAGCATCGCGTATGACGTATTAGGGGGTCATTACACCAATTACCCGAATCTCGCCTATATTGTGAGTGTGATTCGTAACACCAATCACTCACTCAAGGACCGGGTGAGAATCAACATCTAGGGCATCCCCTAGCATGTGTACATACGCCAATTCTCATCCTCATACAGTCTATTCGAACTCACATGCACTCGGTCGGCTATTCCTCAGGGTTCTAGGGTATTACGCCTAAATCACAACGTTTTCCCGTGTAGGCTATCCCCCCTTATACTCCTTAAACCTTTCTTAGGGTCGTCTTGATTTATCATGTGATCCCTAACTCAGTACAGGCTAAATCTGATAAAAACAAGGTCATTTAAAACTCCCTGTACTCGGGATACTTAACGGCCGTCCCATACCGGCTATCAAGTACCCTACCCTAAGTAAATCCATCATACGGGCATCTAAACTCGATAAACAAAACATCTAACATGCAATTGGGATATCCAGCACACAGGCATGCAATTTAGTCCATCGAAAGCAGCACGTAAATCTATGTAATGAAATCTAATCGTTCAAGTAATCACTAGGTCAAATCTAAGACTCGAGAAGCGTAAATCATCCTACCTGGTCTCTTGTTGCTCCGAATTAATCCAGAACTTCACGAAATCCTGATTTTTGAGCCAAATTAATTTCCTGGACATTTACACAAATATTTAAGCTCGTCACGTCATCCATTTTACGATTCTAAGTCTGATTACCCTATTACTTAGATTAATTTATTTCCTAAACGTGTTCGGCAGCTAATTCAATCAAAATTCATTAGTTTTTGGGGAATCAGACCCTACCAGTGTTTTCAGATGATGGAAATCTATCCCGGGGTGGTCTCGATTTCTCCCGGTGTATGTCCAGATGCTTCGGCACGGCGGTGCACGGTGGCCTACAATGGTGCATAGTAGAGGGGTGGGGTTAGCCTCTAAATTTACACCACGGTGAAGCCCGCAACACGAGGAGTCTGAATATGGTGGTGGCATAGCGGTTCACGGTCGTTGGGATGGCATTTTTTGGCCACAAAGAACGATGCACGGTGAACTAAAAAAGCCTCGATCCAGGTGCGTCGGACCTCCGTTCAATGGCAACAAGCTGGTGGAGGAAGCTGGCAGCTCAGGCTACATGATGGTGGTGGCAGTGATGGCTAACGGTGGCTGACGGTGGCGATCTTAGCTGGCGAAGTTTTCGCACGATGGAGGAAGAAAACGCCATTTTCTAGCAGCGCTGGCAGCCGTTGGTGGCCATGGGTGGCTGTTGGAGGTTGAGGGCGGTGAGAGGAGTCGATTGGTATGCCAGGTGGTGGCTTAGGTGGCGGCGTGTGGTGGAGGAAAAGGGAGAGAGAGGAGAGAGAAAATAGAGTGAGGAGAGAGAGGGAATTGTGACAAATGGCGGGGTTTTAGGAAATTTAAAGCTTCTGGGGATGATTCTGACTTTTCCCAGATCACCCAGGGAAATTTTGGGATGTCGGCTTCCCTCCAGCAGTTGGCACGAGTTCCCATGCGAAGCTTTTGGCCTCCGTCAGTGAAATTGATACACAAAACTTCATCTATCAATTCCTGATCATTGGGTCGCGTTTCTTTTCGTTCAATTATGTTTCTGACTTCAAATCGCTTTCCAAGTTCAACTATTACCTCGAAATACATGCCAAACTTGATTTAAATGGAATTGGTGTTAAAAGTTCAATTTTATCTTTTAAAAACATTTTCGGTTGTTACATTCTCCCCCCCTTAAAAGAAATTTTGTCCCCAAAATTTATACCTGTGAACAGTTCTGGGTATCTTTGCCTCATCTCTTCTTCTTTCTCCCACGTCATCTCCTGCGACGCTACATCCTGCCAAAGTACCTTAACTAAAGGGATTATTTTACTTTAAAGTTGTTTAGTCTTAAAGTCAAGGATTTGTACAAGAGTAGATTGATAAGTTGAATTTTCCTTTAATATTATCAGTTGATTCCCTAATACATGCGCAGGATCTGGGACATATTTACGAAGTTGGGAGAAATGGAAAACATCATGTAGGTTGGACAAATAGGGAGGTAAGGCAATTTGGTAGGCAACGGGACCGACTCTTTGTAAAATTTGGAATGGTCCTAGGAATCTAGGACTTAGTTTCTTAGTCCTTACCTGTCTACCGATACTCGTGGTGGGGGACACTCTCAGAAATACGTGGTCTCCCTCATTAATATGATTCCTGCCTCTGCTGGGAAACTCTCATCTTTTCCCTGATCATTTTAATCTAATCAATGGTTTCTTGTATAATTTTGGGTCCTAACAGTACACTCTCCCCCATTTTTACCCAACTTAAAGGTGACTTAGAACTCCTCCCATAAAGAGACTCATAAAGTGCCATACCGATGGTAGAGTGATAATTGTTATTGTATGCAAACTCTATCAACGGCATGTATTTATCCCAACTTCCTTTCTGCTCTAGCACACAAGCCCTTAACATGTCTTCTAAGGTTTGAATAGTTCTCTCAGACTGCCCGTCAGTCTGAGGATGATAGGCTGTGCTAAATTTAAGCTGGGTTCCTAAGGCTTGTGTAAGGATTGCCAAAATCTTGAAGTAAACCTAGGGTCTCGATCGGATACTATACCCAACGGTATTCCATGTAATCTCACGATTTCCCTAAGGTATACTTCGCCCTTCAACATGTACGTTGCATATGTAACTTTCTGCTCGTTGTCACACTGCAACAATCTAAAAATCTTTTCAATATCTTTAACTTAGGCTTCTACCGCAGCTGGATCAGAGGCACCTGCAAATGAGGATGGACCTGCTCTTTGAAACTCGATCCATCCTTGATACAGTGGGTTTGCATGCTGGGTGGCTCCGTCATTTCTGGTTTGTCTATCTTCCTGTTGTTGTCTCATCACATTAGCACTGGTAGTGGCTTTATCTCTCATCGCATTAGCCACCATACGAATAGATTCCATCATATCGCACATGTCGACGTCAGTCTCCATGCTACCACTACCTAAGCACCCTGGTTCCTGTGCCTTGGCCTTCCTCTGGGCCAGTGAGTGGCATCCTTGCTAGATTATGCCATACTTATCTGACACAGAAATAAACAGATCAGTCATAACAGCAACAGTTAATAGAAAGGCATTAAATTCATTCTGTTACTTATCGGTTCAAGATTAGGTCCTAACATTCCAGAGTTAAATCGATCAAGACCCTAAAGCTGCAAGCCCGAAGATTCACAATCCTTAGCCCACTAAACCAGAAAATCTGATAAATCGGGCTCTGATACCATAATTGTAATGACCCCCTAATACGACATACACAATCCTTTATCTAATTAGCGGAAGCATATGGGTTTTTCTAAGTAGTTATTCCCGATGTGGGAATGTTAAGGGATCACTACTGGTTGAGCGTAACCCAAATAGACTTCCCATTGTCCATTCGGATTCTGTTCAACCATAATTCACATGCAGCTAAACTAATTATACATACATACATCATAAATTACTCTAGAATGAAAACTAATAACCATACATACGGCATGCAATCATTAACTGCGAATTCTAACTTAATTACATAGGTTTACAGCAGTAAACCCTACCAAAAATCCAGCAGAGTTTCCTCTGTATTTCAGACATGTCCATAATACAACAGTCACCTGTTTACAGATATACAGCCAGTCTAATTACAACCGAAAACATAAATGACAGAAGACCAATATACAGCAACATTATCAAAATATATACAATGCAATTCAAGCCTAGACTAAGCTTCTCTGTCATCACCAATTTATCGTCCAGCTAACGTCTAGGTTCCTGTCCCTGTTCCTGTTCATCTGAGTAAACAACCTGGTGAGATATAAAATCCCAGTAGAATAATTTACAGTTCAAATACAAATCAAAATCTGGTTGAATACTCAGCGGTGCGAGCATCAAAATTAACTTCCCGAAATTAGTTCGAAATCAGTGAAATACCTTATCTTTAAAATCAATTATCACATGGAAATCGCGGAGAATATTCAAAATCATAAAAATTCATTTCTTTAAAAATTAGAAATCATAATCAGATTAAATCCTATACCCGGTGTGTATCTAAATACATATAGGCCACAAGTCCTTTATGACCAAATCTAAATCGTCATCCAATTGCACGTCATTTAGAGAGATTACCTCTCTTATCGTTGGGTGTGTTCCGTAACACTAATCACCCGAATCTTGCCTATATTGTGAGTGTGATCCGTAACACCAATCACTCACTCAAGGACCGGGTGAGAATCAACATCTAGGGTGTCCCATAGCATGTGCACATATGCCAATTCTCATCCTCATACAGTCTATTCGAACTCACATGCTCACGGTCGGCCATTCCTTAGGGTTTTAGGGTATTACGCCTAAATCACAACGTTTTCCCGTGTAGGCTATCCCCCCTTATAGTACTTAAACCTTTCTTAGGGTCGTCCTGATTTATCGCGTGATCCCTAACGCAGTACAGGCTAAATCTAATAAAAACAAGGTCATTTAAAACTCCCTGTACTCGGGATACTTAACGGTCATCCCATACCGGCTATCAAGTACCCTACCCTAAGTAAATCCGTCCGACGGGCATCTAAACTCAATAAACAAAACATCTAACATACAATTGGGATATCCAGCACACAAGCATGCAATTTAGTCCATCAAAAGTAGCACGTAAATCTATGTAATGAAATCTAATCGTTCAGTTAATCACTAGGTCGAATCTAAGACTTAGGAAGCGTAAATCATCCTACCTGGTCTCTTGTTGCTCCGAATCAATCCAGAACTTCACGAAATCCTGATTTTCGAGCCAAATTAATTTCCTAGACATTTACACGAATATTTAAGCTCGTCACGTCATCCGTTTTATGATTCTAAGTCTGATTACCCTATTACTTAGGTCAATTTATTTCCTAATCGTGTTCGGCAGCTAATTCAATCAAAATTCATTAGTTTTTGGGGAATCAGACCTTACCAGTGTTGTCGAATGATGGAAATCTATCCTTGGGTGGTCTCGATTTCTCCCGGTATATGTCCAAATGCTCCGGCACGGTGGCATACGGTGGCGCACGACGGAGGGGTACGGTTGGCCTAGAAATTAATACCACGGCGAAGCCCGCAAGATGAGGAGTCTAAATATGGTGGTGCTGCGGTCGTTAACGGCTGTTTAGATGGCATTTTTCAACCACGACGACCGGCACATGGCAGAAAAAAAAAGCCTCGATCCGAGTGCGTCAGACCTCCATTCAACGTCGACGTGCTGGTGGAGGAAGCTGGCAGCTCAGGCTACACGATGGTGGTGGCAGTGATGGCCAACGGTGGCTAACGACGGCGATCTCAACTGGCTAAGTTTTTGCGTGATGGAGGAAGAAAATGCTATTTTTCGGCAGCGCTGGCAGTCGTTGGTGGCCGTGGGTAGCTGTTGGAGGTTGAGGGCGGTGAGAGGAGTCGATTGGTATGCCAGGTGGTGGCTTACGGTGGCTCAGGTGGCGGCACGCGGTGGAGGAAGAAGGAGAGAGAGGAGAGAGAAAATAGAGTGAGAAGAGAGAGGGAATTGTGACAAATGGCAGGGTTTCGAGAAATTTAAAGCTTCTAGGGGCAATTCTGACTTTTCCTGGATCACCCGGGGAAACTTTGGGATGTCAGATTCCCTCCAGATGTTGGCACGAGTTCCCATGTGAAGCTTTTGTCCTCCGTCAGTGAAATTGATGCACGAAACTTCGTCTGTCAATTCCTGATCATCGGGTCGTGTTTCTTTTCGTTCGATTATGTTTCTGACTTCAAATCGCTTTCCAAGTTCAACCATCACCTCGAAATACATGCCAAACTTGATTTAAATGGAATTGGTGTTAAAAGTTTGATTTTATCTTTTAAAAATATTTTCGGTTGTTACATCTGTAACACCCCATAATTTCAATTAGCCTAAATTATTGTTCTTTAATTAATTGGATACAATTACTTGCGTGATTTTGGTATTTAAATTAAGTATGCTCTCAATTTGTAAAATATTGGATTTTAGATTACCTTTCTATTTTAGCCAAATTATGAGCTTAATTTAATTCTTTATTTCTCCTTTTTAGTCACCTAGCCTAATTACCAAGGAGAAAAGCAAACCAAATACCCATATATATATATACATCATGTGGTCAAGACAAAAAGGGGGAAGAAAGAAGAATAAAGCCTTGAAAAAAAATGTATACATAGGTATATATGTGTGGGATACATAAATATAAGTATGCATGGGTGAGTTTGGCATGCAAGGGAGGGTTTCACGTGCACTAGGAAGGAAAGGAAATACATGTGCCTTGCGTGGGACCAAAGGACAATAGGAAGAAGGATGGGAATTAATTTTATAAGCATGCTACAAGTAAAACAATGGTACAGAATTTTATTGCAAAAATATAAATAGGCATGAACCCCACGGCCATGAAGACATGAGGGAATGGAAGTAAAATACATAATGTTACAATTGGGTTACGTGTTCCCATGACTTTCTCTTCTTAGGCGCCACCCATTTGATGGAATTAAATATGGACAAATTTTTTTTAAAAGGAAAGAGAAGTATAGCGTGGATTTGGAGAGGAAGATGGAAGAAAGAGGGAATGCTAGCATGAAATTTCCTAGGCGTGAGCTAGTGTAAGTGGAGTGTAAAGGAAGCAAAGTGTACTTAGAAGTACACGTGTGACAATTGAATAAGGACAAATCTTTACAAGGGTGGCATGACAAACAAGTAAAGACAAAGAAAAAGGGGAGAAGGTGTAGCATGAAGGTGAGGTAAAATACAAAAAATTTTTGCAAGGAGATATGGGGCTGCATGCATGTATAAGGTAATGTGAGCTTTGGTGGAAGATGCACAAGTTATGTGTGCTTTGTCCAATTGTACGCCTTGCTTGGAGTATGCGACATGCAAGACTTCCCCTCCCTCCTTGACGTGGCTGAGTAGAAAAATGGGTGTAAGTTTGCATGGGAAATAGAGTGTACTTAGGTAAATGTGTGGCAGTAATGTAAGGGGAATAGACAAGAGGGAATGGAAATTGGGAATTGGTATTTTAAAATGGATGCTGCACACGCACGGAAGAAAAAGGGAAGAGATAGAACACCCCGTGTAACGACCCCCTAATCCACAATACACAGTCCTCTATTTGCATAGTGGAAGCATATGGTTTCTCTAAATAGTTATTCCCGATATGGGAACATCAGGGAATCGCTACTGGTTGAGCGTAACCCAAATAGACATTCCGTTGTCCATTTAGATTCCGTTCAACCCCAATTCACATGTAGCTATACTAATTATACATACATTTATCATAAATGATTTTAGAATGAAAACTAAAATCCATATATACATCATATCAGACATTCATACAAATTTCAACTTAATTTCACAAGTTTATAGTGGTAAACCTTACCAAAAATCTGGCAGAGTCTCCCCTGTAACTCGGACATGTCCCAATAGTACAACAGTCATCAACACAACAGATTATATCCATTAAACAGTATACATCCAATTTAACAACAAAATAATGCATAATTACATCATTCAGTACAGACATCCACAATACAGATATATATATACATCGTAAATTCAAGCCTAAACTACGCTGTTCTCCTGTCTGTTATCAATGTCTCACCCAGGTAGCGTCTAGGTCCCTGTTCTTGTTCATCTGAGTAAACAACCTGGTGAGATATAAAATCCTAGTAGAATAATTTACAGTTTAAAATACAGTTCGAAATCTGGTTGAATACGCAGTGGTGCAAACACCAAAAATAACTTCCCGAAATCAGTTCAAAATACGTTAAATACCTTTTCTTTAAAAATCAATTTATTGCATGGAAAATTGTGGGGAATGCTCACAAATCATAAAGTCTATATCTTTGAAAGAAATCAATAATCAATAATCAGATTAAATCCCATGCCCAGTGTATCTAAATCCATGTCGGCTACAAATCATCTGCAACCGAATCTAACGTCGTCCAATTGCATGTCGTGTAGAGAGATTTCATCTCTTATCGTTGGGTGTGATCCGTAACACCAATCACCTGAATCTCTCCTATGTTGTGAGTGTGATCCATAACACCAATCACTCACTCAAGGACCGAATGAGAATCAACATCTAGGGCATCCCCTAGCATGTGCACATACACCAATTCTCATCCTCATACAGTCTATTCGAACTCACATGCACACGGTTGGCTATTCCTCAGGGTTATAGGGTATTATATAACACCCCAATTTCATAGCCATATTTAAAATATTATTTTTTAAAAAATCCTCCACTTAAGAAACTGGTGTGTTATATACACTTCTATCCTTTATTTCTTACCTGAGTTCTTTAAATATCCATTTATAGTATACATTTCATTAGGTTCGGATCCTTACTCAGATATCATATCAATTATCAATACAACGGAAGTCTAATAATCATACAGCATAATCCATAAAAATTCAGGATAAATTTAAACTTTTTCCTTTACATACATTTACATCCAGTTCAACGTTACAACGTTGTTACATATACTGTATGATATATGTAGTTTTCTTGTTTTCATAGGGGAAGGAGGCAACAAACCTGCCACTCATACCCTTTTTAACTATTTTTCATACACCTGATATGTATTCTTTACAATGCATATACTTATATGTATTTCTAGCATAATATATATTATTCCATTTCTTGGGATGGATCGCTAATCCTTTCTGTCTTGTAATACCATAATGGTCCTAGTCATCTGATACATACCAGAATATAATGAGAAAATAATTTCTCAATAGCTACGCATTCCACATTTCATTTCTGAGCTATGGTATGTACCACCGTATGAATACGGAAAACAATTTACATTCCTTATTCTTAAATTCCATCATTTCTAGGAAATGCTATAAATAAACCAGTCAGATGTATAGGATGAAGTTTATGAGGTATATCAGTAATATATCAGTTATAAAATAAAAATAGTATCAATTTCAGTCACAATCATAGTTCACCGTATACCGTTTAGTACCATAATCAGGAAAGTACATTCATTAAACTTTCATTCAGCCATAGATAATTTAGGATAAACAACATTTACCATTCATGGAAAATTGCATTATTTATAAGGAAAATAAACATTCATATTTGGCTAAAAGCCATATTTTCAATTCAGAGAGACACAAGAGTATCGGAAGTATAAATTACTCCACATACCACAGCGTGTATGAATGAGATAGCCGCTCTATCAAGTGTGTGACAATTCTGCCACTGGTACATCTGAGGCGTCCCTCAGTGGATCCGAGTACCCATTCACATTCAGTGATCATGTCATAAAGACAGATCTAAGTGGGAATTTCTCCCAGGGTTCAGTCAAACTAAGCTCATGGAATCACTGTTATTCACACAGATCATCTTCTCCCCGCTTTATGGGCGGTTCATGATGCCATAGATCACCACAACCTACATCATGGATCATTTCCCGGTATGCTATTTCCTATATATATCAATTAGGATGATTAGGCTTAATCCCATAATTTTGCCATATTCTAAGTAAATGTCCCCTATTCAATTGGTCGTCTAGGTTACACTAACTTAGAATTCACAATCATCACAGCATTTACGAAATTTTTTCATTCTGAGCGGATGTTTCACCATCCAAATTTATGATACAACCGTGGAATGTCCAACGACCGTCCCATACCGACAATTGGTCACTTGGTTATAAGCCTATCTATCCTAGAACATATATTGGAATTACTTCCTCTATGTTTCTCTTTATTGAACATTCAAATATTTTCCTTCCATTCAATGTTTTCCAATACCATGCTATGTTTTTCCTTATCTATGTCATAAATCAATCCTTTTCTTTGCTCATTCATGATGATACTATCATTCTCACTTTCTAAAAAGAAAACCTTTAAATCTCAATAACAATTTCATTCTTGAATTTGTATAAAAAGGAAGGTTCATTCTTGGTCAAGAGAAATCCTTAAGAAATATAAGATTTTCATACTTAAAAATTTCTATTTGTCACTCTTGCCATATAATAAGCAAAATAAATTTACTTTTCCTTCCCATTTACACTAAATTCCCTTTTTCACATTTTATTGCATTTAAAGGGTTTCAAAGTTGAACCTTTTCCATTTCCTACTTATTATTCCATTTTCCCCCTTTGTCACCTAATTATACATACCTAAGGTGTGTATAATCACTGCCTCCCCACACTTAAGCATGCACACAAATTGCTAGAATTGCCAAGATTGCACAAAATATTCATTAAAATTTAATTGCAATGTCATATTATTTCCTTTGTATACTTTGACCAATTTCATTACATTTTTGTACAAAAATTTTCTATAAATATTTCCATGTCCTAAAATTGGTCAATTAAATTACATGGAATTTAATGGAATCATTTTGCATAAAAATAATTGCCAATTAATCTTGCTTCAACCAAGACACACACACAAAAATTTCAACACATTTCCTTCATCAAAAACTTGCATACTCTTGGTCAATATGAGATTTTTAGGTAAAATTGGGCATTTCAACCAATTGACATCTATTCTATTCTCCATTGGCCACAACTTGAATTACCAATAAGCTACTTTAAAATTTTTCAAACAATTTTCCAAATCTCATTTTTCTAGCCATGGCCTAAAGAGGAGTTTTGTGCAAAAATCATCATTTTTCATATAATCATTTCTTTTATCCCATTTTCATCATCTAAAAACCATCAATCACCATTTATCCATAAAAATCAAGGCAAAACAAAAAATTTGGCATGACATTCATGAATTTGGGGTTTTAGGGAAAATGAAACAAAATTGGGAAATGAACATAAACACTTTCATAATTGAAATTAACCATCACAAACAACTCCATACTACTTTCTAAGCATTAATCCATAGAAATTTTGAGAATTTAAGAATGTAAACTTAAAAACATCACTATTCATGTACTGTTCATTCAGCCATGAAAATCTCAAAAGCTTGAAAAAATCCATTAAAACATGAAATAAGTGATGGAAGAATGCTAAGCTACCTTGATTTGCAATTTTTGTTGGATAAATCTTGAAGTTTCCTTGCTTTTTCTCCCTTTTATCCCTTATGAAGCCTATGGTATTTCTCCCTTCCAAAAGCCTTCACGTCGTCTTTGCTAAGGAGGAGAAGAAGAAGTAGTGTGACTTATTTAAATTGGCTTATATGACCATTTTGCCCTTGGTGGCAAAATAACCAAAATACCCTTCACTTTTTCCTTCTTAAAACCTTGACATGTAAGGGTATTTTAGAAATTTTAAAGTGTTTCTTTAGGTAAAATTCCCCTTATGTCCTTGTGATCAAATTACCTTTTCACCTTTGGTGTCAAAATTACCATTTTGCCCTTCATGGTAAAATGACCATTTTACCCCTCTTAAGTGCTGAACCAATTTTTTTTTTTTTGAAAAATTTTGGAAAAATATTCTAGTGGCAAAATCATAATTTTCCAAATAAAAAATTAGCTATTTTATCTGATAAATAAATATTTTATTCTTATTTTCAGATAAAATTTTCAATCGCTTGCTCTCTAAATATTTTTTTCGCAAAGATTCATGACACTAGCACCATTTTCAAACCTCATAAATGTGCGCCATAAATGCACCTCAATTTGCGTGCTTACTATCGGGATATTTTGTGAAACAAATTTCCTTTCATTTTAGTCCCTAATCATTTCCTTTCAGTTTAGTCCTTCCTTTGTTTAAGGTAATATAAAATAATTTTTGGACTATTTTCCATGCATAAAAATATTGAGTCTAGGATTCTAAGACATACCTGATATCATAGAATTGAGGATATTACATATTACGCTTAAATCACAATGTTTCCCCGTCTAAGTTATCCCCCCTTATACTCCTTAAACCTTTCTTAGGGTCGTCTTGATTTACCGCGTGATCCCTAACAAAATGCAGGCTAAATCTATTTAAAAATATATCTTTATAAAACTCCCTGCACTCGGAATACTTAACGTGTAACGACCCCTTAATATGTCATACGCGATGCTTATCTGATTAGCGGAAGCATATGGGGTATTCTAAATGCTTATTCCCTATGTGGGAATGTCAGGGGATCGCTACTGGTTGAGCGTAACCCAAATAGACTCTCTGTCGTCCATTCGGATTCCATTCAACCCTAATTCACACGCAGCTAACTAACTATACATACATGCATCATAAATTTCTCTGGAATGAAATCTAAAACTCATATACACATCGCATCATACATTCATACACATTTCAATTCAAATCCATAAGTTTACAGTGGTAAATTCTACCAAAAATTCGACAGAGTTTCCTCTGTAATTCGATCACATCCCAAATACAGAATCACCTGTTTAAACATCAACAGCCAGTCCAACAACAGTGATAAGCATAACTGACATAATTCCATACACAGCAACATTAATTTATCACTACAATCCATGTATACTATCCGAAACGTTATATATACATTCGGTCTAATCCACACCGAATTCATAAGAAACAGAATCTGATAAATAACAGCATCATCAAGTATATATAAAAATGATTCAAGCCTAAGCTAATCATCCTCCGGTCTATCCTCAAGTCAGCCTCGGCTATCGTCTGGGCTCGCCGCCTGTCCTCGCTCATCTGAGTAAACAACCTAATGAGATATGAATCCCAGTAGAATAATTTACAATTCAATTATCATTCGAAAACCAGTTGAATACCCAGCAATGTGAACACCGAAATCGTCTTCCCGAAATCAGTTCAAAAACAGTGAAATACCTTTTCTTTAAAATCGTTTAAACACATAGAAATTGCGGCAATATATCACAATCAGGAAATCCATTTCTTTTAAAATTAGTCATTAAAATCAAGTAAAATCCCATGCCCTGTGTCTCTCAATCCTCGTTGGCTACAAGTCTGTTGTAACCAAATCTAAATCTTCATCTAATTGCACGTAGTCTAGAGAGAATACCTCTCTTATCGTTGGGTGTGATCTGTAACACCAATCACCCGAATCAAGCCTATATTGTGAGTGTGATCCGTAACACCAAATCACTCACTCAAGGACCGAGTGAGAATCAACATCTAGGGCGTCCCCTAGCATGTGAACATACGCCAATTCTCATCCTCATACAGTCTATTCGAACTCACATGCACTCGGTCGGCTATTCCTCAGGGTTCTAGGGTATTACGCCTAAATCACAACGTTTCCCCGTGTAGGTTATCCACCCTTATACTCCCTAAACCTTTCTTAGGGTCGTCCTGGTTTAATGCGTAATCCCTAACTCAGTACAGGCTAAATCTGATAAAAATAGTTTCGTTTAAAAGCTTCCTGTACGAGGGATACTTAACGGCCGTCCCATACCGGCTATCAAGTACCCAACCCTAAGTAAATCCGCCCTAAAGGCATCTAAACTCGATAAACAAGGTGTCTAACATGTAATTAGGGTTTTCAGCACACAGGCATGCAATTTTATCCCATCGAAAGTAGCACGTAAATCTATGCAAGTCATCTAAATCATTTAGGTATTCACTAAATCAATTCTAGGGTTCGGGAAGTGTAAATTATCCTACCTGGTCTCTGGTTGCTCCAAATCAAGTCAGGACTCCACGAAATCTCGGTTTATGAGCCCAATTAATTCCCTGGACACTAAATGGAATATTTAAACTTGTCACGTCATCCATTTTTTAATCCTAAACTCGGTTACACAGTTATCTAGGTTAATTAGTTGCCTAATTACGTTCGGTAGCCATTTCAGTCATATACCATTAGTTTTTTGGAAAAACAGACCTTACCACTGTGCTCAGATGATGGAATTCTACGTCACGGTGGTCTCGGTTTCTCGGGATACGCATCCAGAAGCTCCGGCACGGCGGCACAAGGTCCGGTACGGCAGGGAAATGCGGTTTGCCTCGAAAATCACACTACGGTGAAGCCCGCAAGCCCAGGAGTCTGAATACGGTGGTGGCACGGCGGTTCACGGCCGTTTGGGTGGTGTTTTCCGGCCACGAAACTTCTCGCACGGGAGACGACATTCTGCCTTGATCCGAGCGCGTCCGGCCTCCTTTCGACGGTGCCGAGCTACTGGAGGCAGCTGGCAGCTCGGTCTACACGATGGTGGGGGCGGTGAGGTTCAACGGTGACGGACGACGATGATTCGAACTGGGGAAGTTTTGCGCGATAGAGGGGTAAAATGACATTTTTTCAGCGGCTCCGGTGGCCGTTAGTGGCTGTGGTTGGTTGCTGGAGGTTGTGGGCAGTGAGGGCTGTCGGTTGGTACCCTTGGTGGCGGCCCATGGTGGCTGTAGTGGCCAATCACGGTGGAGGAAGGTGGAGAGAGAAAAGAGAGAGGAGAGAGAGAGTGTGGTGAGGAGAGAGAGTGAAATGAGAGAAATGGAGGAAATTTGCGTAATTTAAAGCTTCTAGGGACGATTCTGACTTTTCTCGGGTCACCTGGGGATGTTTTGGGGTGTCGGCATCCTTCCAGGCGTTGGCACACATTTCCATGCAAAAGCTTTGGCCTCTGTCAATGAAATTGAAGCACGAAACTTCTTCCGTCAGTTTCTGATCGCCGGATTGCATTTCTTTCTGTTGGATCATGTTTCTGGATTCGAAGGACCTTCTGTGCCAAGTCATTATCCTCGAAATTCGTGCCAGGCTTCGTTTGATTGGAATTAGGGTTAAAATCAAGTTTTTATCTTTCAAAATCCTTTAAAACTCTTTCAAATCTTTCCCGTTGTTACATAACGGCTGTCCCATACCAGCGATCAAGTACCCTACCCTAAGTAAATCCAACCTAATGGCATCTAAAATTGATAAACAATTCATCTAACATGCAAATGGGATATCCAGCACATAGGCATGCAATTTAGTCCATCGAAAGCAGCACGTAAATCCATGCAATTAAATCTAATTGTTCAGGTATCTACACAATCAATTTCAACGTTCGGGAAGCATAAATTATCCTACCTGGTCTCCGGTTGTTTCAAATCATCTCGAGACTTCTTGTATCCTCGAATTCTGAGCTAAATTAATTCCCTGGACATTTAATTGAATATTCAAGCTCGTTACGTCATCCGTTTTATGATCTTAAGTCTGATTACCCTATTACCTAAGTCAATTTATTTCCTATTCACGTTCGATAGCTAATTCAATCAAAATTCATTAGTTTTAGGCGAATCGGACCTTACCAGGGTTGCCAGATGATGGAAATCTATCTTGGGGTGGTCTCGGTGTCTCTCGGTGTATATCTAGATTCATCAGCACGGCGGCGCACGGTGGCGCAAGGCAGAGGGTGCGGTTTGCTTTGAAAATGATACCACGGTAAAGCCCGCAAGATGAGGAGTTCGAATATGGTGGTGGCGTGGTGATTCACGGCCATTTGGATGGCATTTTTCGGCCCAAAAGCTTTACATACGGCAGACAAAAACTTCTTTGGTCCGGGAGCGTCGGACCTCCATTCAACAGTAGCGAGTTGGTGGAGGAAGCTGGCAGCTCAACCTACACGCTTGTGGTGGCGGTGAGGGTCAACGGTGGCCGACGGCGGCGATCTCAGTTAGTGAAAATCTCACGCGACAGAGGAGAAAAATGCCATTTTTTTGTGGCTCTGGCAGTCGTTGGTGGTCGTGGGTGGCTGCTGGAGGTCGAGGGTGGCAAGGGCAGTCGATTCGTAGGCCAGGTGGTGGCTCACTGTGGGCTAGGTGGCGATGCACGGTGGAGGAGAGAAGAGAGAGAGGAGAGAGAAAGTAGAGTGAGGAGAGAGAGAGAGAAGTGATAGAAATTGAGGGATGTTAGAAAATTTAATGCTCCTGGGGGCGATTCTGACTTTTCCCGAACTACCTAGGGAAACTTTGAGATGTCGCCTTTGTTCCGGACGTTGGCACGGGTTCTCATGTAGAGTTTTCGGCCTCTGTCTAATAAACTGAAGTCCAAAACTTTGTTTGTTAGTTTTTGATAGCCGGATCGCATTTCCTGTCATCAAATCGCTTATCTGACTCCGAACTGCCTTCCGTTTCAACCATCAACCTTGAAATCTGTGCCAGACTCAGTTTAAATGAAATTAGCTTCAAAAATTCAGTTTTTATCTTTCAAAAATAGTTCCTATTATTACACCCCATGCTTTGGAAAACCACACACATACGGGAAGGAGTGGAGTAGCATGAGTTTAGGGGAAGTTAGCGTGAAAGAGAGGAGAAAGAGAGAGAGAAAGCATGCAGCTATTGACTGAATAGGAGGAAATGGAATTTGGAAATTTATTTTGCATGCACATGCCACCAAAGCATGAAGAAAAAGGGAGTCAAGACTCTTATTAGGTCCTACACACACCCCACCCTCTCAACAAGAAAGAAAAAGAAAAGGAAAAAAAAAAAGGGAGAGAAAGAGAAAAGGGAAAAGGAGAGAGCATTCAACAATTTGACCTACACACCCACTCACACACAATCAAGCAAGAGGAGAGACCTAGTCAAAGAAAAAGGAAGCAAAGTGTAGATGAAAAGTCAAAGGAAGAGACATGCTAGGACCATCTTAAGGTACCAAAGAGGTAGGCTAACAATTTAAGCTTTTGTTCCATGCTTTAGTTTATGTAACCAACATGTTTATCTTCAAGCTATGCATGGAACTTAAGTGGGTTCTACATTCTAGATGAAATGTGTATATGTTGGCTAAGCATGTGTGGTTAGTTTGAATGTTGGTGGATGGGATGGCATGCATATTGTTGTTAAAAAAAAAATTAGGGTTAGATAGGGTTAATTCATGATGACCATAAAGAAGAGAAATCCTACCATTTGAGGGTGTTAGTAAAGAATGAAAGAAGGAAATTGATTTATTAATTTAACCAATCTCCCTAGGCCAAGTCCATAAAATTTATGCTTGGAAATGATAAGCTATGCACCATGATATTGATTCAAAATATGGAAATTTATTTTGAAATTCATAATAAAGGATATTATTATTAATGCAAGGAAAGAAAATATTTTTTTGGATAGAATTTTATAAGAAATGTACCTTAGAAATAAATGCCCAAGAAAGGAGAAATCATTCTCTAACTATGAAATTTTTCACAAGAAATATACATTAGAAATTATTTCTAAGAAAGGAGAAATTATTCTTTAAATATGAACTTTTTCATAAGAAATATACATGAGAAATTATTTCTCAGAAAGGAGAAATTGTTCTTTAAATAAGAAATTTTTCCTAAGAAATATACATTAGAAATTATTTTTAAGGAAGGAGAAATTATCCTTGGAAATATTGAAATTTCCCATAAGAAATGTACCTTAGAATTTATTTCCAATATAGGGAAATTTATTCTTGAAATATTAAAATTTTGATGAGGAATTTATATCAGATTTATTTCCAATAAAGGGGGAATTATCCTTGAAATTAATAGCATTTTCCAAATGAAGTACATTAATAATAATTTCCAAGAAAGAGGGATTTTATCCTTGAAGTTATTAAAATTTTAAAGGGATGTACACCAGTAATGATTTTTAAGAAAATAAAATTTCCCTTGATAATTGATAAGGAAATTGTGGCCAATTGTCCACATGTGCCCAAGTGTCACAAATAAATTTTAAAGGTGGCCAAGTATCCATACGTGCCCAAGTGTGCACAAAGAACTTCAAAAGGTAGCCAAGTGTCCACGGTGCCCAAGTGTGCACAACCAATGAATAAAAGTAAATTAGGAATGATAAGCATAAAATGGATTTGATAACTGTATGATAATGTCTTTTTATAACATGCCGATATTTTATTTGCAGGAATTAGTATTTGATTGCACTGGCATTTAAATTAATCATATATATTGCTTGCCAATTTATATTTATGAATTATGACGTATTTTATTCCAAGAATGTAGAATTAAATGTTTTGGTGCCTGCACCCAGATACATATTAGTTGTTTTAAAATCTGGATTGTTAAGCTACTGGGAAACTTGCATTTCTCATTATATGCTAATATATATTAGATACGGACGTCTAGCCGAGCTGGGAGATCGAGTTCTTTTTGGGTTTAAGAAATTTTTGGTAACCCTTATTTTTGGGTCCTAGTCCAGATATACTTAATTTAGAGCTAGGATTATTCTTTTGACAGTAGACCTGGGTGTAATTAGGAAAGAACCGAGGAAGGGATATGTGAAGGACTGGTCCATCTTGAAAATTCGTAAAGGGGTCTGAGTGACAGGATTGTTGTCTCCTGACTTCCTAAGGATGGGTACTTCATATATCTTGATACATGTTTACTGTAATGTAATGGACATTATTAGACTTATAATTATTTGAATTGCATGAAAGTTTAAATTTTCACTGGGTAGTATAGAATTTCTTTTATTCTGCTGTGCATACAAGTTTTTAATTTGAGAAAAAAATCCTGAACCTAATCCGCTTAATATAACTTAATGGTATAATTGCTCAGATATTAATGAAATAAAATAATAAGAATAATGTACCGAACCTATCTGTTGCATCGGAAGAATTGTAATACTAGATAGGGGCGTTACAATTTCTCCTTTATTGGAAATAAATTCTCATGTATATTTCTTAAGAAAATTCTAATATTTTAAGAATAATTTCTCCTTCATTGCGAATTAATTATAATGTACATGTCTTATAAAAATTCTAGCATTTTGAAAATATTTTCCTTTCTTGCAATAATAATAATATCTTCTCTTATGACTTCAAAAATAAATTCCCATATTTTGAATCAACATCATGGTGCATAGCTTATAAATTCCAAGAATAAATTTAATGGACTTGGCCTAGGGAGATTGGTTAACTTAACAAATCAATTTCCTTCTTTTATTCCTTACTAACACCTTTAAATGGTAGGGTTTCTCTCCTTTATGGTCACCATGAATTTAACACCATCTAACCTTAATTCTTTTCCAACAACAATATACATTGTAACGTCCTTATCCAGTATTACAACTTAGCGTTGGCAAACAAATAAATTCGTTACATTTATTCTTATCATTATTTATTTATCATTAATATCTGAACGTCCATTCCATCACCATATCATTCCAATTTTTATCGGATGTAAATTCTTTGACTCAGATACAAGTTATGAGCACAGCGAAGGTAGAATATATTTTACAAGGAATAAAGTGACTACATTACAATATGTCTATAAATACTACAATAGTGCCTTAATTCAAGTATTATCACCTCTTAACCTAGGGTCAGGAGACAACATAATTTCTGTCACTCAAACCCTTGATTACAAAAAATTATTACCAAAAACCGTTCTTAATGCTAATTCCATCGCTCTCAGAACTTTGCTAATTACCTAAATCTGGTACACATCAGCACATAAATGAGAAAACTAATTTTCTCAGTAACTTAACAATTCACAATTTAAATCGCACTAACATGTACCACTGTGCAAGCACAGAAAAGCTTTAGTGACTTGGTAATGCAATCACAATAGTCATTTTTATAGCCATCAGATTAGTCAATAATAGCCATTAGATTAGCAAATCATCATCAATATATATATTTTCATTAAGAACATGGATATAAATAACCATCAGATTAGTCAATAATCATCAATATATATATATACATAAGAAATTCTCATTCTTAAAACTTACCTTGTTTATATGCCACACTCATGACATCCTGCAATAAAATTGGACACTTGGCCACTAAAATTTTCATGTGAACACTTGGTCACATTGTGGACTCTTGGCCACTTACGTAGTTTTAGTGAATTCTTGGTCACATCGTGGACTCTTGGCCACTTTCATGAAATCAGTGAACCCTTAGTTCCTCATACATGTCAATTCTTACTATTTTAGGCTTGATACTATTTATACCTTATAATGTAATTATTAGACCATAGTATGACATATTCATAACTAGCTTATTCAATTTAGCCCTTTTTTTGCCCATTTAAAGTATTAATTCACTTAACACGCTACTATATTTGTTTTCTTAATTCATCCTATTCAATATAATTATCCCAGTCATATTCCATGAGTTCTATAACTAGTAAAATCAAAGCTTTTATGTTCATTCTTCCACTTCGTTACCATTGTATCTCTTACACCTATTTCAACAAAATTTCTCTTATCCGTGTGTCCTCATGTTAACAAAAATCTTGTTATTATTAATCTTCTTCTAACCTAAATCTATTATATTGTATTTTACTTTCTTGTATTACAATTTAGTAGTTTGTCTCCTACATAGTATAATTATTTTCCACCATAAATTCCTTTCATAATTGATTGTATCAAGGCTATACTTCATATTCCAACTCCCTATTTGATTAAATGGATTATTACTTTTAAGTAGTTTGTCTCCTATATAGGATAATTATCTCCTATAATAATTCATTTTATATAATAGTTATCTCCACACTACACTTCAAATTCTAGCGTCCTATTGGATTAAAATGGGTGGTCATGTATCACCAATGCTACTCACAGTCCTTCCTTCTATGAATTTACTATAGCTATACCATATTTTATACTTCCAAAATCACACTTAATTTAAAATTTACTCTTATATATATAACAACTTTTGCTCACAATAATTTCTTCCATAGAATCATATACGTGTAGTATCCCTCCTTTAACTTATCCATATATTCTCTAATTACTTAACTAACTATACTAAGCCAAGTATTATTCTACTACACGAGCTCTATCTATAAACTTATACCACTTTAATTTACTTCCTAAACTACCCTATAAGCTCCTGTAAAAGTCATCTATAGAATAAATCTCAGAATTTCCATTTATTCCATCAAAACACTTAAGAGCTACATGTAGATATTTCCCAAATATAAGAAGAAATGTATACGCTCCACCCACGACCTTGGAACACAGGATGATTTCTCAGAATTTTCATATTATAACCAAAGGTAAGGGAATTGCTAAGCTACCTTATGATTGCAAAAATGGTGTAATTGGCGTGCGCGTGTTCCTTCATTCTAGCCTTCTTCCTTTCATTTTGTCCGTGTGTTTTCCTCCTCCTTCCTTCATTAATATAACTGAATGGCTTCTATGCATTTATAAAATTGTATTCCCTTATGTACGACACATATAAATTTAATTATGCCTATTCTAAGATTGGTCGATCATCCTAAAGGCTAGGAAAATATGTTTGTTGTATGGCTATTTTCTCTCACTTAGCTCTCAGTTGGGCTGGCAGTAGCATGTCATGGAAAAAGAAAAGAAGGACAAAGGATTAAGCAGCTCATTCATCACGTTTCATGGGAAGGAAGTTACAACGCAAGGGAAGAGAAGGATGCCACTCCACCCGTCGCTTTCTCACCTCTCCACCTCTTTACCTTGTGCATGTCTTCTTCTCTTTTCATAAATGGAATTGCATAATGCATGGAATGAAAATAAGAGGTATGCCATCATTTTACGTTTCTTTCTCTTCTTCTCTCTCTTCATCACTGAATTCCTTTCATCCTTATACTAATCTTTATCTTTTATGTTTCTCTAGCTACACGTATAATCCCTTGGCTTCAATTATTCATATACTTATTTTTATTTATCATTCACTCTTTCGGTTAGCATAAAGGAGAGAAAATGGAATCACGTATCTTGTATGCAACCTCTCAATCCTTTTTAAAATAATAAGTAATGGAAGAAAAGAAAAAAAAAATCTCACCATCACATTTTCATCCCTTCTTTTCCTTTATTTATGCATTACCTATGTCTCTCTTCATTCGGTCTTCTTAATGTCTTCCCAAGTGTCATTATTTAATTACAAAGGAAAAACTTATCTCATAATAATTTCCTTCCTTTCTTTTCCCTTATCTTTTATTTACTTTTCTTTTATCTAGTTGTCTAAAGTGAGGCTAAGAGAAATAGAAATTAAAATCTATCTATTTGTTATGTTTAACATAATTAAGAAAGTATAGGCTGTTACATGCATGCCATCTCATCCACCAACATTCCAACTAACCACACATGCTTAGCCAACATACATACATATTGTCAAGAATGTAGGGAGACAATTATGTTCCATGGAAAGCTTGTATAACATGTTGGTTGCATAATCTAAAGCATGAAACAAAATATCAAAGAACTATTAACCTACCTTGATGATGACTAGAATGTGTAACGACCCCTTAATCCACAATACACTATCCTCTATATGAGTAGCGAAAGCATATGGGTTTTCAAAATAATTTTTCACTTTTCCCATTCAGGGAATGTCAGGGGATCGCTACCAGTTGAGCGTAACTCAAATAGACTGTCTCATCATCCATTCGGATTTCGTTCAACCCTAAATTAACTGCAGCTACACTAGTCACATGCAATGACCACAATAAGCTCTGGAATATCAAAACTAATAACCATAAATCAAGAATACATCCATTCACATGTAATCCATCAAAAACTCAGAATTTCAATCATAAATTCCTACTAAAAATTTGGCAGAGTTTCCCCTGTAATCTGGACATCTCCCAAATACAAACAAACACTAATCCAGTGTATACATCAAATAAATCCAGTCCAAAAATAGTTAAAATCATCAACAGCTAGAAACAATCAATACAATTAATTACATATTAAATTCAAGCCTCGAAACTAAGTTGTTCGCTCATCTATTTATCAAGTCTCTGCTCAAATATCTTCTAGGTCCCTATCCTTGTTCATCTGAGCAAACAACCTCAAGAGATAGTTAAATCTCAGTAGAGTAATTTATAGTAAATAAATATTCAAAACTAGCTGAATGCTCAGCGGTGCAAGAACCAAAAATAACTCCTGTGTTTATTTCAAAAATCAGTGAAATACCTTATCTTTAAAAGTCATTTAAAATAACTTGGAAAACAAGACAATCATTCAATGAATATAAAATCTATTTATCTAAAATTCTGTGATCAAAATCAAATCAAATCCGATGCCCGGTGGTTCTCACATTCATATCTATCACAAGTCTCATGTGACTGTATCTAAATCTGTCCAATTGCATGTCATTTTACGAGAGATAAATCTCTTATCATTGGGTGTGATCCATAACACCAATCACCCGCATCAGGCCTATATTATGAGTGTGATCCGTGACACCAATCACTCACTCAAGGATTGGGTGAGAATCAACATCTAGGGCATCCCCTAGCATGTGCACATATGCCAATCCTCATCCTCATACAGTCTATTCAGAATCACATGCACACAGTCGACTAGTTCCCAGGGTTCTAGGATATTACGCCTAAATCACAATGTTTTCCCGTATAGGTTATCCCCCCTTATACTCCTTAAACCTTTCTTAGGGTCTTCCTGATTTACCCCATAATCTCTGACGAATGCAGGCTAAGTCTAATGAAAAAATAATACATTTATAAAATCCCCTGCACTCGGGATACTTAACAGCCGTCCCATACTGGATATTAAGTACCCTACCCTAGGTAAACTCACTCCTATGGCATCTAAATCCGATAGCCAAGTCGTTCTAACATGCAACAGGCATCTATAGCACACAGGCATGCAATTATACTCATTGAAGGCAACACACATTTCTATGCAATTAAATTAAATCATGTAGGTATTCACGAAATCCATCTAAAATCAAGGGAGAGTAAATTACCTTACCTAGTTTCCATTTGCTCCTAATTAAAGTTTGGGGCTTCCCATATCCTTAGAATTCAAGTCTAGTTAACTTCCTACGCAATTAAATCAATGTTTTAGTCCGTTGCTTATTTAATTTCACTTTCCTACGTCAAATTACATGTTTTCTTAAGCTAGTAGGTTTTCTATACATGTTCGGCATCCAATTCAGTCATAATACATTAAATTAGGGTAATTTAGATTGTACCGAGGGTTTCAAAAAGTGGAAATTTGCTTCTGGAGTCTTTCTGGCTTCTCTGGCAACGACACACGTTGGCACACAATAGTTCACTGTGGCGTACGACAGAGAGGTGCAGTTGAGGTCAAAATTTACACCAGAGTAAAGCCCTCAAGATGAGGAGTCCCAATCTAGGGTTGGCACGGTGATTCTCGGCCATTAAGGTGGAATTTTTCAGTGGCAAAGTTCCACGCAAGGCGGATGGAAATTTCCTCGATCTGGGTATGTGGCGGCTCTATTCGGCAGCTGCAAGCTGTAGGAGGAATCTAGCAGCTCGGCCTTCAAAATGGCGTGAGCGGTGATGGCAAACGGCGTGGGATGGCGAAGATCATGCAGCACAAGGATTTCGTGATGGAGGAGGAAAATTGCCTTTTTTCGGCGATGGTGGCGGCCGTTGGTGGCCATGGGTGGTTGCTAGAAGTCAAGGGTGGTGAGCTACATCGGTTGGTAGGTTAGACAGTGGCCCAGGGTGACGGTAGTTGTCGCGCACGGTGGTAAGGGGAGGAGAGAGAAGAGAGAGAAAATGGGATGGAGGAGAGATAAGAAAAGTGAGAAATGGAAGGAAGTGGTGAGATTTTGAGAAATTTAAAGCCTCTAGAGGCAATTTTGTCTTTTGCCACATCACCCAGGAAACTTTCGAATGTCGTCTTCAATCCAGATGAGGGCACGAGTTGCCATGCAAGAGATCTGGCCTCCGTTTATGGATCTGAAGTCCGATACTATGTCTGTCAATTTTCTATTGTCGGGTCATGTTTTCTTTCATTGGATTAGGTTTCTCACTCTGAAAAATTCCTCGGTTTCCATCGTTAACTCTAAAAATTGTGCCGAACTCAATTTAAATGAATTCAACTTAAATTCATTCAGTTTAATTTTTTTTCAAAAATTTTGGTTATTATAGAATGGACTTTAGCTTGATCTTTCCTTTGACTTCTCCTTGTTCCTTTGATTCCTTGGCTTCCCTTTTGATCCCTTCACTTCTTCCTCTTCAAACTTTTGGTGTTTCTCTCAAACTCATGTCCTCCCTCTCTCTTTTCTTTCTCTCTTCTTTTCTTTTTCTCTATTTCTCCCTTTTCACGT
Source organism: Senna siamea (assembly GCA_031216115.1). Lineage (NCBI taxonomy): Eukaryota > Viridiplantae > Streptophyta > Magnoliopsida > Fabales > Fabaceae > Senna > Senna siamea. The sequence goes on from CM062354.1 coordinate 19,480,310, forward strand.
GTAGGTGTGTTGCATGCATGAAACAAAATGAAATTCTCACCTCCCTTTTGTTTCTTTTCTTTTCATGTGTGCATGCATCCTTTTAAGAATAAAATTTTCAATTCCAATTCTCTTTCTTTCTTCACGTGTGGACATTGCATGAAATTCCCTACTCTTTTTGTCTCTTTCTTAAGTGGCATGCATTCATAAAAAAAAAAACCATTCTAATTCCTTATCCCTCATGCCACTCCACACTTTCCTTTCTTTCTTCCTTCACATGTGTGTTGTATTCTCTCCCACACTTGAAAATTTCAACTACTCTTGTCCCTTCTTGCTTAGGTGGCGTATGCAAGTATCCAAAAATGCAATTTTCTAATTTATTCACGCAATGCTTCATCTCCATCTTTCCATATTGTCCATTTCTTCTCTTTTCTTTCTTCTTCATGTTGCACCCCCTCTTTTCCCTCATTATTATTGTGATTATCATTTTTGTCCAATGGTCTTCATGTGTGGCTCCTAATGTATAACTCATTTCTTGAAAATCTTGGTTTAATTCTCCCAAACTCACGCTGCACTTATTTTCCTTTTCCTTGCCGTGTGGGTGTGTGTGGGCATAGGAAATATAAAATTTCACATTGTCTTTCCCCTTATACATGAACCCTATGCTTCCTTCCTTCTCTTTTTCCTTGGCTTTGGCATGTGGTGCATGAAAATTCTGCACCTTTCTTCTGTCTTGTTCATGGCTGCACCCTTCTTTTTTATTCTTTATAATATGTGGGGCTTCCTTATTGCATACACAATCCCATTTTCCTCACACAAAATTCTGTACTAGGTGTACTTGCAAGTACACTTTTCTTTACTTGCAAGTTACCTCCCTTTCCTTTCTATTTTAATCTTCCACTCGGCCAAAGTGAAGGGGAAGATGCTGAACTTCTTGTTTTAATGGTTGCATGCTTTTATATGTATAATTAATTCCCTCCTTGGTTGCCATTTGATAATTCCTTCTCTTGCACGTTAGTCCTACCCCACAAGCAACTATATTTATGTGTTAAATAAAATTTTTGCACCCTTTCCCTAGCCTATTTGGTCACCTTACTTAGAGAAATAGAAAAGAAAGAATGGGATGTGCATTAAGGACTCTTATCCTCCTCCACCTGCACACACATACAAACATGCATATATTTTAATTATAGCATCCTACCTTGCCTTTCCCTCTTGCACGTGTACACATACACATGTATATATATATTTGAAACTCCTTTCTTTCCCATTTCCTCTACTTTTACATGGGCTATCCCCACAAGCAACCTCACTAGGATATTAAATAAAATTCTGCACCATTATTGATGCATGCATATATATACATATAAAATTAATTTTCAATTGTCCCTTGGTCCCATGCAAGACACATGCTCTTTGGCATTATGCATGCATGTCTAATAAACCAAAGATTTAACTTCTCCCCTTTCTCTCTTCCCTTTTTTTGCATCATGCAAGGAATATATCTATATATATATACTTTTTAAATGTTGCCTTTGTTCCTTTCCTTCTCACTTCACGTAGGAATTGCATTTTATGCAAGGGCTAAGTGGGCCCCACTTGCCACTTCTATGATGAGTGCATGTATATATTTTTAAGTGCTTCACTCTTCCCTATATCATTTGCACGTGCATGTATCTTAAGTTAGCCATGCTCTTTACCTTTGATAAGTTAGTTGAAAAAGGAATGAAATAAGAAATTAAATCATTCACCCAAACTCTCACATACTTCCCTTGTGAAATTTATAATTTATTTCATTACTAAGGAAATTGCATCGTATTTTATGGCCACTTATCTAATTAATTGAGCAAGCATTTAATTGAAAATCAATCAAGAGAATATGGGGTGTTACACTCTCTCTAGATTCTGAACTGAAGTTGCACAATGAGGTGCTCTGGAGACTTCACCTATTTATAGGTGATTAGGTCATTTGTAATTCTACTCCTAATTCTCGACCATTCGACCCAAAATGATAATTTTCCAACTATATGTTAAATTACCATTTTGTCCCTAGCTTACTAGTAGGAAGTTTCAAAATTCTATTGCCACAGTAAATCTTTTGGCTAAAATTATGGTCTATTGCCTTAGAGTTTTGGAAATTCTCACATCCATCCTTACTTCATCTTTTTCCTTTCAATTTGGTCCATATTCTTTGTCTTCACCTAAAACTCTCATTCTAATGCATCTATATGCTATTTAATGGAACAAACACAAGCATTTTATTCATTTAAAATCAACAAACATCTCTTAATGCGTAGAAGGAGTGGATATTACAATAGAGGTAGTAGAAGTACCCTTTTTGGGGTATTTTCCTGTGATCACTAGACTATGGGTCCTACTTGTATTTGAATTACCACCCACCCCCTGACTGTATGCATAACTAGGAGTATATAGTAGGTGTTTGACATGCCCATGTCCTAGATCCTTATTAATATTTTGGAAGGATCAGGAGGAAAATTTTGATGTAGAAAGAAAAAGACCGTATATATGTAATAAGATATGTGAGGTAGCATTTTTTTAAAAACAGGGTATGAGTGGGAGGCTTGTTATCTCCTTACCCTGCTCAGAGTCACATATCTATAGGTATATGTCTGTAAACACTAATATTTATGTATGTAGGAATTATTATGTAAATTTGAATGTGTACGTACATACATATATCTATGTGTCTTATCTAAATTATTTAATTATTTTCGCTGCGTAACGTGTGAGAACCTGAGTGTAGCAACCCAAACTAGTGGCACTTAATTATTTAACTTAGAAAAAGTTAAAAATGTACTCGGGTAGAGACAGTAGTAAACTCATCAATCCTATGTTATATCATTTTATATTATTTGATCACCAAAAAGGAATATAGGGTTGGGGGTGTTACACTTAGTAAGTGTCACAAAATGAAACACATTGAGGCGCTTAAGAAGCACTTAGAAAATAATTTTTTTGGCCCTTGCTCTAGTTCTTGCTTTAAAGTGCTGCAAAACTAGTCTCAACACATGTATTTCTTGAATTTAGTGATGCTTTAAGCGTTAAAAAATAATAAAATAAGTGTTGCTAAATGATAAATTTTTGGTAGTGTCATGCTTTACCTTATAACATAAATACAAGTATCAACTTGGCTCACGTGGCCCTTCTTATGGCTCACTTAGCCCTTTTAAACATAACTTTTCTTATAAAGCAAACATTGTATGAGTTTTTTTATATTTTGGTTAGTTAGCTTTAACCTCTAGAACATCCCTTAGTCTTTACACATTATACTTAGAAAGACCATTATACTTTAATGGAGATCACTATGCCTTTATTTTGGGTCACAGATCATATCCATTCCCTGGATCATTATACCCCTATCTTGGGTTACAAGTCATTTTCATGTGTTTCTCTATGACGAGACAATGTTACTTAAACTTAATCCTCTTCTTTGGGGTGAATAATTCTTTTGATACATTGTTTAAAATTCATTACTCTCTTATAGGAAAGATTATTCTGTGGATACATTTCTTAAAAATAATCCCTTTTCTTTGGGGAGAATTACTTTCTAAATATATAACCCTCTAATATATACTCTAAACTGATTGGTTCCCAGACTATAGTTAGTTTAACTCTAAGTAGGTAACTCCAGAACTATTAGAGTTAGCTAACTTAAGGTTAACAACAAACATGATGTTTTCACAATTCTTTTAAAGTTAAATAGAGCTTTACCATTTGGTTCTGAAATTTAATCATGGAATCTCCAATGATCATCTTATACTTACCATTCAATTCAGAATCAATCTAGAGTAAAGTATATATCAAAGGTTCTTCTTTTGACTTAGAGTTTATTTCTATGTTGCACCATGTAGGAAAATAATTAAGTTTTGGAGTTTCTTGGGATTTCAAAGAACAAGCTGTTAGTCATCAGGACTTATCTACCAAGCTTTGCCCATAAGAGCTCACCCATAGGAGCTAGCTTACAAGAATTCGCCTATATGGCTCACCCCTGAGGGTTTTACCCATAGGGCTCATCCATGAGGGCTTTGCTCATAGAGATTCATCCATGAGGACTGCTTAAGACCTACCATGAATTCTCCTCTTAAGGTTCTCCTATAAGGATTACCTCTAAGAGTTGGTTCTAATGAATTACTCTTAGAAGTCTTGCCCTAAGTTTGGCTTCTGAAAACTAAGTCATTGGTTAGCCTTTAAAGGCTCACTAATAGGGTTTACACCATGGCTTACCTGTTGGTCTGTCACTTAGGCCTTCCTAATGGGTTATCCTTGAGGGTTTACTTAGTGGAACTCGCCCTAAAGGAGCTCGTCTCGGAGGAACTCGCCTTTAGAGAGGTCGCCCTTAAGGAGGTCTCCCACCATCCTGAAGAATAGACCAACTTCTACTACATTATATAGTTTTTTCGATAAGTATACCCTAAATCTGAAATCACTCTAAAACATTTATTTTCTTGTGCTTTTAATTGATAAATAAATTGATAGACTCTTTTCTTACACTTAGGCCAAAAACATACTTAAATTCCATGACCCTTCTTTCTAAAAATAATCCAAATCAAATCTTAAAAATTCTTAAAGGAAAGAGAAAATAACCCACTTCTTGAATCTTCATTTCTTCTTTATACAAGCATGTCAAAGCATAAATCTAGCATACAAAACATAGAATGGAAGCTTAAATCTCTCTCAAAGTCATTAAAACACAAAAATCATTCATATACCCAAGTTTAGAAACACAAGTTTCCAAGATAGTGAGAGAAAATCATATTTCCACTTGATTACCTTGTTCTAGGTGCTTCTTGTACATTGCTATTTGTGTTTTAGGTAGTGATTTAAGCCTTCCAACACTTTACTCCAAGTTTAAACAGTGCTTCTTTCTCGTTCTCTCACTCTCTTTGTCTTTCTCTCTCTCTCTCTTCCTATGTCCAACTTCTAGACTTTCTTTGTAGTACCCGTTCAGAAAAAGTTTAATGGTGATGATGATTTTTGGGATTTTCTTGTAAGGATTTAAAATAAAGCCTAAATTTGGGGGGGGAAATTTAAGGAAAAAGGGTTGAAATGAAGTCTCCTTTGAATTGCAAGATGGTCTCTGAGGCTCCAACAGTGCCATACACGTGGACTGCCCTATATGTTTTCTTTCCCTCTGTATTAGATTATTTCCACATTTGGGGAGAAAGAGAACTGCACAGGCAAAAGGAAAGAAAGGGGAAATTTTGAGGAAATCAAGAGTGAAGCTTCTGAACTCGAATTTGAGGTAAGAATCCTTTAAATAGGATTTAGAAAACCTCTTATGCATCACTTAATAATAGATTTCTGCTGCAAAATGCCCCAATTCTGTCAAAATCTTAAAGAGGAAATGAAATTAAGAAAACTTGAGTGTTTTTGGATTTTTAGATTTCTAGAGTAGATAAACTAATCTTGAGGTTTGCTTGAGCTTAGGAAGCGATTTTTGCATTGAAATGTATGATTTATAGCTTTTATTTGTCAATTTCTAGGCTTAAATCAGATTCTTCATGTTATGGTTGTGTTTTTACTCAGTACGCATATGGATTCTCTGATTTAATTGATGTTTTAGACTTATAAACTCATGGGTTTTGCATGAAAATGATTAGGGACTAAGCTTATCTAATTTTTATTTGTTATGGACTGGAAATCTAGCTGGAATTGATGGAAACCAATGTTTTTAAACTGTCAAAGAACAAGGTAGCCGACTGCCAGCATGCATTAGTCGACTATTGTGTTCTTCACAAACCCAAAAATGCATACAACAGCTTAGCAGTTAACTGCTAGGTATGCACTAGTCGATTGTCGAGCTACTGTAAAGCCTAGAATCGGACACAAAAGTGCGCCAGTTGATTGCCAGGCATGCAACAATCGACTATTAGGCCATTGTCTTTTGCGATTCAATCTTTTAGAGAGAAATTAGTCGATTTCCAGCCCCTAGCAGCCGATTGGTAACTCTCCTGATGTGGAAAAAAGTTTCAAAACATGAATTGAGCTTGAAAACCCCTTGGTTTGATTTGAATAAGGTTCAAACATCATCCTACATGAGAATTTCATGAGATGACCGATAGAAAACCAAAGAAATAGCAAGGAAAAATGGAAAATTTAGAGAGATCTTAGGGAAACCTTAGGACTAGGTTTTGCATAAATACTCATTGACAAGAATTAGAATATGAACCTTACCTATTGCTTTAAGAAAATAATTGTGAAGGAAACCCAAAGTTAAAAGAAGAAAACCTTGGTCAAAAGAGGAACAAACAGTAAAAGTAGAGTAATTTACACTCCCTTGATTTTTATTGATGTTGTGAATTACTCATCTGAATGAAAATCTTTGTATCAAAATGGGAAATGAATGCTGAAACTGAATTGATAAGTATGAGATTTTTATATGAGTATAGAATTATTGCCTGTATGTATTGAGATGCTCGCTACATGTTTGATAGATTTGGCTATTGTCTTATATGCCATAGGGACTAACTAACTTAGGGTGGACATTCAATAGCTGGTACAGAATGGCCATTGAAGGTTTTCGATGCAAACGATTTTATAAACTTAATCATTTTATCATAATTAGTCTATATCTGTTAGGGGTAACACATTAAATCAAGACAACCCTATGGAAAACTTAAGGAGTAAGGGAGGATGGTCTATACGGGATGACATATTGGTTTAAGTGTAATGTCCTATAACCCTTAGTATTAGTTGACTATGTGTATGTATTGCCATATAAACTGTATAAGGATGAGACTAGCAATGTGCACATGCCGGGGGATGCCCTGGAAGTTGGCTCTGGCCTGTCCTTGATTGGGTGATTGTTGTTATAGATCACACTCACAAAATTAGGATATTGTTTTCGGGTGATTGGTGTTACAAATCACACCCAAATAAAACCTATGATTTTTTTATAAAATGACATGCAATTGAGAAGACGATCACATGAGATTTGTGATAGATATATATATGTATGAGATTTGCAGGCATGATTTAAGAGTATGATTTCTACAGATTTAAGATGCTATACTTATGTTGTTTTGAATTGATTTCCCATGTTTATTCTGAATTGAAAGTATTTAGTAATTCACATGTATTTGAACTGATTTTTGAGGAGTCAATTTCTGTGCTTAACACAGCTGAACTTATGATTATTTTTAAAAATATTGAATTGTAAATTGCTCTACTTGGATTTACATATCTCATCAAGTTATTTGTTTAGATGGCTAGGAACAGGGGATGCCTAGGAGATAGTTGGGCATGAGAGGGATGCGAAGGATACAAGGCAATACTAGAAGTAGTGTACAATACTGAGTTGGATTTGTAGTGGGCTCAAAATTGTGTATATATATATTGATGTTGTCCCTTAGTGAATGTTTTGAAATGTAAATTTGTATAATGGATTTGATGGATTAAAATCTTAGTACTGACATGTGAATGGATTAAGTAATATGGTATAGTATATCTTAATTGTTTACTTAATGGTTGATAGAACTTCATATTCTAGAGTACTATATGATGGTAGAATGTGATATTAGATTTGCTGCACAGGGAAAGTGGTTGAGTGGGATTTGAATGGACTGCAAGGAGAGTCTATTTGGGTTACACTCAACCAGTAGCAACCCTCTGATGTTCCCAAATGTGGGAAAGTGGAAAATTTATTGTGATTTTCTATGCTTCCTTTAAGATATACTCTGATATATGTAAAGTATGATAAGGGGGTCGTACATTCTTTCTCATTTTTCTTTCTTATCAAGTTTTCATGAAGGGTCATTTTGCTATTAATTAAATTTCAAACTTATTTTCTAATTAGTCCTTAGAAGAAATTGCAACTTTATAAAGTTTACAAAAGTTCTTCCCTTCATACACTACCTTCTCACTTTATTTCTTTACTAACTCTTTAGGCTTTATTACCCTAAATGTGCCTTTTACTAAAAAGCTTCATTTCTTTTAAGTCGAACCTCATTTCAGCCTGATTTCTCAATCAAATTTTTAATGTAGCTGCTAAGTTTCTTTATAAATCATACTTATCCCTTCACACAAATATCATATCATAAAATTATTAATTTTCAATTTAGGGGATGTTACACACTAATGTTGAGCCAACATTCTTGAGCAGAGTATATTGAGCTCCCAAAAATGCTTGTTTGAAATATTCAGGAAATTACTTCAATTCAAATTTTGATGTTACTTTTTCTAATTTTCCATCATTGCTAAAATTTTCCTTGAGTTTCTCTTGAGTTTTACAATTGATGTCCTTATTTATCATAATGCTAAATTTTTCTTGTTGATCTAATTTAGATATCTCTTGCAATATAGAATTAATAGCTCAACTTGGAAAACTGAAGAAACTTCACTCCAATTTTTTCTAACATCAAACACATTGACCTTTATAACCTCTTCAACAAATTCCATGGTTAAAGCGCCCTCTTAAACATCTAACTTCGTCCTAGAAGTGCTAAAAAATGGTCTTCCCAACCAAATATCTGAATATTTCTTAAAATTATGATCCTTCAAATCTATAACATAGAAATCAGGGGGAATAACTAAATTATCAACTTGCATCAAAACAATTTCTAGTACTTCTTTGGGATGAATCACAAACTTATCAACCAATTGTTTGATTACAACTGTCTCTTTGAGCTTTTCAACATTAAGGATGGAATAGATAGAAAGTGGCATGATGTTTACAGATGCTCTAAGGTTGCAAATAGCCTTATAGACACCAATATTCCTAATTTTGCAAGGAATGACAAATATTCTCAGATCTTTGCACCAACAAGAAGAATTTGGCAAGGTATGAACACATGAAAATGGGAGAAAATGTTATTAAGGAAATTGTGTACCTTAGAATTTTCTTGATGACATCTATGAGTAGAATGTTCACTTCTACTCTCCTATATGTCTCTATCATCTCTTTTTCTTCCTTTTCTTTTCTAAATTTAGCAAGCCTTTCTAGGAAGCGAGCTCTCATTACTAAGTCATCAAATGAAATTGATGCTTTCCCTTTTGAGCATTCTTCGCCAATCTTTTCATTATAACCTTTGCCTATAATTTTGATTCTGCACCTGAGTCACATTCATGATTTATTTTTCTAGGAAACTCATCTAGTTCCTTCTCATTTCTCAATGTAACAAAACAAACACTTCGTCTAGAATTAACCTCTAATTGAGAAAGAATCTTGTCTTGAAATTCCAACTTGTTCACGACATGTTTAGCTGATTCAATTTATTTTCCAAATTCTGTATTCTTGGAAAATTTGTGGTTGGAATTGTAGAGTACTCATTGCTAAATGTCATTAGGATTCTTGAATGCTTAAGGCTAAGGACATAACCATATATTCTAAAAATGCTTCTTGTGTTCATGAAGATGGTTTCTGTGGTAGTGGTGCTACTGGTATGGGCTAGAAATCTTGAAAGTTAGGTGACATTATGATGCGCTACCAATGCAACTACACCTAAGGCAATGAACCTATTAATGCAGTCTAGTGCAATGGTGAGTATCAAGGTAGCATCCCACGGGAATGGAAAAGTCCAGAGTTACTACTTGTTCTTTGTTATTTAGCCTAAGAATAGAAGTGATTAATTTCTAGTTAAACTACTAACTAATTTCAATAATAAACAATCCAAGATGCTGAATGAGAAAGGAATTTATCAAGAAAAGAAAAACAAACTCAAAGGAGAACTATACTAGTTGGCAGACACAAAAGATATTGAATCATTGAATTTGATTTTTGCTACCCATGAATGAATTCTGAATTAAATCTAACTTCCTCTCGAGAGAATTGAATTTCTAAATCTAAGAACCTACTATTACAATCTCTTCTTAATGATTAATTTTATATCAGCATTATCATTCTAATTCATTATTATTAAGGATCATAAGAGCTTTACTCCTTAATCTGGAAATTAATTAACCTCATCTTTAAGTGAAATTAACTGTTCCTTACAATTAGATTTCTAATTTCAATTAGGATATCTCGATGCAACTAAAAGAAATTTACATAGTATTCTATACAACGTCTTATAAAGAAAACCAAACATTTTCATAATTGTAAGAAAAGTCACGAAATCAAATCCAATGTTCATACATTCAAGACAAAAATACCAACATAGTAAAGAACCCCAATGAGTTTAACAAATCTAGCTACTCATATTCATGGGTACAAAAACCAAAAAATAAATTACAAAGAAGAAAGAAGGAAATAAAAACATGCACACCCTTATTCTCTCGAATGGCGGATGCACAGCCTCAATCTCTAATCTCTTGGTAAATGAAATTTTGATTGCCTCTTGATGTGCCTCCGATCTTTTCTTCCAATCTCCTATGGAACTCTAAGGGTCATAAATCAGATGTTTAAGGTTAAAATTAGTCTCCTATCAGTCATCCTTTAGTGTCCAGAATGTGTCTCTCTACAGTTCTAAGGAAAGTGTAAGATCAAAATTGTGGCACCCATTCTCTCAGTTAACTTCTCCATTTTATAGCTAAACTCTAACATGCCCAAGCACATGGCAACCATGTCTGTGTGAAAGGTAAACACGCCCATTTTCTCACAACCAAGGCAGTGTTTCATGCTGAAAACCTCAAACACACCCATTTTAAGGACAACACAGTCATTTTCATGGAAAATAAGCCCACCATGGCCATTCCAAGGCTAGCATGGTCGTTCACAACATCATTTCGTTCAACATGGCCATGTTAGACCCATTTTCTCCAACATGGCCATGTAGGAAGGAGCATGGCCATGTTGGACACCGTTTTCTCCAACATGGCCGTGTAGGAAGAAGCATGGCTGTGATGGGCACCATTTTCTCCAACATGGCTGTGTAGGAAGGAGTATAACTGTGTTGGACACCATTTTCTCTAACATTACTGTGTAAGAATGAGTATAGGCATGTCCAACTTCAATTTCTCTAACATGGTTGTGTATGAAGGAGCATAGGCATGTCTAAGGATGTCTTCTTCTATATGGCCATGTTCTTCTATGTTTTTTGTCTATTTGGGACTCCAAAATGACTCTACTGTTGATGATGGCTTGGTAAAACTCCTAAAGTGAGAAAAGATACAAACTTAGGTGATTTTTAAAATAAAAATACATAAAATGCTCATAAAATAGACAAATAACATCAAATAAATATGTGAAAAATAAGGCACATCACATTATCCCATAGTTGAAGTTAGAATGCTCTCCCAATCCAACACACATTCTTTGTACTCTAGCTTGTAGAAGCTATCTTGTAACCATGTGAAGCATTAACTCAATTATTTGGCTCATTAGCTTACTTAATTTGAACTCCATGGGCGAACTAAACATTTCACTCATTCTCCTTATGATGTCTTAGCCATTCAAAATAAAAATATATCAGTAAGCACCATTCCCCATTAATGGTGCCAAAATGTTTTGGGTGTCAAAGCAAACAAATATAAATTTCCTACTTGCACTATATGAATTTGTGTATAGTGTGAGTAGGATCGATCCCATAGAGACTAGAGATTTACTTTTATTTTCAATAAATAGTGGCAAAAAGGGAAGAAACTAACAAAAAATAAAGGAGGGGGATTTTGATGGGATTCAAGTAAATAAAAGGAGCTCTAGAAGAGGAAGCTCTCTCTCTCTCGAGGAGGAGGAGGAGTAGGAGGAAGAAGAACCAAAGGCCAAAGTTGTGAAAATGATATGCTACCTAGGTCTGACTCTTTTTTTTTGTGAGAAATACGCCTCTTTGTAACCTTGTGGCTCTAGAAATGCTTGTGCCTCTTTTTTTCCAAGAGAAAGTGTAACATTCACTCCTTTTATTTATGAGAGATGTTTGATAGTTATTAAATAAGTTAAATGCTTGTGTATGTTGCATTAGACTGCATATAGTTACATAAGAGTGAGGGATTAAATTGAAAAGAAAAGAGCGGGGACTTGAATGAAAGAAAAAGGTTTACTGGAGGAAGCTATGTAGGCTTTCAATATTTCAAGGGTAGAAAGACGTAATTTTATCCAAAAGACTGTTTACTGAAGCTACCAGAGTTTTGAAATCTTTAGAAAAATTTTCAAGGGCAAAATGATAATTCTCCATATGATTGAAGAAGTTACTAATTAAAGCTAGATGATCAAAACACGACCTCGGCATTAGATAAGGGTTGAAGTTTCTCCAACCACCCGGACCACCTATAAATAGATGAAATTATCATACGCTTCCTCATTTTTATCCTAAATTTAAAATCTAGAGAGAGAGGGAGAAAGGGTTTCTAGAGAGAGAAAGTTAGGAAAGAAAGATATTTGCAGGAGAAAAATTCCATTGCAGGCGTAAATCTCCACTAGGAAGTGCATCTGATACTAGCAACAACAAATTAAGGTAGCAAACAACCTAATCCTCTCTATTTCAAAATTACTGTTTATATACTGAAAATTATGATTTTCATGTTATTTAAGCAAGAGAGGAAGTAAAAAAACTACATTCTTAATGTTCTTAACTACTATTGAGTGTTTTAAACTATATGGATGTACTTATGTATGATAAATCAGATTATGAAAAATGAGTTTTTATCTATATATGAAATTGAGGTTAAATCCCAGTTTGAGAGAGATTAAATAGTAATTTGAGCTGTTTATGTGTTAAATGATGCTTATTTGCTGGTATTGAGTTGATGATTATCAAAAAGGGTTTACAAATAAGTTTTTGGGTGAAAATTTGGGTAAACAACCAATTTGAAAAATAGAACATAACATAGTAGCCGAATGCTAGCCCTTGGAAGTTAACTGTCGTGTTCTTCAATTACCCAGAAACATATACAAAGCTCTAGCAGTCGACTACCAACCATTGGAAGTTGATTGCCATGCTCATCTTTTCCAAAAAATTACTAGGAACTGAGCAGTTGATTGTTAGGCCCATAATAGTCGACTTGTAGCCCTCGAGTTTGGAAAATTTTGTAGGACAGTGAGCAAAAAGTTGACTGCCATATGGGTAGAAGTTAATTAGCCAATCTCTATTTTGTATGATGAACTCAATGACCTAGCTTGACATATAATTAGCCCAAAACTCCACTCAAATAAGGGATTTAAAGCTAAAATGTGTAATGAGTAACATATGGGTTGAAAATGAAAGAGAAAGAGTAAGAATGAAATGAGAATTTAAAAGGAACAGGCATGGGATATATAAGAGAAATGAGAAAGTATTCCTAGTGTATGGATACTAGTAGGTAAGCTCATGTCGAGTGACTGATTGTCAGTATGAGACTGCCATTAGACATTACACAGTTGAACTAAATGATTTTGAAAACACTATGATGGCTATTAATTTTAAATTAGTGAACTCCCCTATGGCCATTTAAAGGAGTCACATACTTAAAGTTAGACATAATCATAACATGAGCCGAATCACCCTAGTTTATAGACTTGTGAATAGTATTTTAGGAGATGACCTATGGAAAATAGTAATCTTGTATATACAGGGGAGGAACTACCAGAGAGGTAGGCAAGGACCTCATGGGGGTGTTGAGGATGGTTGTACTTGGATCTAGTGGAGGACTCTCCAACATGTACACAGATTGCAATCAAGGACTATTGGATAATATACATATAGCAATTGAGAACTGTAGTAGTCACGGGCTACATTCACTATTGGGTGATGATTAATATGAGGAATAGTTCGCTCGGTGACTCTCCTGATTTCTCTTGTTATGATCATGATTTGGCAATGGCCATGATGATATGCTCAGAATTCCTTGTGTATACTCTTGTCTATATGTGAATATAACCCTATTACCATTATAATTTGATGATATATCTTGTGTGATAGATATGTGAAATGATATATCCTGTGTGATGGATATGTGGTATAATATATCTTGTGTGATGGATATGTGGTATGATATATGTAATGAGTTGTAATTGCATTCATAAGTATAAGATATATTGTATAATTCATGCATGGCATCCCAATAGACATGATGTATTATCTGCTGATAAAGGGATGTAGTGTATTTTCGTAATGGTACGGTGGTACAGATTAGCAGTTTTTAAAATATGTTGTTATTGCTACTAAGAAATCATTTTCATATAAATGCTGGTGTGTATCAAATGCCTAAATACTAAGTCTTGCAGGAGATAGAGGTGGGAGTAGTGGAGATACCCTTTCTGGGTTATTTCTTGATTATTAAAGAATTATGGATTATTTTTGTATTAGAAGTTCCTTCTACACCTTAGCTATATGGAGTTTTGACATGTAAATAGTTGACATAGGTACATATGTTCGATACCCTGATTCCTTATTATTGTTTTTGGAAAGGATCAAGATGATGATTTTTAGTGTACAAAAATGAGGGCATATATGTATTGAGATATGTGAGATAGGTATCCAATATTAAATAGGCATGAGTGGCAGGATTGTTGCTTCCTTACCCTAGTTGACAGATCTCACATATCTATAGGTATATGTCTTGTGAATAGAAGTTATAACTATTGTAAATAAATTATAAATGTCAATGTATATACATGTATATGTATTTTATTTCAATTATTTCCCCTGCGTAATGTGTAAGAACTCGAGTGTAGAAATCCCAAATCAATAACACTTAATTATTTAATTTGGTAAAAGTTAAATTTTACTCAGGTAAAGGTAGTAGTAACTCACCAATCCTATAGTATATTGTACTATACTATTTAATTAACTAAAAGAAACCATAAGATTGGGAGGGTTACCAAAAGAATGTCACTAAAAGTGCTAAGTTAGGCTTTTTAAACCTAGCCATTACCACAGGTGCTTTTCTGTGTAATCAAGCCTTTCCCACAGGTAAGTTATGCCCATGGGACTTTTTCTATCGAGAAAGAAAATTGCATAAATCACAACAAAAATTGAGCTATGTTATTTAAACTTATAAAATGCCAACATAATTTCTATAGCCCAAATTTCTTCACCAAATATAATGGAAATTAAGTGAATTTTAGATATACAGCTATGAAATAATGAGGTATAAAAATTTTTAGGATTGAATGGATATTTTATCATCCCATCTTATGGTTTAATTGTTGAACTTCTAATGGTTGTCCCATACTGACTACTATCATTCAATCTAAAACCTATCCATCTCTAATGCATATGCCAAGAATACTTTCATCTCTCTTTTTTGTTATTTCCTCTCAACCCATTACCCCATATTACTCGCATGTGTTCTTATTCGTGATTTAAGTGAGATTCTTGCTTTATTGCTACACTAAGTAGAGATTTAAATTCAATTCTCACTTTGCATGATAGAGGCTAATAATTCAACCGCTAGAAACCTAGCAGTTGGCTGGTAGCTTTGAGTTTAAACAGTGTTTCCAACCTGAGAGCTAGTAGTCAACTGTTAGGAGGCTGGTAATGGGCGGTGCAGTTCTTAAGTTTCTAGAGAATTAAGAACATTTCAGTTGACTACTCTTAGCGTGGAAATCAACTTTTGGGTTCTTAATCTAGTTTATAGGCAAACATAAAACACAAAAGTTGACAACCAAGGGCTGCAAGTCGATTGTTACATTATACTATGGTTTTGAAAAGCAATGTTTAATTCACTTTGACCCCCAAAATTGTGTGCTTTAACTAAAAATAAAATCATAAGCTTATTCTCTACACTTAGGCGTAACTCATAGTTTAAAAAAATAGAGAGATTTCATGGTAAAATCTAACACAAACCAAGATTTTCACAAGTTGGAAGAAAGAGAACGCAACCTAAAATTTCAGAAACAATTCCCACATGTAGCATAATTACAGTAAACATCCATCTAATTTAATATCAGAATGCAAGTTTTTAATCCCCCAATCTATGTGTAACATCCTAACTTAGTTTTAGTTATACATTGTACTTAAAAATTTATGTAGTGATTCTTCAAAATTTTCATTTTTAAGTTGGTATGTTATTCTCAAATAAGGTTGGTTACCCTTTAATGTTTAATAAAAATCTCTAAAATATGTATTTTAGACTTTATCTGAGCATCACAATAGAATTAATAATAAAAAACATGAAATCCTTAACTTATATATATATATATAATCAGCTGCCTAAATATTATAGTGTATGCATAGTTACAACAAAAGGGGCCTAAGCCCATTACACAAGTATCCACTAATTATATTAAAAATATAGAGAAAGTGCTTCAGATAGACATACACAAGAGTTTTCCTAAGTACGCAGGAGGTGGGGAAGATGGTACTTCCATTACAGCTGCCATTGATATGTCTCAGATTATGGTGAAAGTCCTCATCTGTGGGACACTAACCATCATGACTTCCATCTTCAACATTATATGATAATATAGTATCTGTATAAATGTTAGTAGGAATGAGAATTTACAATTCTCAACATGATACAGATCTATATAGTGGAAATCACATACCACAAGCATGTATTAGATCTTTCTAATCACGTTTCAAAAAATAGATATCACATCAATATAAATTCATAATTTCTCAACTCATAATAGTTTGATTGTGTAACACCCCTTATCTTGACTTAACAATGTCATAAAATGTAATAAGATAAGTGGTTAAATTATTCTTTACCTTTTTATCTCATTAATCTGCTTGAGCATATAAATCCATCATTAATTATTATTTGTTTAGGTTTGAGTTCTTTTGCTCAGGAGAACATACTTCTGCACAGTGGAAATAAAATTTCATACATTACAGTGAAATTCATAAAAACTTTTCATAATATATATATAAACTGTCTGATACATAATCCAGGATATATGAAATACCATTCATAAGGAGCAAGGAGACAACAAGACTGTCACTCAAACTCCATTTATAAAATACTATTGATGGGCAGGTCCTTCACATATTCTATCTCAAGTAAGTGCCCTTCTCCCCTTATATATATCCCAAAAATAAAAGTCTTAATTCTAACCCAAAAAGAACATATAGAATTCATGCCAAAATAAAAGGGCTACAAGTACATATCTATGGCTGTTATCTAGTTCTACGAATCATTCAGGGGGAAGTCCTATTATATACATAATGTAAATATCCTTTAATATAGTAAAAGTCCCTAAGAAAGGAACTTCTACTATGGCCAATTCCATCTTCATAATGAGGCAGTACCCAGGCATCTGATACATACCAGTACAATAGTGATAAATAATTTTCCAGCAGCTAAACAAACCATTTTCTTTCAAATAATTGATATGTACCACTATACAAATATAGAAAACCATTTTACATTATATTCTTTTCAAAACCCTTTTCAATCAATTCTATAGGTATGTTATATGTGAAACATGTGTTTATACATCTATGAACATGAGATATGCAACATGTGATATCATTAATAAAATATATGGTAAAATATTAACATTCCACATACATCAACAACTCACATTTATAATATTGTCATGTATTATCAAATATTGCAACATCATACTTAGCTTAGAGCCATTTCTTGGTATCATTCTTACTTGACCACTAAGGTGATTCATTATAGTGCCGTCACCGCTAGGGTATCATTTAATGTCATCAAGTTACTTCCACTAGGGTGACTCATTATAGTGCTGTAGAGTCTCACCACTAGGGTATTATATAATGCCATTACATACACCTCAAGGGGGATAGAAAAGTGCCATGCTCCACCCTTTATTGGTGACCTTTAGGAGGACATAAAAAGTGCCATGGTCCTTTCCTTTAGGTATCATTCATTGTATTTCTCATAATCTCTAGGGGAAGATATAAAAGTGTTGTGCTCTTACCCCTAGGATAACATTCATAACTTTGACATGTTTACCTCAAGGGGGGATATAAAAGTGCCATACTCCACCCTTTATTGGTGACTTCTCATGCCTTTCCTTTCACAATTGCAAAAAGCATTTCAGGCCATTCAATCATATTCATATAATTTTGAAAATATTCTTATTAATGGCATAACGCATGCAATTTATCATTCACCTTTAGTCATCACATCATTTTTCCCTATTTTGCTTAACATAGGCCACTTTAAAATACATATTAGGCCACTTTCATTAACACATAAATTTAGTCATTCAAGGGAAAAATAGACATAGCATTCGGCCAAGGCAAGAAAAATATGAAAGATTGGTATTTCCAAGCTATTTGGTTCATTTCTAGCATTCTTTTTGCCATTTAGGCATTATGGCAATATTTTTAATAATTATGCATAACACTTTCTCACACTTCAAAATGGGTAAGTGTACATTTATCCTTCCTTTTCCACACTTTTCTAGCTCATTTTTCATGCCAAACATGACAATGCACCTAATCTCACAACTTCACATTTTTAAGCACACTTTCAAGGTGAAATGGTAAAATTTTAAAATGGTACATTTGTCAAAAGCATGAAATTACCATAATTTTCTCTCTCCTCCTTTCTTATGACTAAACTTATAAGTTTTTCTAGTCACTTTTCAAATGGATTTCAGCACCATTGCCATGGATGCTCTCAGCCAATAAGGGTAAGGTACACTTTCATGGTTAATGGTGAAGTTAGAAAATGGGAAAAGTGTCAAGACATTAAGCTAACCTAATTTTCTCTCTCTTACCAATTTATAATAAGATCTTCCACCCTTTTTAGACACCTTTTCAAGCCAATTTTAGCACGCTCACCATGACATGCTCTCAGCCAAATGGAGAAAAGCATGAAAATGAAGTTGTTTCTCCATGACAAATATTAGGGTTTTTCAATAGTTAGGTTCCAATCTTGAGAAATTTCAATCTCTCATGTTTTCAAGCATCTTAACATGTCCATATTCATAAACACAATAAGATTTCAACATATGCAACACCCACTCAAGGAAATATTCCATAAGAATGTAGAGAGAGAAAACCCTAACCTTCTTGCAAGTTTAAGAACACTTTAATCAAACCATATAAAAAAGAAAATAAGGGTTTAGGAATGTTTAGCTACCTTGAAAATGCAAGAAGTGTGTGATTTTCCAAGTGGTTTAACTTGATTTTCCACTTCCTTTTCCTTGGTATACCTTTCAACCAGCACCCTTTCTTACTCTCTTCTTCGACTTCTTCTTCTCCTAAAGGAAGAAGATGACTTAAATTAGGGTTTTGGTGAAATAACCAAAATACCCTTGGTATAAAATGACTAATTTACCCTTACCACTTCTCTTTTTCAAGAATGGCATCCACTCTCCCTAGGATTGTAATTTTGTGGAAATTCCATAGGCTAGGACAATTCTACCCTTATAATTTTTGAAATTCTAGATTTACCCTTCATCTTTTTGGAAAATTACCATTGTGTCCCTAAGAAATTACCATTTTACCCTTTATGTCTAAATGGCCAATTTAACCCCAATTTTCACCCTTTTCAAGTTTAATGGGAAAAAATTTCATAAATAAAGTTTCATAAGACTTATTTTTATGTGATTACTAATTTATCTTTCTTTGACAAAATTACCATTTTGCCCTTTATACCAATACTATTACATTTACCCTTATTCTTTTTCCTTTTTAAAATAAAAGGGTAAAGACTTTCCAATTCTATTTCTAGGAAGTATTGAGGTAAAAATTAAATTTTCTATCTTATGAAAAATACTAATATGCCCTTAGGGTTAAATTACAACTTTGCCCATTCTACCATCAAAGGGGACATCATCACTTCACACTAAATTCTTCTTCTCTCTTAAATGAAAATGAGAAAAGTCCTTAATGTAATTCAATGAAATAAGAAAATAAAAATTTATTTTCTCCTTTATAGTAAAATTATTATTTTGCCCTTCTATGATAAAAGTAGTTCTATCTTGATGAAAATGCCCATTCTATCCCTTTAATGAACCATCCTTATCATTACATAAATAATAACATTGAAATGTTCAATCAATGAGAATAATAATATCATAATAAACCTTAAAGTATTAAAGGTGGATGTTACAAATTGCACTTACCGACCATAAATCTTTAGGGCCTTAGGCATGTCATGTTATTTCATTTACTTGAGCTCTTCTTAGTCTTTTGCAACCTTGGCAACTAATCCCAAGGTGTCCCTTGGCATATACACAAATCTAGTGCCATCTTTCATATATTGGGATCATTATGCACCCTTTCTTTAAGCTCATCATGATAGGATTATTGCAATACTCTGTCCCTACATGTCTTATACATATATTAACCCATAGGAGAGATGTGCTACTCACTTATCTCTTCATTGTAATTTCTTGAGTTCATTTTTAATTTTTTACCCAAGACCATTTAATTAGTTCATTTATTAGTTTGCGTGTCTCTCAGGTATCTCACTCTTTAATAATATATCAGTAGAAGCTTAACAAAATTACTTACCTATATTGGTATAGCATGGTAGAACTATATATATATATAAACTAGAGAAATATTTACATAGCCTAAAATAAGGATGAGAGCTCATGAGATAACAGGCCTACCTCATAAGACCATCTAATCCATTATGGGATACTGGTCATCTATTCATACCTATAGTTATATATATTTAACTACATACATATGGTCAGAAGTTGACCCTAAACCCCACTGTCTTATATAGTATCTACTAACCCCCTTAAAGCCATCCACAAAACAAGCTAGGGTAACGGGGTCCCAAAATAAAAGAAAGGCCTTATCACCTTCCACCTCAGCTCGTTGGGCGCACTGGTGGCACAACTACGATCCAAAGCAACACATCATCGATCCTAATAAAGTACCTAAGGTTGGGCACTTCAAATACCTCCACGTTCACCTCTATGGTAATGGTATATCTAAATGTAACATCTGCTCCTAATAATTACATTTTATGATGACGTTATTATTATTATTACTATTGTTAGTATTAATTGTGTGATGTTAAGGACGATTTATCAAGGAGTTAGAATGGACATTTTTACCATTATATAATCACTTTTGTGATAAAAGAATGCAATTGGAAATTTGGTGAGGAAGGGTAAAATAGTAATTTTACCATGAAGGGAAAAATTAGTTTAATCCTTTTATTTCATGAATTTACATCGAAGGATTCTCATTATTTTAATTTAAGAGAGAAGAAGAATCTAGTTATGTAAGAGATTACTTACATTTGATGTCAAAAGGCAATTTCCCCGAGGAAGGGCAAAATCATAATTTCACCCTAAGGGCATATTAGTAATTTTGCATAATGTAGAAATTTTAAATTTTATCTTAAATATTTCAAGAAAAATAGAAATTAAAAATCCTTATCCAAGTATGCTTCAAAGAAGAAAGAAAAAAAAGGGTCAAATGATAATCTTTGGCATAAAGGGCAAAATGGTAATTTTTCTAAAATAAGGGTAAATTGATAAAATCATAAAAATAAGTTTTATAAAATCTTATTTAAGTGATTTTTATACCATGAAGCCGAAAAGGGTGAAAATTGGAGCTAAAATGGCCAATTTGGACTAAATAGAAAAATGGAAAATTTCTTAGGGGCATATATGCAAATTTCAAAAAGTTAAGGGACCACTTTGCAATTTTGAAACTCTTGAGGGGAAGAAAAGTCCCAGACCATGGAAGTTGCATAAGATTACATTTTCAAGGAGAGTGAATGCCATTGATGAAAAAGAGAAGAAAAAGGGGCAAAATGGACATTTTAGCACCAATGGCATTTCTATAAATAACCTAAATTCTAAATTTCAGCCTTCTTCTTCCTCCATGTGCTAGAAGTGTCGAAGAAGAGGGGAGAAGGAGAGGCTGGCCGAGTTGCTTCATAGACTTGGAGAAGAAGGTTTTCACACCAACACAACTTGGAGATTTCACTTATTTTTCATTTTCAAGGTAGCTAAACATGCCTATGCCATTCTTTCCTTGTTTTATGGTGGTTTATGGTGTTTTAAAACTTGCAAGAATGATGGCTTTTTCTCTCTCTAAATTTTTATGGTTGATTTGCATGATTGGGTTTGAAATATGTTGAAAACTACTTGTGTTTATGGCTATATACATGTTGGAAAGCTTGAATACCTAAGAGATGGTGAATTTTCATGGATGGAACCTTAGTCTTGCAAAACCCTAACCTATACCAAGGTTGAAATGGTATTGTATAGAGTGAGAAAATGATTTTTTTTGCATGGTTTTTGCTTGAATATGATTGTGTTGTAAGCTAGGCGGTGAAATAACTCCATTTCCTTGCATTCTTCACTTTGGCCGAATTATTGCTTGTGAAGGGTGCTGAAATTTGGTGGAATTTGGTTAAATTAGTGTTAGAAAAAGTGTGAGAAAGTGTTAGAAAAATGGTAAGAGAGAGAAAATCTAGGTAAGTTAGTGTTTAAGCATTTTTCCCATTTTCTAATTTCACTATTAACCATGAATGTGTGACTTACTCATCTTGGCCAATTTGATGCATGTAAGTGGTGCTGAAATTTTGCTTGAAAATGGCCTAGAAACCATATAAATTTAGTTCCAAGAAAGGAAGAAAGAGAAAGTTATGGTAATTCTATGCTTTAGCCATTTTACCAATAAAAAGTTTTACCATTTCACCTAGAAAGTGTGTATAAACATGTGAAGTTGTGAGGTTAGGTATATTGTCATGTTTGTTATGAATAATGAGCTAGAAAAATATGAGAAAGGATGGCCTAAAGTGTACTCACTTAATTTTTAGGTGTGAGAAAGGGTTAAGCATAATTATGGAAATTGTTATCATAATGTTTTGATTGGTGAAATTAATACTAGAAATGCATCAAATGGGTTAAAAATGCCAATCCTTCATGCTTATCTTGCCTTGGTTGAATGCTATGTATAATTTTCCCTAGAATGACTAAATTTCTATGTTAATTGAAAATAGCCTAAAGTGCTATTAAAATTGGCCTATGTTAAGTGACAAGAGGGAAAATGATGTAATGGTCAAGAATGAATAATAAATAGCATGAAATTTTGCCATTGATAGCAAGATGTCTAAGTTCATGTGAAAGTGACTAAATAGCATGAAAATGCTTAAATGCAATTATGAATGCTAAAGTTAAAGATCATAGAGGAATGATCTGGTGAATACCTCTTAAGACCAAAATTATGAGGAGGAATGATCTGATGTATACCTCTATAGTAAGTTACCTTGTGGGGAATGATCTAATGTATACTCCCAAGGGATAAAATGTAGGAGGAATGATCTGGTGTAAATCTCCAAAGAACATCATGATGTGGAAGGGAATGATCTGGTGTACACCTTTCCAAAGTAAAGTATTTCTGTGTGGCCATAAGTTGTATTGCATGAATGTGACTTTTGTGAATATGATTTAGAGATATAAGCATTGAAAGCTTGTTGTCCATTCCATGAATGACATAATTTGTTGCATATCTCATGTCTATAGATGCATACACACATGTTTCACATACATCATACCCAGGGATCCATATGAAAAGAATTTTGAAATTTAACTAAATGTAAAGGTGTTTTTTGTATTATTACAATGGTACATATCAATTATTTTAAATATATTGGTTTGTTTAGCTACTGGGAATATATTTCTCATTATTATACTGATATGTATTAGATGCCTAGATATTGTCTTATAATGGAGATCGAATTGGCTACGGTGGAAATTCCCTTTTTAGGAACTTTCACTATTATAAAGGACGTTTATGTTATATCCATCTTTGAATTTCCTCTAGAGTAAATTAGACACTTAAGCATGTAGTCATAGCCCTTTCTTTTGGTCCTGATTCTATATAGTCTTTTTGGGGTTAGAATTGGGACTACAATTTTGTGTTGTACATAGAGGGAAAAGGGCATATGTATAAGGATGTGTGAAGGACCTATTCCTCCATGATATTTTGTAAAAGGAGTATGAGTGGCAGGCTTGTTGTCTCCTTACTCCTTAAGGATGGGTACTTCATCTATCCTAGTATATTTATACAAAACAATGTACCAAATAGTTATGAAAATATATGTATAGTGGAAAAGTTTTTATATATTCTGTTGTGATGTACGTATTTTTATTCCGTTATGCCAAAGCATGTTTACCTAAGCAAAAGAACCCAGACCTAATTGCAAAATAAATTCATGATGGATTAAATGCTCAGGAGTAATTAATGTAATTAAAGGCTAAAGATAATGTAACCACTTATCTGAATGAGTATTATAACGTTGTTAAGATAAGATAAGGAGTGTTACACTAACCATCTAGACACATCAATGCACAGGTGAGTTGGGAAACTCAATAATCAAGTAAACTAGTTTGGAATCTTACCATTGATGGTACCATCTAGGAATCATCCAGAAAAACATGCATTTTTAATACTTTCCAAGAAATAATGGATGCTATATAGGATATGTCATGCCATGTGTAATATCTACCCTTAGATAGCTAAACAGGGACCTCTAGATTAATTAGGAGTAATTTAACTTTATGAATTTATGTGTTTTAAATTCTTTTTCTTAATGTAAATTTTTAATTGTTAAATTTGTGATTTTAGGAATGGGGCATGCATGTGTGATTCTTAAAATTTTATAGGGATTAAATTTATATTAATTAAGCTCTTAAACTAAAATATGATGAGAAACAAGGGAGAAAAAATAAATAAAAGTGAAGGAAGACATGCTATAAAATACACCTCCCTTCATTTAGAAGAAAATATTGAGAAAAAACAGAGAGGGAGAGACCATGGAGAAGAACCAAGTAACCCCAAAAACTCTCATACATTGCTTGGAAAACACCATTACGAGTAGGATTTTAGTGTAAGGAGACTGGTTGGGTATGAAGCACTCTTTGCATGTGAGTGGGAAGCATCATTTATGGAGCCAAAAACCCTACAGAGATTTTTGATGAAGAGGAACTTTAGGCAAAGACCAAGTGGGTTGTAGCTCAAGAGCAAGGTAGGATAGTTCTTTTATTTGGTACTACCTTTAAGATGATTTTAATGGTGTTTCATTCACATGAAAACTGTTGTTATTTTTGGATTGAGGCTGAAAACTGAGAGGGAAGGAATAGTTGTATAACACTCTAAAACAAAGCAGTTTATATGGGTTGTAGTTGCCAAATACCATAGATTTTTACAGAACCAAATGTGTTGGGAAGAGGGTTGAGTTGCCCAAAATTTTTGCAGAATTTTAGTTCAATAGATTTCCCTATAAAATTGTAAATTCATAGAAAATTTCATAGGTTTTCATGTATGTTAGTTGCTAGTGAATTTAATAAAATTGATGTTGAAATTAAAAGCTAAGTTCTACACTTGTTATGTTGTTATTTGGGCTATTTTGAGTGATTAAATTCTGTTGAAGTTCTACTATCAACAAATTGTTGTATCCATGTAAAAGAGTTTTAATGGAAATATTATAGGGTAAACTAGCATGAACATAAGAAAGTTGATAGCAAATTCCTATAACCATTTTGTGTAAATTGAGTGTTTCAGAATTTGGCTGACTTATGGGAAAATTTTTATGGTAAATGTGAAAATAATACAAAATTATTAAACTAGGGTAGTGGAACAAAATGCATGCTTAGTTAGAGGAAAATATGGTGTAGGATGGGTGTTTGGTGGCACAAATTATGAATAAAAATGATGGGCAAAATCATGTGGAACTTGGTACTAGTGCTTCATCAAGGTCAAAATTACCCATAATTTTGATATGCAATACTGTAGAAAATAGGACAACATTAGGCATGAAACACTAATCAAAATGTGGGGATGGTATAGGCATATTAGGAAGTGCATAGGGACACAACCTAGTGAGTTTTTGTAGTTGTAATTTTGATTTTCATTGCACTATTTAGGACTATTTTGTTGCTATAATGATAGAAAATTTTGATGAAAATGGCACACCTAGAACAAAACCACATTTCTTACATGGTCTTGGTTAGATACAAACATTAGGCGAAATTGAGTGCTGAATTGTGATGACTATGGGACAAAATCGTGAGGGATGATTCTATATAAAATTAGTGGGTTGAAAAGAAGGTTAGATAGCATTAAAAATATTAAGGAAAAACTTCAGTAAACTATCGTAACCCGAAAGAAGAGAATATCACATCTAAAGCATGTTGAGTGGGGTAGTTTGGAGTGAAAACGTGGGTAGTTGTGTAAGGGAAATCGTAAGATTTGTAATAACTGAGGCTGTTTTCAAAAGATAAAATCAAATTTTGACGCTAATTTCATGTAAACTAAGTCTGGCATAATTTTTGAGGTCGACAGCTGAAACCAAGAGGCTTTTAGAAGACAAAAATGCAATCTAATGAAAGGAAATGCAACCCAGTGATTAGAGACTGACAGACGAAGTTTTGGACTTTAGTTTCTTAGAAGAAGGCTGAAACCTCTGCATGGGAACTCGTGCCAATGTCTGGATGGAAGAAGACATCTCGAAGATCTCTCGGGTGGCCCGAGAAAAGCCAAAATCACCCCTGGGAGCTTTAAATTCACCGAAACCCCGCCATTTGCATAACTTTCTTCTCTCTCGTCACTTCACTTTCTCTCTACTCTCTCTCTTCCTTCCTCCACTGTGCACCACCACCTGGGCCACCGTGGGCCACCACCTAACTTACCAACTGACACCCCTCGCCACCCTCGACCTCAGGCAACCACCCACGGCCGCCAGAGTCACCGAAAAATAAAGTTTTCTCCCTTCGTCATGTGAAATCTTCGCCAGCTGGGATCGCCGCCATAGGCCACCATCGACTATCACCGCCACCACCAGCGTGTAGGACAAGCTGCTAGCTTCCTCCCCCAGCTCGTAGCCATCAAACAGAGCCTCCATGAGCACAAATCGAGAGAATTTCTGTCCGTTGTGCGTTAAACTTTGAGGTCAGAAAATGCCATCTAAACGGTCGTGAATCACCGCGCCACTACCATATTCAGACTCCTTATCTTGAGGGCTTCACCGTGGTGTGATTTTTGAGGCCAACCGCACCCGTCCGCCATGCGCCGCTGTGCACCACCGTGCACCGCCTTGTTCCACAGTGCGCCGCCACTGAAGAATCCAGAAAGACACCCGAGAGACACTGAGATTGCCCCGGGACAGATTTCCATCATTCGGCAACCCTGGTAAGGTCCGATTCACCTAAACCTAATGAATTTTGATTAAATTAGCTATCGAACGTGAATAGGAAATAAACTAACTTAGGAAATTGTATAATCGAACTTAGGATCGTAAAACGGATGACGTAACGAGCTTAAATATTCATTTAAATGTCTAAGAAATTGATTAGGCTCAAAATTAGAGGATACGAGAAGTCTCAGATTGATTTGGAGCAAATGAAGACCAGGTAGGATATTTTACGCTTCTTGAACATTAGAATTGATTATGTGGATACCTAAACGCTTAGATTTAATTGTATGGATTTATGTGCTGCTTTCAATGGACTAAATTGCATGCCTGTGTGCTGAAAACCCCATTTGCATGTTAGATGAATTGTTTATCAAGTTTAGATGCCATTAGGACGGATTTACTTAGGGTAGGGAACTTAATAGCCGGTGTAGGACGACCGTTAAGTATCCCGAATGCAGGAGATTTCATAAATATATATATTTTAAACAGATTTAGCCTGCATCACGTTAGGGATCACGCGGTAAATCAAGACAACCCTAATAAAGGTTTAAGGAGTATAACGGAGGAAAACCTACACGGGGAAACGTTGTGATATAGGCGTAATACCCTAGGACCCTGAGGGATAGCCGATCATGAGCATATGAGTTTGAATATACTGTATAAGGATGAGAATTGGCGTATGTGCACATGGTAGGGGATGCCCTAGATGTTGATTATCATCAGGTCCTTGAGTGAGTGATTGGTGTTACGGATCACACTCACAACATAGGTGAGATTTGGGTGATTGGTGTTACGGATCACACTCAACGATAAGAGATGAAATTTCTCTAGACGACGTGCAATTGGATGATTTTAGATTTAGTCGCAGAGGATTTGTGGCCGACATGGATTTAGATACACCAGGCATAGGATTTAACCTGATTTCGATTATCGATTTTTAAAGAAATAGATTTTTATGATTTCTGAGAAATTTTCGTGATTTCCATGCGATAAAATAATTTTTTAAAGATAAGGTATTTCACGGATTTTGAACTGATTTCGGGAAGTTGTTTTCAGTGCTTGCACCACTGAGTAATCAACTAGATTTTGAACTATATTGTAAATTGTAAATTATTCTACTGGGATTTCATATCTCACCAGGTTGTTTACTCAAATGAACAGGAGTAGGGACCTAGACGCTAGTTGGGCAAGGCATTGGTGATAGATAGGAGAGCAGTGTAGTCTAGGCTTGAATAATGATGTGTATATATGTATCCTATGGTTGCTGTACTGTATTTTGTAATTATGATGTATTTTAATATTGAATGGATGTAATCTACTATGTTAATGACTGGTTGTACTTTTGGATATGTTCGAAATACAGGGGAGACTCTGCCAGATTTTTGACAGGGTTTACCGCTGTAAACGTGTGAAATTAAGTTAGAATTTGCATGAATAAATTGTACATTGTATGTATGGACTTTAGTTTATCATTCCAGAGTATTTTATAATGACTGTATGTATAAATTTTATATTTGCATGTGAATTAGGGTTGAACAGAATCTGAATGGATGATGGAATGTCTATTTGGGTTACGCTCAACCAGTAGCGATCCCCTGACATTCCCACATCGGGAATAACTATTTCTAAAAACCATATGCTTCCGCTAGTCAGATAGAGGATAGTATATTGTGGATTAGGGTGTCATTACAAGATTCATTTAAAAGTAAAACTAGGGAAAAAGGGGAGAAGAGTGGACGTGCTAACCCATAAAGAGAACAGGGCAAATACCTTACACACAAAGAATTGGGAGACATATTCCACTTCCACAGGTTACCTAGGAAGAATGTAGAAAGATTTGTAAGTTGAAGTGAGAAGGGAATAAAGAACACCCATAAGATCATAATGAGTTGAAAATAAAGGGGTGTGATGGAAAATCAAAAGAAGGGAATAGAGAAACACATGGGGGAAATTTTGCATAAAATCCTGATAAAAAAGAAAGGAAATCTTAGGGAGAAACTTAGTGATGATAGCCTTAAAGTGAATTGTAATGTTGTAACACTTGGCTGAGATGCACATACTAACAAGAAGGAAATGTAAGGATAAAAAAAAATAGTAATAAAACCTTAAGAGATTTTTAAGGGGAGGAGACTTGACAAAAGACTAATAATTTAGCTTAATAATTAAACATAGTGGTGTTAAAAATAAAAGAGAATAGGGGGAAAGGTGAGGACCCATGGACATTAATTCATTTAGGTAATTGGAACTCATATAGTTCCAAAAATCTAGAGGTAGAGAATTAACATTATCTAAGAATATGTAGAATACAAAGTCTAGAAGATGTTACCTTTTAAATTAGGAAAATTATGGGTGCCATGCACACTTTATGAATTGATATTATAAAAATGTATGTGTGTATGTATTTCAATTTTAAATTTTGTCATGGAAGAATTATGAAAGACAAGAATAAATTTTAGTGATAATAATGGTGTGTTACTATCCCTTCTACCCAAGTCAATTTTAAAATTTTTTCCAAGTTGATTAATTGAGTTCCATTTGGGTTGGTCTCTACTCTCGGGTTCTCTCAACATCATAGCGAAATAAATATATATAGAATACACCTGGATTAACTATACATAAACATGCATCCTTAATTAAATATAATCAATTAACTATTGGGCATGGAGGCAACAATCCTGCCACTCATAACCCATCATTTAGTCTATTCATCAATCTAGCCTAATTCCTATAAAGATAAGTTAGAATAGGCTATACAAAATAATTCTACACTAGCCTTTCTCAAAATATCATGAAGGCTAGCTCTATTCTACCATGTACTTAAGCTATTCAAATTAAATACGTCGTATGCTCAGAATGGACTCTTCTTCCTACCTTACCTCTTTCTCCAGCCCAAGGGAACCTACACATCTGATACATGCTAACATTAGAGTGAGAAATGAATCTCAATAGCAATGCAACCTGTTACGAAATCCATTGACTTATACCACCATGCTCACACAGAAAACTTTACATATACTTTAGGGTGAATCGGCCCATGCCCATGGTTATACTTAACTCTAAGTATGTGTTTCTCATATAACCTTTGGGAGATAACACTAACTTAAAGTTCGTAACCATCACATACCGACAATTGGTCACTCGATCATAAGCCTATCTACCCTAAGGTATACACTGAAAATACTTTCCTCTTTCCCTTTTTGTGTTTTCTTCTCTCTCTTTGTTTCATTATCACCAGGGTCTCATCACCCAAAAATCTTAGTTTCCTTGCTTACCTATGTTATGAGCCCTTAATTAAGTTAGTATGAAGAATTACTAAGCTCAATTGCCATTAAAAACATCATTTTGCAAGTCAGAGGGCTGACAATCGGCTGCTGGAAGGCTAGCAGTCGACTGCTGTCTCTCTGTATTCCTCAAGTGCCAATCAGTAAGCTAGCAATCACTGGCAGCTGGCTAGTTGCTTTCTAGAATACGTCTTGGGAAAAAATAAGAGCACGACAGTCGACTGCTTAATGCAAACTCGGGCCCGACAGTCGACCACTAAGAATCTGTCAGTTGGCTGCTAAGCCTCTGTCCACACTTCTGGGTTTTCTAGGAACATGACAGTCAACTACCCCATACTTAGCAGTTGGTTGTTATGCTCTGCTATAGTTCAAAAAGCATAATT
This sequence comes from Senna siamea, assembly GCA_031216115.1. Taxonomy (NCBI): domain Eukaryota; kingdom Viridiplantae; phylum Streptophyta; class Magnoliopsida; order Fabales; family Fabaceae; genus Senna; species Senna siamea. Next base: position 19,510,866 of record CM062354.1, read on the forward strand.
TTGATAATACCCAGTCCAAAATGCATTCCATTTTCAATTCTAAACACATGAGCTTAATTTTCATACAACAAACTTTACTTCTCATTAAACATTTCTCATCCATTAGCTCAAACATGGTACATTCAAGGAAAACTAGTCTATATCTCTAGATGAACACAACCCAGCCCTTCCAATCTATTACAAGCACATATATGAGCATACATTCAGCAACACAACATCCCATAAAAATTGAAAAGCATACAGAATGTAGGTTTAACCCCAAACTTAGTTCAAACATTCAGAAATTCATACTTTTCCAATAATAGTAAACTTCTAGAAAAGAGAGTGGTTTAGGATGAATTGCTACCTTGATTCCTTGCTAAATGTATGTGTTTGATGTGTTAAAAGACTCTCCCATTATTGTAGAACTAATTTTCAGCTTCAAATCTGCCTTTTCCTTCAACAAAACTCCTCTCTTGTGCCTTAACTCACCCTTTTCTCTCTCTAGTCGCCCTTTTACTTCTCTCTCTCTAAAAATGATGAAAGTGGGAAGTGTATAGAAGGTTTAGGGTTCAGCTGGGTTAAAGAGAAAGTTTGGGTATTTGCTCTTTGGTCCCTGAGCTGTTTTGCACTCTTGGAACCACTCACATTTTCCCTTTTCAATTTAGTCCCTAATCACCTCTTGCTACACCTTCATGTATTTCCTTTCAATTTAGTCCTTAGGCTAATACAAATATATGCACTAATGCAACATACACAAGCATTAAGATTAAATTAACAACTAACAAACATCTCTTTAATCATACTAGGAGCAAATGTTACATCCTTGGTTAGTGACCAAGGTCTTAGTAGACCAATATGGCGCCAAAGAGGGGCAAAGAATCAAATTAAAGGTACTCTATGTAACACCCCATATTCTCTTGATTAGTCTAAATTAATGTTTCCTCAATTAATTGGATGAATTTTCTTGTGTGATTTAATATTTAGAATAAATATGTTAAAGGATGACACTTTCAATTCCTTGAGGTACTTGATTTAATTTTTTCTTTTCTTTCATTTAACTAACCGAAGTACCAGAGGAGAAAAGAGTATAGCCAATTTAAACATACATGCACGTGAAATTGGTGAAGGGAACGAAAAGAGTTGGCATCCAACACATATATATATATACACATATGCATTTGGTGGAGTGAAATGGAAGCAAAGGAGAGACATGTGGCATTAAAACTTTCCTCCTTCCCTTTAGCATTAATCTCAATGTGACCGAGTTCAAGTGAGGAGCTTAGTTTCCTAGGATTTCGCCACCTAAGCACCATGTGAAATAGGAAGAAGGATGTAGATTTTAAATATATATATAACCACACGGCTAGGAAAATTGGGAAATGCAAGGAATTTATAGTAATTAAATATATATATATAGATACACGTGTATTTGGAAGAAAAGGTGCAGAATTTAACCAAATTAATATATGTGTGGGTGTACGGTGAAGTAAGAGTACAAGAAAGGAGAGAGACATGGGACACTTGACTTCCTTCTTTCCTTCTATTTGTTTACATACAAGGCCACCAAGGGATGAGAGTAATATACTTGAGACAAAGGAAAGTGCATGCCATACGCCTTGCGTGAAGAAGAAAGGAACGTCTAATACAAGTCTTCTTCCCCTCCCTTGTGTTACCTTCAAAGTGCATGACAAGGGAGACTAACATGTGCCTTGCATGAACCATGTGCTTGCATGAGGAGGTTTGCATGAATTCATTTCCATCCTTCCCTTTTTTCACCACCAAGTGATGGAGTAAACCTACATGCATGAGGCTAAGACGTGAGACTGGCGTGGAAGGAGCAGCTTACATGGAGTAGAAGCTTTGCATGCACCTTCCTCTTTCTCTCCCTTGGCGTGATGGAATGGATAACCTAAGAGTACAAGGAAGTGGCTTGTACTTGGTCATACGTGGGGCTACTAAATAATAAAATTAAGGATGAAAGGAGGTAGCATTCCCTTTTAGCTGATTAAACAAATACAATAAGGGGAGGGAATTAGATGGCATACGGCAATACCACTTGGCAAGCGAGGGAGAGAGCAGCGTGAGTTTTTAGAGGACACACCAAAGCTTTTGTGAGGAGAGAAAGAACTTAGCCGAGAAGGGGAGGAGTAAAGGGAGAAAATCAAAGAGGAACCCAAGATAATCTCATCCTAGTTCATCCTTGAGGTATGGCCAAAGGTGCTCTACACATGTGACCTAGTGAGGTGTGACCGAAGGTGCTTCACACCTGTGACCTAGTGTTCACTATTATAAAGGTAGCCAAGTGTCCATGATCCTTGGGGTGTGGCCGAAGGTGCTCTACACATGTGACGTAGTGAGGTGTGATCAAAGGTGCTTCACACCCATGACCTAGTGTTCACAATTATAAAGGTGGCCAAGTGTCCACGATTCTTGAGGTGTGGCCAAAGTTGCTCCACACATGTGACCTAGTGAGGTGTGACCGAAGGTGCTTCACACTTGTGACCTAGTGTTCACAATTATAAAGGTGGCTAAGTGTCCAAAATTTGTAAGGTGTGCTCGAAGGTGCTCCACACATGTGACCTAGTGTAACGCCCTTATCTAGTATTACACTTCCTTCGATGTAAATAGATAAGTTCAATACATTATTCTTATCCTTTCATTTTTAAGTCTGAGCAGTTATACCATTAAGTATTATTTAAGTGGATTACATTCAGGATCTTTTGCTCAGATTAAGCCTCTTATGGACAGCGGAATCAAATTACTATACTACACAACAAAAATTTTAAACTTGTATATATTACAACTGATAAACATCCAATAATCAATGTTCATTACATCCTTTGTAAACATGTACCAAGATATATGAAGTACCCATCCATAAGGAGTCAGGAGACAACAATCCTGTCACTCAAACCCCTTTATAAATAATGGGAATGAACTGGTCCTTCACATATCCTTTTCCCAATAATTTTTCGTACCCTTTTGTATACACAGCCAACTGATCGTCCTAATTCTAATCCATAACATCTAGAATCAGGATCCAAAAATAAGAGGTTACAAAAAAATTACTTTGATAAAAAATAAATTTTATCTCCCTGAAACTGCTAAGCGTCTGCATCTGGTACATATTACCATATAAATGAGAAACACGAGTTTTCCAGTAGCTTAACAATTCAGAGTTTAAAAATCAACTAATATGTATTAGGGTGCAAGAACCAAAATGTTTACTTCTAAATTCTTGGCATTTAAAAACATAGCATTATTCATAATGCAAATTGGCATGCATTGTGTAATTATTGGAAATGTCAATGTCGTAAAATAATGTTCTTTTTAGTAAAAAATCTTTGTATGCTATTAACATGTGATCACCAAAATGAACAAAAATCATTTGTGCTTATCATTCTTAAAACTTACCTTTATAAATTTATTGTGCACACTTGGGCACTTGCCCACCTTTATAAAGTTTCTTGTGCACACTTGGGCATTCTTGTGACACTTAGCCACATTTATAAAATCTTGTGCACACTTGGGCACTTTTGTGGACACTTGGCCACCTTTATAAAATTCTTGTGCACACTTGGGCACTTTTGTGGACACTTGGCCACCTTTATAAAATTCTCGTGCATACTTGGGCACTTTTGTGGACACTTGGTCACCTTTATAAAATTCTTGTGCACACTTGGACACTTTTGTGGACACTTGGCCACCTTCATAAAATTCTTGTGCACACTTGGGCAATTTTGTGGACACTTAGCCACCTTCATAAAATTCTTGTGCACACTTGGGCACTTTTTATCTCTTTTTAAACTCTTTATTAGATTTATTTATGACAATGTTGCCTAAGTCAATTTAGTTCTCCATTCTTGAAAATAATCATAATATGAAATTCTAATAAATTTCAAGAGTGAATTTCCCATCTTTGAAAACTAATCATAATATAACTTTCTTATGGAATTCCAATGAATTTCAAGAGTGAATTTTTTCCATTCTTGAAAAATAATCATGATCTAACTCTCTAATAGAATTCTGATAAATTTCAAGAGTGAATTTTTCATCCTTGAAAAATAATCATAATATAAATCTCTTATAGAATTCTAATAAATTTCAAGAGTGAATTTTCCATCCTTGAAAAATAATCATAATATAAATCTCTTATAGAATTCTAATAAATTTCAAGAGTGAATTTCATGAACTTGGTCTAAAGGAAATTCAAGAAAAATGGACTATGTTGCAATCCAACTTTTCCTTTTCTATTCCTTAATTAACGCCATTTAAATGGTGTACCCTCTTTCATCCATGGTCAATTTTCTACACCAATCATAGCTAAAAATTCCACATTAATTTAGTATAAGCTCATCTTCCAATAGACCAAAAGGGAGATTTTTATGGAAGAGAACATGGTTTTCAAAATCATACATCTTTTTCTATCATATTTAACTATAGTTTATAATGAAAATGTCATTGACTAACCATAATACTCCCATAAACAACAATATTCATGTCATCACACCAACCAACATCCCAATCAATCATACATGCTTAGCCAACATAACATGCATTTTATCAAGAATGTAGGGAATTCAATCATGTTCCATGGAAAACTTGTAGATCATGATGATTATATATACTAAAGCATGGAACACAATAAAAAAAAATTGTTAACCTACCTCAATAATGCACTAGAGTGGCTTAATTTGGCTTTCTCTTTGCCTTTCTCCCTCTACTCCTTCCTTACTCCCTTGCTCCTTTCCTTCTTGATCAACTTAACTCCTTCCTCCCCATAACTTTTGTATTTGGCTTAGACTCACACTACTCTCCCTTTCCCTTTAGGATACACGTCCGTGTGTGTGATGCATATGTATAAATGCAAACTCTCAATTGCACTTTTCTCTTTGCTTAGGTGGCGTGTGCATGCATCCATAAAACTAAAATTTCCTGTGCCATTCCCTTTTATCTATTGCAGCCACATGTGTCATTTACATTTCTTGCACTCCTTGGTTTAGCTATTTGGGCACGTTAATGGGAAAGGGGAAAGGAAGCACAAAAATTTTATTTTTCTTCATTCATGTGGACCATAAGCTGTATTCTTCCTTTTTTTAATTATTATGGCTACTTCATGTGTACTTATAAGTACACCTTATATTGCTTACTAGTTGGGTAATTCTACTTGGCTAAGAAAATGGAATGTTGCACTTTTTTTTTCAACCGCTCTTCTCCCTTTTCTCACTTCAATTCGTCTTTTTTCCTTTCTTTAAGGTGGAGTGTTTCCTTCATCATACTTGATTATTGTCATAATTGTACTTTCAAGTACAATTTACTTCCCCTACACCCTTTGCCTTAGCTTCTTGGTCAAGTTAATGGGAAGGGAAAGAGGATAAATTAAGTGAAGCCATCCTTGCTTACAAAATTAGGTAATCCCATTTAGTTAAAGGGGAATGGAACACTGCACTTTTTTTTTGTTTTACTTGTAGCATGCATTTACATATAATTAATTCCCTCCTTGCTTGCAAAATTGGTAATTCCTTTCCTTGCACATTAGTTACACCCCACAAGCAACTACACTTGTATGTTATATAAAATTTTTTGCACTATTTCCTTAATTATTTTCTTTTTCCTAATTCTCATGGCTGCACTAAGTGTACTTGTGAGTACAATTTTCTTTGCTTGCAAGTTTGCCTTATCCCATTGGTCATACTACCTTCCTTTCTTCTTTCATTGCATTTTCCATTCAGCCAAGAGAGGGGGATGCTACACTCTTTTTGCTTCATATATTTTCATGGTCGTACCTATCTTCCTTTCACACTTCACGTCAGCTTATATCTCATGCAAGCACACGTGAGTTTTTCCCCCTCTTGGGCAAGTTAGAGGCAACATAAGGGAAGGGAAAAACTTATCTCTTACATCCCCTCCCTCCCTTTCCCATGTTGTCACCTCCCCTATTATAAACATATATGTGTATATGTGTATTTAAATGCTATATTTTCCACATATGTATATTTAAATGCTATACTTGTCACACACTCCTTTCTTTTCCAATTTGCACATGTACAAACATATGTATACATATATTTTTGGGATGCCTTATTCCTATTTCCTTTCCCCTTATATTAGCCATGTGGGTATATATTTAAAGTAAATAAAACTCATATCCCTCACTCATTTGACATGCATCCATTTAAAATTGGCTATACTCTTTTCCCCCTTTAGTGATCCGATTAGTAAAAAGGAAATTAAAGCACTATGTTAAATGTATTAGGCATCTTGAACAAAATTACTCTTACTTATTCTAAACACTAAGTTATAAGTAAATTCATGCAATTAATTAAGGAACTATTAGTTTAAACTAATCAAAATTATGGGATGTTACACCTAGTGAGGCGTGACCGAAGGTGCTTCACACCTGTGACCTAGTGTTCACAATTATAAAGGTGGCCAAGTGTCCACAATTCTTGAGGTGTGGCCGAAGATGCTCCACACATGTGACCTAGAGAGGTGTGACTGAAGGTGATTCACACTCGTGACATGGTGTTCACAATTATAAAGGTGGCTAAGTGTCCACAATACTTGAGGTATGACCGAAGGTGCTTCACACATTGAAATAAGATAAGTTTTAAGAATGAAATGTATAATGAATCAATGTCTATTTTAATTTTAACATGTATAATCCCATGAAATGATGTTATATTTGAAATGAGGATATCTACTTTTATCACATTTACATTCCAAATCATCATGCAATACTTACCATTCGATATATATAAATGAGAATGTGTTTTAAATTACTAGAATATAGATGAAAATGTTTTGGTGCTTGCACCCTAGTACATATTAGTTCATTTTAAAATAATGAATTGTTATGCTACTGGGAAACTTGCGTTTCTCATTTATATGTTAATATGTATTAGATGCGGATGTTTAGCAGCGTCGGGGAAGATGAGAGTCCTTTTTGTTGAAAGCAATTTGTAATTCCTTATTTTGGGTCCTAATTCTATACATGTTTTTGGGATTAGAATTGGGACTATTACTTTGATTGTATATAGAAAAGGGAAAAAGGGCAATCATTTGGGAAAGGATATATGAAGGACCGGTTCATTCCTAGTATTTTGTAAAAGGAGTTTGAGTGACAGGCTTGTTGTCTCTTAACTCTTTATAGATGGGTACTTCATATATCCTGGCATATGATCACAGAAGCATGTAATGGACATTCATTATTGGACATTTATTATTTGTATTATATGTAAATTTTATAAATTTTTCTATTTTGAATTTTTATTTCCACTGTGCGTATGAATTTGATCTGAGCGAAAGAACCCAAACCTAATCCACTTAATAAAACTTAATGGTACAAATGCTTAGACACTGTAAATAAAAGGTTAAGAATAATGTACTGAACTTATTTGTTTACATCAGAGGAAGTGTAATACTAGATAAGGGCGTTACATTAAGTTGGTATCAGAGCACAACTACCTATGATAAAAATGGGGCAGAATTACTCAAGGAAGGGACTAGTTCAGGTTAGTTGGCTATACCTAGGCGGTCGGCTAACTTGTATTTTTTTTTAAACTTGAGGAATGGAGTATTAGGTTTGGGAAGATAGAAGTTCCTATTGGTGTTATATTTTATCTGCTTAATAATCTGTTATTGAGACTAATTACCTCGATAATACTTGTTTTGTAGAGTGACAATATGGCACTGACATGGAGAAGCAGATCACAGGCCCAAAATATAGAGGTGGATGTGAATGAGATGATACAGACAATAAGGGGTATGGCTGAGGCCATAAGAGTGTAGGCCGTAACTTTCTCACAGCAGGCCACAATCATCGCTAAAGCACTTCGCCAAGTCCAAACTGATCGAAGTAAGGATACTTAAAGTGGGGCTGAATAGATAAGAACTCTAATAATTAGAGGCTGGACCGAATTTCAAAGAGCCAGACCTCCTATCTTAATGGCGTGATGAATTCAAAGAAGGCCGAAGAATGGGTGTAGAAGATGGAAGAGTTGTTCAAGGTATTGAGGAGCGCTGAGCCACAGAAAATCTCCTTTGTAGCATATCTGCTGGAAGGGGAGGCTAAATATTGGTAAAAAAGGATGAAGCAAATAATGGAAGCCTTACTTGGGAGAATTTTAAAGACGCCTTCTTGGAGAAGTATTTTCCCCAGAGTGAGAGAAATTCCAAGGATGGTGAGTTCATATAGATAAAAAAGGGTGGCAGACCATTTGAAGAACATCTAGCCAAGTTTGAAGAGTTATCAAAATTCTCTTCATACCTGAAGTAGAGACCAAACAAGGCATGGAAAGCCATACACTTGGAGAATAGTTTAGATCCAGAGTTGTATCATAAGGTGGCATCTCAAGAGATCATGGATTACCTAACCTTGGTTAACAAGTGCTGCATAGCCTCCAAGTCCCTAGCAGCATTAAAGAAGGGGAGGCAGGAATCTGGATTTCTCAAAAGGAAGAACCCATACGGATTCAACCAGGGTCGTGATAGAAAGTTCCTAAGGAGCCAAATAGGGAAGAGGCCAATGAACATTCTAACTTCCCAGAACTACTATTCAAGATATGGGAAGAATCTTGGAGATAGACTGTGTCTAATGGGTCAGAACGTGTGCTATAGATGTGGGAAGCTAGGGTATTTCGCTAGGGCTTGTCTTACCTTGAAGAGACCAAAGAAGAACACAAGACCTGTTACCAAGGGAAGGGTGTATAACTTAAAGGGTAAGGAAGTGGCCCAGCCAAAAGATCTTATGAAAGGTACGTGTTTTATTAACGATGTTCCTTTAATTGTATTGTATAACTCTGGCGCCACACCCATTCCTTTTTTTCCATAAGATGTGTTCAAAAATTGAAATTACCAACAACCACCTGCCTTATGAACTTTCCATAGTAGTACCTACTAATGAACATTTGTCTACTTCATTAATTTGTTTGAACTATTCTATTGTGATTGAAAACAAAACCTTTATTGTAGACCTTATCTGTTTACCCATAATCAAACTGGACATTATCCTTGGTATGACTGGCTCTTTTCAAATAATGTCATCTTGGACTGTTTAGCTAAGTCTATGACTTTCATAAATACTAAACCAGTAAATGTGGGGATCGAGAGGAAAAACCAAGGAATGGGTTTCTTGTGTTCCTCAGAAGTGGAAAGTCAGTAAAAGCTAGAAACCATTCCTGTAGTCAATGAATTTCTTGATGTATTCCCAAAAGAGATTACAAGTCTCTTACTAAAGAGAGAAATAGAGTTTTCCATAGAGCTAGTCCCTGGGGCAGGACTAATTTCCATAACACCCTATAGGATGTCCCGGATAGAATTAAATGAATTGAAGGAGAAAATAGAGGATACTATAGACGGTTTATGAGTTTAACCCGGATACTATAGACGGTTTATTCAGGGATTTTTGCAAATAGCAATGCCTATGACCAAGCTAACCCGAAAGGATGTTCCATTTGTGTAGGACACGAAGTGAAAACAAAGCTTCCAAACCTTGAAGGAGAAATTAACCACTACACTCCTTTTAGTTATCCCAGACCCTTTGGAAAAATTTGAATTATATTGTGATGCATCTAAGAAAGGGTTAGGATGTGTCTTGATGCAAGAAGGGAGAGTTGTAGCCTATGCTTCTAGGTAGTTAAGACCACATAAGAGAAACTATCCTACCCATGACCTAGAGTTGGCAACCATAGTATTTGTCTTTAAGATTTGAAGACACTACCTCTATGGGTTTAGGTTTAAGGTATTTAGTGACCATAAAAGTCTCAAGTACCTCTTTGACCAAAAGGAGTTGAATATGAAGTAAAGGAAGTGGATGGAATTCATTAGGGATTATGATTTTGAACTGAAGTACCATCCAGGCAAGAAAAACATTGTGACAGATGTATTAAGTAGGAAGTCTCTCCATGTAGCTCGACTAATGGTGAGTAAAATGGACTTAATAGAGAAATTTAGGAACATGAGGTTGTTTACTCTAGTGTTACCTAATAAAATCTACTTAAGAGAATTAAGAATTGAGAACACTCTTAGGGCCCAAATCTTAAAATTTCAGAAGGGTGATGAATTCCTAGAGTCTCTAAATGATTTGAAGGAATTCCTAAGAGAGGCGGATGGAATGGTAACCTTCCAGAGAAGAATTTATGTTCCTAAGGTAGGTGAACTAAGGGATAAGATATTAGAGGAAGCTCACCAAAGTAAGTACACTATTCATCCTGGAGCCACTAAGATGTATCAGGATTTGAAGGAGAGGTTTGGTGGCCAAGTATGAAGAAATAGATAGCAGAGCACGTAGCTAAGTGCCTAGAATGACAGCAAGTAAAGATTAAGCACTAGAAGTCTACTGGGTTTTTGCAACCCTTAGACATTCCTGAGTGGAAGTTAGACAAGATTTCAATGGATTTTGTGGTAGGTTTACCTAGAACCCCATCAGGGAATGATGCTATTTAGGTAATACTTGATAGGTTAATTGAGTCTGCTCATTTTTTACCCATTAAGATTAACTACTTGTAACACCCCATAACTTTAATTACTCTAAATTAATATCCTTTACATTAGGTGGAATTAATTGTGTCATTTAATAATTATTTATAAATTCAATGTCCATAATTAATTAATGAGTTATCATAAAATAGGGCGAATTTGCTTGCATAATTTAATGGCTAAAAAAAAAGGGTATGCTAAAAGATAATCTTGCCTAAGATTAAGTGTGTAAGTTAATTCTCTAATTTTCCTTTTGAGCCACCTAGCTTAAGTGCCAAAAGAAAAGCAAGTCAAAATGCATATATACCCACACTTCTAATACAAGGGAAAGAAATGAGGAATAAGGTATTCCAAAAATATATATACATGTGTGTGTGTACGTGTAAATTAGAAAAGAAAAGAGAGTGCAACAAATATATATATAGGTGCACATAGATAAACTTCAAGAATGCATCACATGTGAATTGAATGAGAGGGAGATTTGTTTGAAATAAAAGAAGTGTCATGAATTATGACCTTGCATGGATTTCACGTGAAGTGGGGAAGAAAGGAACACATGAACTAGGAAGAAAAGATACTAAAATAGGTATCTTGAATGAGACCAAGGGACAATAGAAGGAGGATGGGAATTAATTATATATGAAGGCAACAAGTAAAACAAGGTGTATAATTTTTTAGAGTGCACAACATGGCTAGGAGACATGGAAACACAAGGAATGCATGGCAATTGTATAGGTATATAGATGCACACGTGGAGTTATGGAAATACAGTTAGGAAAGGAAGAAGTGCAGCGTCCTTGATGGCTAAATGGAAATTTAAAATAAGAGAAGAAAGGGAGATGGAATAAACTATAGGAAGAAGTAACTTGCAAGAAAAGAAAAGTGTACTTACAAGTACACTTAGTGCAAAATTTTATGTGAGGAGTGGAAATTTAGATGGTGTATGCAACAAGAAATCCTCACATATTATAAAAGAAAAAAAAATAGGAGATGGGTGCAGCCATGAAATAAATAAAAGAAAAGGTGCAGTATTTTTTCTTGAGCCAAGTAGAAAGACAAAAGTGAGAGGAGAATTTCATGTGAAGGGGGAAAAATAAAGGTGTAGCGTGGACTTGGGAGAAGTAAACCAAGGTTGGCAAGAAAAGAGGTGAACATTAGGAGCCACAAGTGAAGACCATTGGACAATAATGATAATCACAATAATAATTAAGGAGAAGAGGGTGATGTAGTGTAAATAAGGGGAAGTAACACAAAAAATTGCAAGGAAAATGAGGCTACACCTAATTAACCATGAGACTATAAACTACAACAAAGGGCAACATTCATTTTACCCAAGGAAATATGTAAACTTTCAAGAAATGGGTTGCATAAACTCATTTTCTCCTTCCTTAATGACAACACATGAAGCAAAATAGGCATCAATAAAGTACAACATGTGAGCCTTGCCAAAACAAACACGTGTGGAAGGTGAGAAATGGCATGAGCACCAAGTAAATAATGCACAAAAAAATGGGAGAAAGCGAGACGGAAAGTGTAGCGTGAAAAGTAAGGGAAAAGAAATGTACAAATTTTATGAATGCATGCCATGCCACCTATGCAAGAGATAAAATAGTGGGAAGTTCATTTCCTTTTTGCATGCATGCAACACACACACATGTGGAAGGAGAGAAAAAAAGAAAAAAAGAAAGGGAGAGCAAAAGAGATAGGGGAGACGTGAGCTTAAACAAGAGCACCAAAATTGTGTGGAGGAAGAAGTAAAGGTGATCAAGAAGGAAAGAAAAGAGAGCAAAGAATCAAAGAGGAAGCCAAGAAAAACCATCTTAGGGCACCAAAGAGGTAGGTTAACAATTTAAGATTGTGTTCCATGCTTTAGTTATGCAACCAATATGTCTTTACAAGCTTTCTATGGAAAAAAATTAGGGTTATATAATGTTGTATTCATAATGACCATGAAGGAAGGAAACCCTACCATTTAATGGTGTTAGTAAGAAATAGAAGAAGGAAATTGAATTGCAAATTGAAAAATCTTCCTAGGCCAAGTCCATGAAATTTATTCTTGGATTCTATAAGCTATGCACCATAATATTAATTCAAAAACCCAAAAAATATATGGGGATTTATTATTGAATTTTATAAGAGGGGGTATTATTATTGTTTGCAAGAAAGGAAATTATCCTTGAAATATTAGAATTTTTCATAAGAAATGTACATTAGAATTAATTTCCAAGAAAGGAGAAATTATTCGTAAATATTGGAATTTTTATAAAAAATGTACATTTACATTAATTTTCAAGAAAGAGAAATTATTCTTGAAGTTAATAGAATTTTCACAAGTAATGTACATTAATATTAATTTCCAAGAAAGAGGAATTTTATCCTTGAAGATATTAGAAATTTAAAGAGATGAACACTAGTATTATTTTTCATGAAAAAGAAAATCTCCCTTGAAAATTATAAAGAATTTTAAAGGTGGCCAAGTGTCCACCAGTGCCCAAGTGTGCACAACTATTATATAAAACCAAGTTTTAAGAATGATAAGCATAAATGTTTCTGTTAATTTTATGATAATATGCTTTATAGTATGAAAAGATGTTTTATTTGAGAGGAATATTATCTAATCACCTTAAAATTTATCTTGATTATACATTGCTTGCCAAGTTGTGTTTATGAATAATGTTGTATTTTTATATATCCCAAGAATGTAGAATTAAATATTTTGGTGCTTGCACCCTGATACATATTAGTTGTTTTTAAAACCTAAATTGTTAAGCTACTGGGAAACTTGTGTTTCTCATTTATATGCTAATATGTATAAGATACAGACGCTTACCAAGGCTAGGAGATAGAAGCTTCCTTTTGGTTTAAAGAAAATTTTTGTAAGCCAATTTTGGGTTCTAGTCTAGATATATTTAGTTTAGAATTAGGACTATTCTTTTGGCTGAAGACATGGAAAAGAACTGGGGAAGGGATATATGAAGGACCAGTCCATCCTTAGTAATTTGTAAAGGGTTTGAGTGATAGGATTATTGTTTCCTAATTCCTGACAGACGAGTACTTCATATATCCTAGTACATGTTTGCAAAAATGTAATGGACATTATTGAACATATATTTATTTGAATTACGTTAAAGTTTTAAATTTCCACTTTGTAGTGTAGTATTTCTCTTTATTCCGCTGTGCATAGGAGCTTTAATCTGAGCAAAAGATCCTGAACCTAATTTGCTTAATGAAACTTAATAGTATAACTGCTTAGACATTAATTAAATAAAAGGATAAGAATAATGTACCAAACCTATCTGTTTACATCAGAGGAATTGTAATACTTGATAGAGGCGTTACACTGCTCCTTGGATAAATTAGCACAAATATATATTCAGGAGATAGTAAGGCTTCATAGTGTACCCACTACCATTGTTTCAGATAGTGATCCCAAATTTACCTCTAGATTTTAGAAAGCCCTACAGGAAGCTTTTGGGACTAGATTAAATTTTAGTACAGCATATCATCCTCAAACAGATGGACAGACAGAGAGAACCATTCAGGCCCTAGAGGATATGCTTAGGGCTTGTGTTTTAGAGTATAGGGGAAACTAGAATAGGAGTCAACCATTGATTAAATTTTCTTACAACAATAGTTTCCACTCTATCATAGGTATAACACCCTATAAAGCCCTATATGGGAGGAAGTGTAGGTCCCTATTATATTGGTATGAAGTAGGTGAAAGGCAACTACTAGGTCTTGAGCTAGTACAATAGACAACTGATTAAATTAAAATGATTAGAGAGAAAATGGCAAAGGCTCAGGATAGATAAAAGAGCTATGTTGACAAAAGAAGAAGACCACTAGAATTTGAGGAAGGGAATTATGTTTTTCTGAAGGTATCTCCAACTACTGGTATTGGTAGAGCTATGAAGTCCAGGAAGTTAAGTCCCTGATATATTGGACCTTTCCAAATATTGAAGAGATTAGGTCCATCAGCATACTAGATAGCCTTACCACCCCACTTGTCAAACCTTCATAATTTCTTCCATGTATCCCAACTCAGAAAATACATACCTAATCCTTCCCATATACATGACGCTAGTACTCAGCGATTAAAGGATAATCTAACTCATCAGCCAAAGCCTATACAAATCATCAGTACTGAGGTCAAGACCCTAAGGAATAAGACTATTCCTATAGTAAAGATCTTGTGGGATCGAACATCACCACAGGAAGCCACCTGGAAAGAGAGAAGCATATGCGTAGAGTATATCCAAAATTATTCCCATGAGGTATGTATAAATTTCAAGGATGAAATTATTTTTAAGGAGGGGAGAAATGTAACACCACATATTGTAACGCCTCTATCTAGTATTACCATTAATTCAGATATAAATAGATAGGTTCGGTACATCATCTTTATCCTTTATTTAATTAAAGTCTGAGCAGTTATATTATTGAATTATATTAAGTGTATTAGGTTGGGGATCTTTCGCTCAGATTAAATAAACTTACATGCACAGTAGAATAAAAGAAATTCTATGCTACATAGCAGAATTTAAACTTTCATACAATTTAATGAAGTAAGTTCCATAATGTCCATTACACTACAATAACATGTATTAGGATATGTGAAGCACCTTTCCATAGGAATAGATCTCCCAGCCCAGCTATATGTCCACATCTGATACATATTAATGCATATAATGAGAAACGCAAGTTTCCCAGTAGCTTAACAACTCAGGTTTTAAACCAACTAATATGTATCAGGGTGCAAGTACTAAAATAATGAATTCTACATTCTTGGAATAAAATACAACATAATTTATAATTATAAATTGGCAAGCAATATATGGTCCATTAAAATGTCAATAGGATGGAACTAATATATTGTCAAATAAAACATGTTGTAACATACATTACCATACATTAACAAATTATTTAGGCTTATCATTCTTAAATTTTCTTTGTATTTTAACTGTGCACACCTGGCACTTGGGGACACTTGGCCACCCTTAAAACTCTTTGTGCACACTTGGACACATGTGTACACTTGGCTACTTTTAATATTCTGAATGCACACTTGGGCACGTGTGGACACTTAGCCACCTTTAATAGTCATTGTGCACACTTGGGCACTATGTGGACATTTAGCCACCGCCTAGGGTCATTGTACACTCTTGGGCACTAGGTGGGCACTTGGCCCCTTTAATATTTCTTTAATTATCCAGGGAAAATTTTCTTTTTTTGAGAATCATTATTAGTGTACATCCCCTTTAAAATTCTAATAACTTCAAGGGAAAAATTCCTTTTTCTAGGAAATTATCATTAATGTACTTCATTTGGAAATGCTATTAATTTCAAGGATAATTCTCTCTTTCTTGTAGTTTAATGAAAACATACATTTCTTATGGGAAATTGCAATATTTAAGGAATAATTTTCTATTTTTCTTAGAAATAATTTCTAAGGTATATTTCTTATGAAAATTTCATATTTAAAGAATAATTTCTCCTATCTTGGGCATTTATTTCTAAGGTACATTTTCTTTCTAAAAATTCTAATAATTTCCATAATAATTTCTTTTTCTTGGAAATTAATTCCAATGTACATTTTATTTCTAACAATTCTAATAATTTCAATAATAATTTCTTTTTTCTTGGAAATTAATTCCAATGTACATTTTCTTTCTAGAAATTCTAATAATTTCCATAATAATTTCTTCTTTCTTAAAGACCTCATCTTTATGTATATTTCTTATGAAATTCCATTATACTTACGAGTAAATTTTCCTTTCTTGAATGATAACACTAATATTAATTCTTATGGAAGCCTACCAAATTCAAGAGGAATTTTTAGCTTAAGGGAAATTCTTTTCATTCCTCCCTTTACCTCATAATCAAGCCTAGTTCATTATAAGCATGTTATTAATTATATATCCCCTATACATATACAATCCTTATTTCATGACATTAACCTAACACACAAGCTTAGCTAATAAAGCATTCATTTTATCAAGAATGTAGGGCAATAACATCATGCTCCATGAAGGCTTATGAAAAACATGATAGTTACTAAAACATGGAACATGAGTTTGTTGGAATTGTTAACCTACCTTGCTTCCCTTGCTCTTTCCCTTTTGATCACTTTTGCTCCTTCCTCCTCTCAATTCTTTATGCTTTATGTGCCCCCTTCAAATGTTCCTCCAAGACCCTTCAAATCTCCTTTTCTTTCCCTTCTTCACATGTGATTGTTGCATGTATTTCTCAAGGATGGGGTTTCCCCTTGTCTCACGCTACTCTCTTCCTTTCTCTCCTTTTTCTCCCCTTGTCTCATGCCACTCTCTTCCTTTCTCTCCTTTTTATCCCCTTTCCTCACATATGTGTGTATGTGTAGCCTACATGGAATGAACCTTACCCCCTCTCTCTTTCTTTCACGTGTGAATGTGGTTTGATATCCATGAAATTTCCACTTTTCTTTCCTTGGTAACATGTCCTTGTGTCTAACACATAAAATATTTCATGCCATTCCCAATGGTTTTTTCCTCACTTCACGCCACCCCTTTCTTTGTTTTCTTTTTTTTTTCTTTTCTTCCTTACTTCACGTGTGTATGTTATAACACCCCCAATTTCAAAGCCATATTTAAAATATTATTTATTGAAAAATCCTTCACTTAAGAAACTGGCGTGTTATATACACTTCTATCCTTTATTTCTTACCTGAGTTCTTTAAATATCCATTTATAGTATACATTTCATTAGGTTCGGATCCTTACTCAGGTATCATATCAATTATCAATACAGCGGAAGTCTAATAATCATACACCATAATCCATAAAAATTCAGGATAAATTTAAACTTTTTCCTTTACATACATTTACATCCAGTTCAACGTGACAACGTTGTTACATATACTGCAGGATATATGTAGTTTTCTTGCTTTCATATGGTAAGGAGGCAACAAACCTGCCACTCATACCCTTTTTAACTATTTTTCATAAACCTGATATGTATGCCTTACATATCCATATACTTATATGTATTTCTAGCATAATATATATCATTAGTTTCTTGGGATGGGTAGCTAATCCCTTCTGTCTTGTAGTACCATAATGGTCCTAGTCATCTGATACATACCAGAAAATAATGAGAAAATAATTTCTCAGTAGCTACGCATTCCACATTTCATTTCTGAGCTATGGTATGTACCAATCGTATGGGTATGGAAAACAATTTACATTCCTTATTCTTAAATTCCATCATTTCTAGGAAATGCTATAAATAAACCAGTCAGCTGTATAGGATGAAGTTTATGAGGTATATCAATAATATATCAATTATAAAATAAAAACAAAGATCAATTTCAGTCACAATCATAGTTCATCATATACCGTTTAGTACCATAATCAGAAAGTACATTCATTAAATTTCCATTCAGCCATAGATAATTTAGGAGAAACAACATTTACCATTCATGGAAAACTGCATTATTTATAAGGAAAATAAACATTCACATTTGGCTAAAAGCCATATTTTCAATTCAGAGAGACACAAGAGTATCTGAAGTATAAATTACTCCACATACTACAGCGTGCATGAATGAGATAGCCGCTCTATCAAGTGTGTGACAATTCTGCCACTGGTACATCTGAGGCGTCCCTCAGTGGATCCGAGTACCCATTCACATTCAGTGATCATGTCATAAAGACAGATCTAAGTGGGAATTTCTCCCAGGGTTCAGTCAAACTAAGCTCATGGAATCACTGTTATTCACACAAATCATCTTCTCCCCGCTTTATGGGCGGTTCATGATGCCATAGATCACCACAACCTACATTATGGATCATTTCCCAGTATGCTATTTCCTATATATGTCAACTAGGATGATTAGGCTTAATCCCATAATTTTGCCAAATTCTAAGTAAATGTCCCCTGTTCAATTGGCCATCTAGGTTACACTAACTTAGAATTCACAATCATCACAGCGTTTTCGAAATTCTTTCATTCCGAGCGGATGTTTCACCATCCAAATTTATGATACAACCGTGGAATGTCCAACGGCCGTCCCATACCGACAATTGGTCACTCGGTTATAAGCCTATCTATCCTAGAACATATATTGGAATTACTTCCTCTATGTTTCTCTTTATTGAACATTCAAATATTTTCCTTCCATTCAATGTTTTCCAATACCATGCTATGTTTTTCCTTATCTATGTCATAAATCAATCCTTTTCTTTCCTCATTCATGATGATACTATCATTCTCACTTTCTAAAAAGAAAACCTTTAAATCTCAATAACAATTCCATTCTTGAATTTGTATAAAAAGGAAGGTTCATTCTTGGTCAAGAGAAATCCTTAAGAAATTTAAGATTTTCATACTTAACAATTTCTATTTGTCACTCTTGCCATATAATAAGCAAAATAAATTTACTTTTCCTTCCCATTTACACTAAATTCCATATTTCACATTTTATTGCATTTAGAGGGTTTCAAAGTTGAACCTTTTCCATTTCCTACTTATTATTCCATTTCCCCACTTTCTCACCTAATTATACATACCCAAGGTGTGTATAATGATTGTCTCCCACACTTAAACATGCACACAAATTGCTAGAATTGCCAAGATTGCACAAAATATTCATTAAAATTTAATTGCAACGTCATATTATTTCCTTTGTATACTTTGACCAATTTCATTACATTTTTGTACAAGATTTTCCATAAATATTTCTATGTCCTAAAATTGGTCAAGTAGGCTACATGAAATTTAATGGGATCATTTTGCATAAAAATAATTGCCAATTAATCTTGTTTCAACCAAGACACACACATAGAAATTTTAGCACACTTTCTTCACCAAAAACATGTATACTCTTGGTCAAGGTGGGATTTTTAGGCAAAATTGGGCATTTCAACCAATTGACAATTATTCTACCCTCCATTGGCCATAACTTGAATTACCAATAAGCTAATTTAAAATTTTTCAAACAATTTTCAAAATATCATTTTGCTAGCCATGGCCTAAAGAGGCATTTTGTGCAAAAATCATCATTTTTCATATAATCATTTCTTTAATCCCATTTTCATCATCTATAAACCATCAATCACCATCTATCCATAACAATCAAGGCAAAACAATAAATTTGGCATGACATTCATGAATTTGGGGTTTTAGGGCAAATGAAACAAAATTGGGAAATGAACATAAACACTTTCATAATTGAAATTAACCATCACAAACAACTCCATACTACTTTCTAAGCATTAATCCATAGAAATTTTGAGAATTTAAGAATGTAAACTTAAAAACATCACTATTCATGTACTGTTCATTCAGCCATGAAAATCTCAAAAGCTTGGAAAAATCCATTAAAACATGAAATAAGTGATGAAAGAATGCTAAGCTACCTTGATTTGCAATTTTGGTGGATAAACCTTGAAGTTTCCTTGCTTTTTCTCCCTTTTCTCCCTTATGAAGCCTATGTTATTTCTCCTTCCAAAAACCTTCACGTCGTCTTTGCTAAGGAGGAGAAGAAGAAGTAGTGTAACTTATTTAAATTGGCTAATATGACCATTTTGCCCTTGGTGGCAAAATGACCAAAATACCCTTCACTTTTTCCTTCTTAAAACCTTGACATGTAAGGGTATTTTAGAAATTTTAAAGTGTTTCTTTAGGTAAAATTTTCCTTATGTCCTTGTGATGAAATTACCGTTTACCCTTGGTGTCAAAATTACCATTTTGCCTCTTCATGGTAAAATGACCATTTTACCCCTCTTAAGTGCTTGGGACCAAATTTTATTCTTCTTTTTTTTTTTGAAAAATTTTGGAAAAATATTCTAGAGGCAAAATCATAATTTTCCAGATAAAAATTAGCCATTTTATCTGATAAATAAATATTTTATTCTTATTTTGGATAAAATTTTGGCCGCTTTGCTCTAAATATTTTTCTGGTAGCATTCATGACATTGGCACCATTTTCAAACCTCATAACTGTGTGCCATAAATGTACCTCAATTTGCGTGCTTACTATCAGGATATTTTGTGAAACAAATTTCCTTTCATTTTAGTCCCTAATCATTTCCTTTCAGTTTAGTCCTTACTTTGTTTAAGGTAATACAAAATAATTTTTAGACTATTTTCAATGCATAAAAATATTTAGTCTAGGATTCTAAGACATACCTGATATCATAGAATTGAGGATATTACATATGTCTCCTTGTGAGACTAAAATTTTTAATTTCCATTTCTCTATCTCTCTTCACGTGTGGCCTTGCATAATTTACATTTGCAATTCCCTTTTCATTTCCTTCTTTCTTAGGTGGCATATGCCTGTCTCCAATTCAACTTCATTTTCCTAAAAGAAAATTTTACACTTGTACTCTCTTGCTTGCAACCTTGGTAATTGTTTTCCTTGCAAGTTTGGGTTACCCATTCTCACAAGCAACTAAATTCATATTGTTGCATAAAAAATTTCTGCTCCTTTTGTCTTCTTTTCCTCACCATAATCTCCTTCTTCACGTGGGATTCTATTTGTAACAAGTCAAATAAAAATTCTACACCTTTAAAATTCTTCCTCCTTGCCATGTTTTCATGCCTCATGTAACACCCAATAATTTGATTAGCCTGAATTAATTTTCTTCAATTAAATGGATGGAATTAATGGTGCCATTTAATTAATTAGCATGAATTGCTTACTTGCTAATTAATTAGTAGAATTAACTTAAGGAAGGGGAAAATTTGTCTTGTATAATTTAATGGCCCAAAATGGTTATATTAAAAGGTAAACTTGCATGAAAACTTGGTGCTTAATTAAATTCTCTTTTTTCCTTTTAGTTACCTAGCCTAAATACCAAGAGAGAAGCAAAATAAGATGCAACTATTTAAATATATGCATGAGTGTGCCTTACATGTATCATGCATGAAAGAAGCGAAGGGGAATATTATTTTATGCATGGAAATTCCAAGTCACACGTGAATTTGCGAAGGAAAGGAGACTAAAAGCATTCCAAAATTATTATATATATATATGCATGGTTTCACGTGAATGGAGAAAGGGAAGAAGGATGCAACAAAAATATATATAGGTGTGTGTTGTAACAGTCCAGCTACCCACTTGCAGATATTGTCCACTTTGGGATACTGCTCCTGTAACGACCCCCTAATATGTCATACGTGATGCTTATCTGATTAGCGGAAGCATATGGGGTATTCTAAATGATGATTCCCTATGTGAGAATGTCATGGGATCGCTACTGGTTGAGCGTAACCCAAATAGACTCTCTGTTGTCCATTCGGATTCCGTTCAACCCTAATTCACACGCAGCTAACTAACTATACATACATGCATCATAAATTTCTCTGGAATGAAATCTAAAACTCATGTACATGTCGCGTCATACATTCATGCACATTTCAATTCAAATCCATAAGTTTACAGTGGTAAATTCTACAGAAAATCCGGTAGAGTTCCCTCTGTATTTCGAACATATCCCAAATATAGAATCACCTATTTAAACATCAATAGCCAGTCCAACAACAGTAATAAACATACTTAACATAAATCCATGTACAACAGAGTTAATTCATCACTACAATCCATGTACACTATCTAACACATTACATATACATTTCGTCCAATCTATACAGAAATCATAAGATACATAACCCGATAAATAACAGCATCATCAAAGTATATGTACAAACGATTCAAGCCTAAGCTAAATAATCCTCTGGTCTATCCTCAAGACAGCCTCGGCTATCGTCTGGGCTCCTTTCCCTGTCCCTGTTCATCTGAGTAAACAACCTAATGAGATATGAATCCCAGTAGAATAATTTACAATTCAATTATCATTCGAAACCGCTTGAATACCAATGATGCGAACACCGAAATCTTCTTCCCGAAATCAGTTCAAAAACAGTGAAATACCTTATCTTTAAAATCGTTTAAACACATGGAAATTTGCGGCAATGAATCGAAATCATAAAAATCTATTTCTTTGAAAATCTATCATCAAAATCAAGTAAAATCCCATGCCCTGTGTATCTCAATCCACGTTGGCTACAAATTCGCTATAACCAAATCTAAATCATCTTCTAATTGCACGTAGTCTAGAGAGAATACCTCTCTTATCGTTGGGTGTGATCCGTAACACCAATCACCCGAATCAAGCCTATATTGTGAGTGTGATCCGTAACACCAATCACTCACTCAAGGACCGGGTGAGAATCAACATCTAGGGCGTCCCCTAGCATGTGCACATACACCAATTCTCATCCTCATACAGTTTATTCGAACTCACATGCACTCGGTCGGTTATTCCTCAAGGTTCTAGGGTATTACGCCTAAATCACAACGTTTCCCGGTGTAGGTTATCCAAACTTATACTCCCTAAACCTTTCTTAAGGTCGTCCTGGTTTAACGCGTAATCCTTAACTCAGTACAGGCTAAATCTGATAAAAATAGTCTCGTTTAAAAACTTCCTGTACGAGAGATACTTAACGGCCGTCCCATACTGGCTATCAAGTACCCAACCCTAAGTAAATCCATCCTAAAGGCATATAAACTCGATAAACAAGGTGTCTAACATGCAATTAGGGTTTTCATCACACAGGCATGCAATTTTTCCCATCGAAAGAAGCACGTAAATCTATGCAAGATATCTAAATCATTCAGGTATTCACTAAATCAATTCTAGGGTTCGGGAAGTGTAAATTATCCTACCTGGTCTCCGAATGCTCTAAATCACTTTAGAATTCCACGCAGTCTCGGTTTCTGAGCTTGATTAATTTCCTGGACATAAAATTAAACATTTAGGCTCGTCACGTCATCCAATTTTCAATCCTAAACTCGGTTACACAGTTATCTAGGTTAATTAGTTGCCTAATTACGTTCGGCAGCCATTTCAGTCATATACCATTAGTTTTTGGGAAATCGGACCTTACCAATGTGTCCGGATGATGGAATTCTACGTCACGGTGGTCTCGGTTTCTCGGGATGCATGTCCAGAAGCTCCGGTACAGCGACACACGGTGGCGCACAGTGGAGCACAGCGGCGCACGACCATTCCGGCGGCTTCGGCGGCCGTTGGTGGCCGTGGTTGGTTTCTGGAGGTTGTGGGTAGTGAGGGCTATCGGTTGGTACCCTTGGTGGTGGCCCATGGTGGCTGTAGTAGCCGTTCACGGTGGAGGAAGGTGGAGAGAGAAAAGAGAGAGGAGAGAGAGAGTGTGGTGAGGAGAGAGAGTGAAATGAGAGAAATGGAGGGAATCCGCGTAATTTAAAGCCTCTAGGGACGATTCTGACTTTTCCCAGGCCACCCAGGGATGTTTTAGGGTGTCGGCATCCTTCCAGACGTTGGCATGCATTTCCATGCGAAAGTTTTGGCCTCCGTCAACAAAATTAACGCACGAAACTCCTTCCGTCAGTTTCTGATCGCCAGATTGCATTTCTTTCTGTTTATCGTGTTTCTGGCTTCGAACGACCTTCTGTGTCAAGTCATTATCCTCGAAATTCATGCTAGGCTTCGTTTGATTGGGATTAGGGTTAAAAATCAAGTTTTTATCTTTCAAAATCCTTTAAAACTCTTTCAAGTCTTTCCCGTTGTTACAGCTCCTCACGGTTTTGTTCCTCCCTCTAGTATAGAGGGGAAAACGCATCTACAAGGGAGAGGTATCCACACCCTTATAAGGCATGCTTCATTCCCCTCTCCAACTGATGTAACACCCCTATTTTCTTAATTACTTTATTTCACTATTTTCTTAAGGTAACAGAATAAAAGATGAAGAAAATACCTTAGTAATATAATGTTTAGAGAAAAATGTAACAAGGGGGAGAACGGAGGTGATGAAATGAGGGATGCATTGTAATGTGAGAATTTTAATTTCTCTTCGTCTTACTTTAGCCAAATAATTCAGAATGGAGGGAAAGAAAACTATATATATATATTAATATAGATTATTAGGATAGGAAAGACAAGGGTGCTTAGTTATAAAGAATGAGGTGCTTAAAAAGCTTCTTTCTCTTACATAAATTGATATAACCGAATATGAAGGAATATAAATAACTTAAACTAATTTATGTGCATGCATATAAGTAGTAGCATTTAAGAAGAATGAAAGAACGGAGGCTAGTGTTCAACATACATCACAAGTGAAAAGGAAAGTCACAAGGGAGAAGACATGTGGAAATTGATCTCTTTTTTCCATCTCATCACTCTTTTTCCTCACATTAGCCGAATAGGTAAGTGTATGGGGGCTTTCGGTGAAGAGGTGAGAAAAGAGAGAGAGACGTGTTGCCACAATTCTCATCCTTTCCTCTCATTTTATCCTACGTACAATGGGACCTACCTATCTACCTATAGCCTATGTGATAATTCGGTGAAGAGGTGATGTGTCATCTATAGCCTATGTGACAATTCGGTGAAGAGGTGGTGTGTGTGTGTGTGTGTCCAAGAAAGGGAGGAGTAATGTATCATTTAATAAGATAAAATTTATAAATGGGAAAAGAAAAAATTCATGCATTCGATGAAATACAATTTAAATAAGAGAGAGAAGCTTGAGACGTGGAGAAAAGAAAGATATACGAGCATTTGAGAGAAGGGAAGCTACGGATGTTAGACACAAATCTTTAAGCAATAGGAAAGGAAGGAAAATCGTTCAAAAAGAAACCAAGAGGAAGGCAAACTCAAAACACCAAAAATCTCTTCATCCTTCTTATATCTTTAAGGTAACTTAGCAATTTAATTCCATTCCATCCCATTATTTCTTAATTGTAGAATATATATCTATATGTCTTCACGGTACAGGAGTTGTTGAAAGATAAATATATATATCTATATGTCTTCATGGTACAGGAGTTGTTGAAAGATAAATATATATATGTATATGTCTTCACGATACAGGAGGTATTGAAAGGTAAATATACCTTGTTATATATATATATACCCTCACAGTGCAGGAATTGTTGAAAGGTAAATATATCTTGTTATATATATATAATCTCACAGTGCAGGAGTTGTTGAAAGGTAAGTATACCTTGTTATATGTTTAGAAGTATGAACTCTAATTTGTTTAAAGTGCGTATGAGAGGGTGGGAGAATTCTTGAGAATTTGTGGTTATATTCATAAACAAACATAGGAAAGAAAAATTCTAGAATTTACAACCGAGAGTGAAAGATTTCTTGATAGCTGGTTAGTATACTCATAAGGAAATATGGGAAAGGTAGAATCTAGAATGTAGAATGAAAGAACTAGTCGAAATTAATATAGAGAATGGATATATTATATAAGTAAAAATTTATTCTAATTTAGAGAAAAGAATTGGTGAAATTGTATGAGAAAAACCTGTTTGAATTTAGAAAAAGCTTAGGAGGAAAGTATAATTGATAATGATGTGTAAAGGAGTGGAGAATTTGTGAAAAATTAATATGAAGAAGTACAAGGCCATGAAAATAGCAAACCAAAGGAAATAAATTCTGCATTTTAATGAGAAATATAATATAACATAGGAAGGATTAATTATATAATTGTAGGAATAAGATACATTTTAATTTATAGGAAATTAAGTAAAGAATGATAATTAGTGGTGATGAAAGAATTAATTCTAATAAAAGAAAGTTGGTCTTGACTAGTAGTAATTTATATTACTATTAATATATATATATATAAGTGATTAAATATAAGGACTCTTAATCATCATAGATAATATGAATATAAAGAATACCTAAGTATAATAGAATATTAAAGGTAATTCATACTTCAATGTGGTAAGATATCTGAAGTACTATATTAATCATAATGGTATTCTAACTAGTCTAGGATAAGTAAAGGCAAAGGATATTGAAACACAAGAATAATGATAGTTATAATTGCTGTATATATGCATAAGTGACCAAGCATTCACTAATCTCATAAGAGTGGCCAAGAGTCCACAACGTGACCAAGGGTTCACTAATCTTGTGAAAGTGGCCAAGGGTCCACTAAGTGACCCAGTATTCATAAATTTGAGTGGCCAAGTGTCCACCATTGTTGTAATAAGATTAAATGCATGTTACGCATGCAAGGTAAGTTTTAAGAATGAAAAATATGCATATATATATATATGTGACTATTAATTGATTCCATTGTTAGATATATATGTATATTGTTCTGAATAAGAATTATCCTCTACATATGAATAAGTGTGATTGCTACAGTACTAGATCAATTGAATTCCATATTATTGTTAACATATACATATGAAAGCATTGGATTATGAAATGATGGGATGTGAATAATAGTAATAAAAGAAATGAAAATTTTCTGTGCATGCACAGTGGTACATGTCAGTATAAAATTAAATTGCGAATTATTAAGTTACTGAGAAATTAGTCTCTCATTTGTGTTAATATGTATTAGATGCAGGTAATTAGTGAAGTTCTGAGTGATACAGGACTAGTAATAAGGAAGAATTTTGTAATAACATTTTGTAACTACGGGTTTGAGTGACAGAAATTATGTTGTCTCCTGACCCTAAGTTAGTAACATTGGGAGTAAGGTACTATTGTAGTATTTACAAATATATTGCAATGTAATCACTTTATCCACTATGAATCATATTGTCATTTCACTGTGCTTATAAATTTTATCTTAGTCAAAGAGTCGATAATTTAGAATGGAATGATATATAGAAGATAAGGACACTCAGATGTAAAGAGGGTGAATAAATAAAGGTAAGAATAAATGTAAAGGCTTTATCTGGTTACTAACACTAAGTCATAATACTGGATAAAGGCGTTACAACTGATGTGGGACATTACAATCCACCCCTTTTAAGGAGCCCAGTGTCCTCGCTGGCACATCAATCTAGGCTCCGGCTCTGATACCAATGTGACAGTCCAGCTACCCACTTGCAGATATTGTCCACTTTAGGATACTGCCCCTCACGGTTTTGTTCTTCCCAAGGATATTGCCCCCAGGAAAATGCGTCTATCAGGGTGACACAGCGGAAGCTATCCTCCCTCATAGATATTGTCCACTTTGGGTCCCTAGGGATGCTGCACCGTCACCCTTCACAGATTTGTTCCTCGCCCCCTAGTATAGAGGGGAGAACGCGTCTACAAAGGAGAGGTATCCATACCCTTATAAGGCATGCCTCGTTCCCCTCTTCAACCAATGTGGGACATTACATGTGTAGTTGTTACGTGAACTAGGAGAAAGGAGAATGAAACACAAAATAACATATATTGGATGAGCCTCACACTTAGAAGGGTGAGGAACGAATAGCAATTGAAGACATATGAAAAGCACACGTGAATTAAAGTTGGGAAGAGGAGATGAAAGTGTGCAATAATTAAACTAAGGTGCAGCAATTTTTTCTCTTGTGAGAGTGGAAAATCTAAACTTACAAGAAAGGGAAATACCAAGTGTGCAAGCAAAGGCAAAGTGTACTTGCAAGTACACTTTGTGCAAAAAAAAATTATATATATATATCAAAAGTGTGCAAAATTTTCTCTTAGGAAAATGAAAATAAAATCCAAAGGGGAACCTTCACACACTCACATGCCACCTAAGCCAAGAAAAAAACAAGAGGGAAGTTGAAAATTTGACTCCTATACTACAAACCACAGGTGAAGGGAGATAGAGAGATGAGAAAGGAATAGATTGCACATTTCTCCTCCCATACAACAAGCTATAATTAGAGAAAGAAAATATATATGTATACCACGCTTAGGTGTGAAGGTGACATGCCGTCCTTCATCCTTCCTTAAGGAATAGTCGAATGAAGAAATGGGAAGGAATGCAATGTGGTTCACGTGAAGAAAGGAAAACAACACGTTGTGCTCTCCCCTTCCCTCCCTATTGATGTGTCCGACTAGCCAAATGGGAGTTTGGAACAACAAAGGAGGGGTTGTACTTGGAAAAAATTTTAAAATGTTTAAATTCCTATTCCATGGACACACCTACACGGCACAAGAGAAGAAAAAGACAGATGCATTGGGTTTCCCTTTCCTTCTTCATAACGTGTTCCATAGGTAAAGCAAAGAGATATAAATGGTTCAAATGACATGTGGGGTAGCAAGAGACAAAAGAATTGGAAGAGAATTTGGGTGGGGGAAGCAAGACTTAAAGGAAAGAAGGAAGAAATGGAAGGATAAAAAAATAATTTTATTTTCAAGATTGGAAGAATGCTTATGCTACCTAGACATAATGAAAAGGGAAAATTTGAATCCCATGAGAGCATATACACATCCCACCCTCTCGGCAAGTAGAGAAGAAAAGAGAGAAAGAGAAAAGGGAAGGGAGGGGAGCACATGAAGCAAGAAAAAGTAAGGGAGTGAGAGTTTATTTTCCATGCAACATAATCATACATGAGACAAAGGTGAAGAAGAGAAAACGGAAAAGAAGAAAAGAAGGGAAAAGAGTAAGAGAAAAGGAATTAAGGTAGGTTAGCAATTTATTAAGTTCTAATTCCATGATTTAGTATGCATGATCAATGATTTAGCTTCCATAGAATTTGAACCCTTGTCTACATTCTTGATTTAGGAGAAAAATTTAATTGAGCTTGCATGATAAAGATAGAAGGTGGCTAATGCTTGACATTAAATTGCTATTTCCTTAAGATCATGAGAGAACTTAGATTTAGAAATCTATCTAATGGTTTGGGTTGCTTGGTTTACTACTCTTAATATTGTAGTGAACTTGTGAATTCCATGATGAGATTAATGTTAATACATGTTGTAACAACCCAATTTTTAAAATAAAATTAATTGGGTAAAATAAATTTTGATTTTGTTAGAATTGAATTCAACGTATTTTTTTGAGCCTGTGGTTAAAATTTGGGAATTCTTCGGAGTTAAAATCTGATTTGACGGAGAAAAACTCAATCCAGCTTCAGGGAATTAGCAGGTAATTTGGAAGGCTTAAATTCTTCAAAAGACCTCCGAATTCCTTCCATGTTCACCTATAATTTTGTCCAGATTAGAGAATACATCCAGAATTTACCCCGGGCAAAGTGGGAAAAGACCAAAATGCCCCTATAGGCTTTAAAACTCTAAAATCTCCATTTTCCTTTCCTCTCTCTCTCTCTTCCCTACATTTTATCTCTCCTCTCCCTCTCATGTTTGTGCCACATCTAGCCACCAGAATCACCGCCCTACGCCATCGCCGAACCCCTCCATCAGTGCAGCTCAACGCCGCTGACCTCAGCTGCCATTCCCAACTGCTGACGGCCACCACAGCAGCTGAAAATAGCGTGCATTCCCCTCTATCATGATTTCAAAGCCCTGTCGTGATCTCCATTGTCTGACATTGTCCAGCCACACCGCCACCACTGTTGGGTAGTCTAGCTGGCAGCTTCCTCCGATAGCTTCTAGCCAGTGGAACGTCGTCACCACGTGCTCAAAATGGGGGGAAAATAGTCTGCTATGTGTCGTATTTTATCACCAAAAAATGTCTTCTAAATGGATGTGTTTCATGGAACGGACCCCAGATCTGACATCCTCGAGTTTCGAGCTACATTTTAGTGTATCTTTTGACCTCAACTACCGTCTGCCACCATGCGCTGCCGTGAGCCATCATCCACCACCATGTACTGTCGCTAAAGTTGTCGGAAAGCTGCCAAAATCATATTTCAAGCTCCTGAAACCCTCGGTACAATTTAAAATACCCCAATTTGATATTTTCTTGTTAAAATGGACCTCGATATGTTTAAGAATTAGGCCGACCTAGGAATTTGATAAATTGATGTAGGAAAGCCTAATTGAAAGAAAAACCTGCCTAAGAATTTAATTATTTGCCAAGGGAATTAATTAAGAGCAATTGTTGAAAAAAAAAGGGGCCTGAAAATGTATCAAGAAAGAAGAAGCAAAGGAAGCAAGGTAGGTTAACAATTTGAGATTATATTCCATGTTTTAATTGATGCAACCAATATGTTTTACAAGTTTTTTTAGGAACATAATGCTGTACCTGCATTCTTGACAAAATGTATTGTCTGTTGGCTGGCTTGTGTGGTTTATTGAAATGTTGATAAATGAGATAGTACGAGTATGTTGTTGGAAAAGAATAGAGTTGGATGGTATTAAATTCAAGCTAAAGGAAGGAAATTGAATTGCCAATCTAATAAATCTCCCTAGGCCGAGTCCATAGAATTTATTCTTGTGATTTATAAGCATGCACCTTAGTATTATTTATCAAAAATATGGGAATTTATTATTAGAAGAAAGAAAATTTTTTTTAGTCAGTAGAAGTTTATAAGAAAGGATATTCTTATTATTTCAAGGAAGGAAATATATTTTTGAAATTGATAAAATTATATGAGAAAATTAATCTTCAAGAGAGGAGAGATTACCCTTGAAAATATTAAGGTTTTTGTAAGAAATGTATATTGGAATTAATTTTCAAGAAAGGAGAAATTAGTTTTGGAATTACTAGAATTTTTATAAGAATGGTACGTTAAAGTTAGATTCCAAAAAAATAGAAGTTATACTCGAAAGTGTTAGTATTTTTACAAGAAAGGTACATTTATAGTAATTTTCAAAGAAAGGGGAAATCAATCATGAAAATAATAGAATTCCTATGAGAAGCGTACATTAATTTCAAATTTCCTAGAAAGGGACAATTATTCTTAAATTATTTAGAATTTTAAGAAAAAAAGGATGTACACTAGTATTATTTTTCAATAAAAGGAAAATTTTCCCTGAGATTTGTTAAAGATTTTTTTTATAAAGGTGGCCAAGTGTTCACAGAGTACCCAAGTATGCACAATTACCCTAGGTGGTGGCCCAGTATCCACGTAGTGCCCTAGTGTGCACAATGACCCTAGAAAGGTGGCTGAGTGTCCACAGAGTGCCCAAGTGTGTACAATTACCCTAGGTGGTGGCCCACTGTCCACATAGTTCCCTAGTGTGCACAATGACCCTAGGAAGGTAACCGAGTGTCCACAGAGTGCCCACGTGTGCACAATTACCCTAGGTTGTGACCTAGTGTCCACGTAGTGCCTAAGTGTGCATGACAACCCTAGGAAGGTGGCCAAGTGTCCATGAATTACGAGGTATGGCCAAAGGTGCTCCACCCGGGCAGCCTAGCAAGGTGTGGTCGAAGGTGCTTCATGCCCATGACCTAGTGCTCACGATTATGATATATACGTGGCTGAGTGTCCACGGATTATAAGGTGTGGCTAAAGGTGCTCCACACGAGTAACCTAGTGAGGTGTGGCCGAAGGTGCTCTATACCCATGACCTAGTGTTTGCGATTATGCTATATACGTGGCTGAGTGTCCACGGGTTAAGAGGTGTGGCCGAAGGTGCTCCATACCCATGACCTAGAGTTCACGATGATTTTATGTACGTGGCCAAGTGTCCATGCTTTATGATGTGTGGCTGAAGGTGCTCCACACGGGCGGCCTAGCGAGGTGTGGTCGAAGGTGCTCTATCCCATGACCTAGTGCTTGCAATTATGCTATATACATGGCTGAGTGTTCATAAATTATGAGGTGTGGTCGAAGGTGCTCCACACGGGTGACCTAGTGAGGTATGGCCAGAGGTGCTCCATACTTATGACCTAGGGCTCACAATGATTTCATAAAAGTGGTCTAGTGACCATATAACACCCCGGAACGCTTAATTAATCTAGATTGATAAATGTAAAAGTTAATACATAAGCAATTTGTGTAATTACGCGATAATAATATAATTTTATTTGGATATCTTTCATTTGGAAGAGGATGCCTGATTTTTATGTTGACATTTAAATTATCATGCAATGCTTGCTTGATTGTATTTATGAATAACATTATGTTTTTAATATCAAGAATGTAGAATGAAATGTTTTGGTGCTTGCACCCTGGTATATATTAGTTATTTTTAAAATTGAATTGTTAAGCTACTAGGAAACTTGTGTTTCTCATTACTATGCTAATATGTATAAGATGCGAACGCATAGCTAGAGCAAGAGGTAGCAGTCACATTTCGATTTAAGGAGATTTTTGTAACCCTATTCTGGGTCCTAGTTCAGATATGTTTAGTTTATAATTAGGTTTAATCTTTTGGCAGTAGACATAGGATATTTGAAGGACCGATCCATCTTTGAAATTTGTGAAGGGGTCTGAGTGACAGAATTGTTGTCTCCTGACTTCCTATGGACGGGTGCTTCGCATATCTTGATATATGTTAACTGTAATGTAATGGACATGATTAGACATGTATTTATTTATTTAAATTACATCAATGTTTTAATTTCTACTGTGTAGTTTAGTATATTTTTATCTATTTCGCTGTGCATACAAGTTTTAATCTGAGCAAAAGATCCCGAACCTAATTGCTTGTTATAATTTCAATGGTATAACTGCTCAAACTTTAATTAAATAAAGGATAAAGATAATGTAACGAACCTATCTGCTTATATCATAATTAATGGTAATATTAGATAGGGGCATTACACATGTGACATATGTAAGAAAGAATTCCTTATCCAAAATAAATGAAAAATTTATGATTACTAATAATAATGCATGTGATTATGGAACATTTATGATTGTTAATAATAATGCATGAGGTTATGGGAAATTTATGTTTATTCACAAGAATGCATGTGATTATGAGAAATAATTGACTAGATTAGTAATGGATATTATTGTTATGGTTAACTATGAGATTAATTAATGATGAACACTATCATGAGAAATTATGAGTAATTAGAGTTGGATATGGAGATAGAAAATGAGGGTTTAATAAGGATGGATATGATGTTATAGTTAAACTTTATGATTAAATTAATGATGAATTATATTAGGAAGAAATTTAGGCTAAGTATTGATAAACGTTATTATGGGAAATTATTTGACTAGATTCAGGAGAAATATTGGTTTTAAGGATTGGAGACCAATAATGATGACCGATGATATGGGGAAACTATGGCTAAATTAATGGTAAACGTTGTTATGGGAAAAACCATGTTAACAAAGAGGAATAATGATGTTAAGGAAGAATCATGGTTGATAATGATGGACATTGTTATTATGGAAAAGAAAATTTCCCATTTCCATGATATGATTTAAAGAATGGTAAGAGAAAGTTTATATGATAAAATATAAAATTCTCCCTTGAAAATTATTAAGGTTCTTATAATTGAAACATGTTATTCAAAATGGAGAATTAAATTAGTTTAGGCCAATTTGTCAAAAATAAATATGACAAATAGATAATGGATGCCAATAGAAAAGAAATGCAACAAACAAAGGAAAATCATAGAAAGATTCACGTATTACGAAGTATGGCCAAAGGTGCTCCATACCTGTGATCTAGTGTCTTGATGATTTTATATATGTGGCCGAGTGTCCACGAATTACGAGGTGTAGCCGAAGGTGCTCCACATGAGGGACCTAGGGAGGTGTGGCCAAAGGTGCTCTATACCCGTGATCTAGTGTCTCGATGATTTTATATACGTGGCTGAGTGTCCACGAATTATGAGGTGCGGCCAAAAGTGCTCCACATGAGTGACCTAGGGAGATGTAGCCGAAGGGGCTCCATACCCATGATCTAGTGTCTTGATGATTTTATATATATGGTCGAGTGTCCACGAATTACAAGGTGTAGCCGAAGGTGCTCCACACAGGTGACCTAGGGAGGTGTGGCCAAAGGTGCTCCATACCTGTGAATTAGTGTTCACTTAACACGCATAGGTGCTCTAATAATTTTGTAATAACACCAGTAAGTTTATGAGAATACGCGTCACTTGGAAAAGAGTTATCAAATTTTCTGTTAACTTTTAAATCTATCATGCAGTGCTTGTCAGTTTATAGTTATGTGTAATATTATGCCTAATATCAAGAATGTAGATTGAATGTTTTGGTGCTTGCACCCTAGTATATATTAGTTGATTTTTTAAAACTCTGAATTGCTAAGCTACTGGGAAACTTGTGTTTCTCACCTATGTGATAATATGTATCAGATACAGATGCGTAGTAGGCCCATGTGGTAGTAGTTCTTTTTAATTAAGTACGATTTTTTGTAATCCCCTATTTTGGGTCCTAGCTAGATCTAATTTAGAATATGACATTATTTTGAGATGTATTTGGGGGTATACAGGGGAAACGGATATATGAAGGACTGGTCCACCCTTAATTTGTACGGGAGTCTGAGTGATAGGCCTGTTGTCTCCTGACTTCTAAGGGATGGGTACTTCATATATCTGGGGACATGTCTATCAGTATGTAATAGACATTACGAGACTGGTACTATTGGAAGTACATGCAAATTTAAATTTTCACAATTTTTCACTGTGTAGTATGGTATTTATTTTATTTTGCTGTGCATACGAGTTTAAATCTGAGCAAAAGATCCCAAACCTAATCTGTTTAATATAAATGAATGGTATAATAGCTTAAACATTAATTAAATAAAAGGATAAAGAGTAATGTACTGAACCTATCTGGTTGCTTCAGAGGAATTTTAATACTAGCTAGGTGCATTACATTAAGTTGGTATCAGAGCACAGCTACCTAGGTTAGGAACGGGGTAGAATTCCTTAGGTAACGGACTGGTTCAAGTTAGTCAGCTGTACCTTGGTGGTTGGCTAGCTTGTATTTCTTTTAAACTTGGGGAATGGAGCATTACATTTGGGAAAATGGAAGCTCTTGTTGGTGTTATATGCTATTTACTTAATAATCTATTATTGAGCCTGATCACCTCGGTAATACTTGTTTTGTAGATTGGCAGCATGGTACTGGCACAGAGAGGTAGACCACAGACCTAAGATACTAGAGTATATGTAAATGAAATTATGCAGACCATGCGAGACATGGCAGACGCCATGAGAGCCCAGGCTGCAATTACAGATGAGGCACTCCGTCAGGCCCAAACAGACCGAAGCAAAGATACACAGGTAAGGGCAGAGCAGGTGAGGACCCAAGCAGGTGGAGGCTGGTCCAATTTCTAGAGAGCCAAGCCTCTCATTTTCAATGGTTTGGCAAATTCAAAGAAGGCCAAAGAGTAGGTTCAGAAGATGGAAGAACTATTTGAAGTATTAGGAACCACAGAGCTGTAGAAGGTCACCTTCGTCGCCTACCAACTAGAGGGGGAGGCAAAACATTGGTGGAAAGGGACGAAGCAACTAATGGAGGCCCAGGGGACCCAGATCACCTGGGAGAGCTTTAGAGATGCATTCCTCGAGATGTACTTCCCCCAAAGTGAAAGGAATGTTAAGGAAGGTGAGTTTATGCAGATCAAACAGGGTGAAAAGTTGTTTAAGGAACACCTAGCTAGGTTCGAAGAGTTGTCAAAGTTCGCTTCCTACCTGAAGTGGATGCCTCCAGGACCCTGGTAGCCCTGTAGAAGAAAAAGCAGGAAGCTACTTTCCTTTAGAGGAAGAGTCCAGCCAAGTTTAATCGGGGCCGCGATAGGAAGTTTCAGAGGAGCTAGAGTGTGAAGAAGCCAGTGAGCACTCTGACGCCCCAACGTAACTGTTCGAAGTATAGAAAGAATCACAGGGATAGGACATGTCTAATAGGGCAAAACGTATGCTACAAATGTGGGAAGCCAGGACACATTTCTTGAAACTGTTCAACCCTGAGAAAGCCAGGGGAACCCGCCAGACCTCTTACCAAGGGAAGGGTGTATACCCCAAAGGGGAAGGAGGTAACCCAGTCCAAAGATTTGATGAAAGGTATGTGCTTTATTTATGATATTCCTTTAATTGTGTTGTATGACTTTGGCGCCACCAATTCATTTATTTCAGTAGACTATGTTCACAACTTGAACATACCCAGAACCACCTTACCTTATAAACTTTCCATAGCTATACTCAAAAATGAACATGTGTCTATGTCTTTGATTTGTTTAAGCTGTTCCATTGTGATTGCAAACAGAACCTTTATGGTAGACCTTATCTGTTTACCCATGGTCGACCTAGATGTCATCCTTGGTATGGACTGGCTCTCTCCAAGTAATGTTATCTTGGATTGTTTAGCTAAGTCTGTGACTTTAATAGACACTAGGATAGTAAATGTGGCGATAAAGAGGAAAAACCAAAGGATGGGTTTCTTATGTTCCTCAGAGGTAGAAAGTTAGTAGAAGTTAGAAATCATACCTGTAGTCAATGAATTCCCAGATGTGTTTCCAGAAGATATTACTAGCCTCCCACCCGAGAGAGAAATAGAGTTGTCCATAGACCTAGTTCCTGGGGCAGGGCCAATTTCCATAGCACCCTATAGGATGTCCTTGATGGAATTAAAGGAGTTAAAATATCAGATCGAGGACCTCTTAGCAAAACAATTCATTAAACCTAGTGTGAAATCATGGGGAGCTCCTGTGCTGTTTGTTAAGAAGAAGGATGGGAGTATGAGGATGTGCATAGACTATAGGCAGCTGAATAAGATAACAATAAAGAATAAGTATCCTCTCCCTAGTATTGATGACCTATTAAACCAACTGAGAGGGGCTACTATCTTTTCCAAGATTGATTTAAGGTCGGGGTATCATCAGATCAGGTTTAGAAAAGAGGACATACCTAAGACCGCCTTAAGGATTAGGTACAGGCACTATGAATTTCTCGTAATGCCCTTTGGACTGATAAATACCCCAGTTGTTTTCATGTATTACATGAACCACATCTTTAGACCCTACCTCGATCAGTTCATAGTGGTGTTTATCGATGACATATTAGAGTATTCCAAGAATAGATGGGAGTATGACTAGCACCTCAAGACAGTGCTTCAAATACTCAGGGAGAAGCAGTTGTATGCTAAGCTAGAAAAGTGTGAGTTTTGGTTAAAGGAAGTTAAGTTCCTAGGGCACGTGATTTCTGATAAGGGAGAGTCTGTAGATCTTAGTAAGACTAAAGCAGTAGTGAATTGGGAAAGACCCACTATTGTGACAAAAATCAGGAGTTTTCTGGGTTTAGCAGCATACTATAGGAGGTTCATTCATGGGTTTTCATAGATAGCAATGCCAATGACCAAGCTAACCTGAAAGGATGTTCCCTTTGTGTGGGACACAAAGTGTGAATAAAGCTTCCAAACCCTGAAGGAGAAGTTGACCAAAGCACCCGTGCTAGTTATCCCTAACCCTTTGGAAAGGTTTGAGTTATACTGTGATACATCTAAGAAAGGGTTAGGATGTGTACTAATGTAAGGAAGGCGAGTAGTGGCCTAAGCTTCTAGGCAGCTAAGGCCACATAAGAGAAACTACCCTACCCACGACCTGGAGTTAGCAGCCATAGTGTTTGCTTTAAAGATATGGGGGCATTCCCTCTATGGGTCTAAGTTTGAGGTATTTAGTGACCATAAAAGTCTCAAATACCTCTTTGACCAGAAGAAATTAAACATGAGACAAAGGAGGTGGATGGAATTTATTAAGGATTATGATTTTGAGTTAAACTACCATCCAGGAAAGGCAAACATTATGGCACATGCCCTAAGTAGGAAATCTCTCTAAGTAGCCCAACTAATGGTGAGCGAGATGGATTTAATCAAGAAATTTAGGAACATGAGGTTGTCCACTCTGGTGTTACTTAAAAGATATTCCTAAGCGAGTTAAGGATTGAGAACACCCTTAAGGCCCAAATCTTAGAAACCTAAAAAGAGGATGAATTCTTAGGACCCTAAAGGATTCGAAGGAGTTCACAAGGGAGGCTGACAGAATGGTAACTTTCTAGGATAGGATGTATGTCCCTAAGATAGGAGAATTGAGGGATCAGATTTTAGAGGAGGCTCACCAAAGTAAGTACACTATTCATCCTGGAGCCATTAAAATGTATCAAGACTTGAAGGAGAAGTTTTGGTGGCCAGGAATGAAGAAGAATATAGCGGAGCATGTAGCTAGGTGCCTTGTGTGTCAAAAATTCAAGATTGAACATAAAAAGCCTGATGGGTTATTACGACCCTTGGATATTCCTGAGTGGAAATGGAACAAGATTTCGATGGAATTCATGGTAGGGCTACCTAGAACCCAATCAGGGAATGATGCTATCTAGGTCATAGTGGATAGGTTAACCAAGTCTGCCCACTTTCTCCCCATTACGATTAACTACTCCTTGGATAGAATAGCACAATTATATATTCAGGAGATAGTAAAACTTCATGGGGTACCCATTAGCATTTTCTCTGATAGGGATCCCAAGTTCACCTCTAGGTTTTGGAGAGCCCTATAAGAAGCCTTTGGAATGAGGTTAAATTCCAGTACAACATATCATCCCTAAACGGATGGGCAAACGGAGTGAACTATTCAAACTCTAGAGGATATGCTTAGGGCATGTGCCTTAGAGTACCAAGGGAACTAGGAAAAGATTCTACCACTAATTGATTTCTCTTACAATAATAGTTTCTACTTTAGCATAAGTATGGCACCCTATGAGGCTCTATGTGGGAGTAAATGTAGGTTACCATTGTGTTGGTACGAAGTGGATGGAGGAAATTTCTAGGCCTTGAGTTAGTGCAATAAACAACTGATCAGATTAAAATGATCATAGAGAAAATAGCAAAGGCTCAGGATAAGCAAAAGAGCTATGCTGACAAAAGGAGAAGACCCCTAGAATTTGAGGAACAGACCATGTTTTTTTGAAAGTAGCCCCGACCACTAGGATTGTAGAGCTATGAAGTCCAGAAAGTTAAGTCCCAGATACATTGGACCTTTCCAGATATTGAAGAGAATGGGTCCATCAGCTTACCAAATAACATTACCCCCACATTTTTCCAACCTTCACAACGTCTTTCATGTCTCCCAGCTCAGAAAATACATACCCGACCCCTCTCATGACTTGATGCCAGTACTCTACAATTAAAGGATAATTTGACTTATCAACCGAAACCTATTCAAATCATCGGTACAAAAGTCAAGACCCTAAGGAATAAGGTCATGCTCCTGGTAAAGGTCTTGTGGGACCCAAAGGCGCCATAGAAAGCTACCTGGGAGAAGGAGGATGATATTCGTAAGGGCTAGCCAGAATTATTCTCATGAGGTATGTATGAAT
Source organism: Senna siamea (assembly GCA_031216115.1). NCBI lineage: Eukaryota > Viridiplantae > Streptophyta > Magnoliopsida > Fabales > Fabaceae > Senna > Senna siamea. The sequence goes on from CM062354.1 coordinate 19,550,250, forward strand.
TTCAAAGATGAAATTATTTTTAAGGAGGGGAGAACATGTAACACCTCATAATTTGATTAGCCTAAATTAATGTTCTTGAATTAAATGGATGGAATTAATAGTGCCATTTAATTAATTAGCATGAATTGCTTGCTTGCTAATTAATTAGATGAATTAGCTTAAGGAAGGGAAAAAATTTTCTTGCATAATTTAATGGCCCAAAATGGTTATATTAAAAGGTAAGCTTGCATGTAAACTTGGTGCTTAATTAAATTCTCTATTTTCCTTTTACTTACCTAGCCTAAATACCAAGAGATAAGCAAAATAAGATGCAACTATTTAAATATATGCATCAGTGTGCCTTGCATGTATCATGCATGAAAGAAGGGAAGGGGAATTTTATTTTATGCATGTCAATTCCAAGTCACACATGAAGTTGCAAAGGAAAGGGGACTAAAAGCATTCAAAAAATATTATATATATATCCATGGGTTTCACATGAATGGAGAAAGGGAAGAAGGATGCAACAAAAATATATATATAGGGGTGTGTAGGTGTCACGTGAACTAGGAGAAAGGAGAATGAAACACAAAATAACATATATTGGATGAGCCTCACATGAATTATGAAGGCAAGAAGATACATGGACCTTAGGGGCGACCAAGGGATAATAGGAAGGAGGAAGAGAAATTAATTTATGAATAAATATACATGCATCAATATGGTGCAAAATTTTAATATATATATATACACACTACTACACGGCTAGTAGCCTTTGGAAGGGTGAGGAACGAATAGCAATTGAAGACACATGAAAAGAACACGTGAATTAAGGTTGGGAAGAGGAGATGAAAGTGTGCAATAATTAAACTAAGGTGCAACATTTTTTTTGCTTGTGAGAGTAGACAATCTAAACTTGCAAGAAAGGGAAATACCAAGTGTTCAAGAAAAGGCAAAGTGTACTTGCAAGTACACTTTGTGTAAAATATATATATATATCAAAAGTGTCTAGAATTTTCTCTTAGGAAAATGAAAATAGAATCTAAAGGGAAACCTTCACACACTCACATGCCACCTAAGCCAAGAAAAAGACAAGAGGCAAGTTGAAAATTTGACTCCTATATTACAAACCACACATGAAGGCAAATAGAGAGATGAGAAAGGAATGGACTGCACATTTCTCCTCCCACACGGAAAGCTACAATTGGAGAAAGAAAATATATATGTATACCACACTTAGGTGTGACAATGACGTGCCATCCTCCATCCTTCCTTAAGGAATAGTCAAATGAAGAAATGGGAAGGAATATAGCGTGGTTCATGTGAAGAAAGGAAAACAACACGTTGTACTCTCCCCTTCCCTCCCCATTAGCGTGTCCTACTAGCCAAATGGGAGTTTGGAACAAGAAAGGAGGGGTTGTACTTGGAAACACTTTTAAAATGTTTAAATTCCTATTTCATGGACACACCTACATGACACAAGAGAAGGAAAAAGATAGCTGCATTAGATTTCCCTTTCCTTCTCCATGAAGTGTTTCATAGGTAAAGCAAAGAGATAAAAATGGTTCATATGACATGTGGGGCAGCAAGAGACAAAAGAATTGGAAGAGAATTTGGGTGAGGGTGACAAGACTTAAAGGAAAGAAGGAAGAAATGGAAGGAAAATATATATATAATTTTATTTTCAAGATTGGAAGAATGCTCATGCCACCTGGACATAAAGAAAAGGGAAAATTTGAATCCCATGAGAGCATATACACATCCCACCCTCTCGACAAGTAGAGAAGAAAAGAGAGAAAGAGAAAAGGGAAGGGAGAGGAGCACGTGAAGCAAGGAAAAGTAAGGGAGTGAGAGTTTATTTTCCATGCAACATAATCTTATGTGAGACAAAGGAGAAGAAGAGAAAACAAAAAAGAAGAAAAGAAGGGAAAAGAGTAAGAGCAAAGGAATTAAGGTATGCATGATCAATGATTTAGCTTCCATGGAATTTGAACCCTTGTCTACATTCTTGATTTAGGAGAAAAATTTAATTGAGCTTGCATGATAAAGATAGAAGGTGGCTAATGCTTGACCTTAAATTGCTATTTCCTTAAGATCATAAGAGAACTTAGATTTAGAAATCTGTCTAATGGTTTGGGTTGCTTGGTTTACTACTCTTAATATTGTAGTGAACTTGTGAATTCCATGATGAGATGAATGTTAATACATGTGACATATGTAAGAAAGAATTCCTTATCCAAAATAAATGGAAAATTTATGATTACTAATAATAATGCATGTGATTATGGAACATTTATGATTGTTAATAATAATGCATGAGGTTATGGGAAATTTATGTTTATTCACAATAATGCATGTGATTATGAGAAATGATTGACTAGATTAGTAATGGATATTATTGTTATGGTTAACTATGAGATTAATTAATGATGAACAATATCATGAGAAATTATGACTAATTAGTGTTGGATATGGAGATAGAAAATGAGGGTTTAATAAGGATGGATATGATGTTATAGTTAAACACTGATTAAATTAATGATGAATTATATTGGGAAGAAATTTAGGCTAAGTATTGATAAACATTATTATGGGAAATTATTTTACTAGATTTAGGAGAACTATTGGTTTTAAGGATTGGAGACCAATAATGATGACCAATGATATGGGGAAATTATGGCTAAATTAATGGTAAACGTTGTTATGGGAAAAGCCATGTTAACAAAGAGGAATAATGATGTTAATGAAGAATCATGGTTAATAATGATGGACATTGTTATTATGGAAAAGAAAATCCCCCATTTCTATGATATGATTTAAAGAATGGTAAGAGAAAGTTTAAATGGTAAAATATAAAATTCTCCCTTGAAAATTATTAAGGTTCTTATAATTGAAACATGTTATTCAAAATGGAGAATTAAATTGGTTTAGGCCACTTTTTCATAAATAAATATGAAAAATAGATAATGGATGCCAAGAGAAAAGAAATGCAACAAACATAGGAAAATCATAGAAAGATTCACGTATTACCAAGTGTAGTCGAAGGTGATCCACACGAGTGACCTAGGGAGGTGTGGCCGAAGGTGCTCTATACCCGTGATCTACTGTCCGGTTGATTTTATATATATGGCCGAGTGTCCATGAATTATGAGGTGTGGCTGAAGGTGATCCACACAAGGGAACTAGGGAGGTGTGGTCGAAGGTGCTCCATACTCATGATCTAGTGTCCCAATGATTTTATATACGTGGCCAAGTGTCCATGAATTATGAGGAGTGGCCGAAGGTGCTCCACACGAGTGACCTAGGGAGATGTGGCTGGAGGTACTCCATACCCATGATCTAGTGTCCTGATGATTTTATATACATGGCTAAGTGTCCACAAATTATGAGGTGTGGGCAGAAGGTGCTCCATATGGGTGACTTAGGAAAGTGTGGCCGAAGGTGCTCTATACCTGTGACCTAGTGTTCATGTAACACGCATAGGCGCTCTAATAATTCTGTAATAACACTAGTATGCTTATGAGAATACGTGTCACTTGAAAAAGAGTTGTCAAATTTTCTGTTAACTTCTAAATCTATCATGCAGTGCTTGTCAGTTTATAGTTATGTGTAATATTATGCATAATATCAAGGATGTAGATTGAATGTTTTGATTCTTGCACCTTGGTACATATTAGTTGATTTTTTAAAACTCTAAATTGCTAAACTACTGGGAAACTTGTGTTTCTCACCTATGTGCTAATATGTATCAGATACAGATGCGTAGCAGGGCTGCGTGGTAGCAGTTCTTTTTTATTATCTAAGTTTTTTTGTAATCCCTTATTTTGGGTTCTAGCTAGATCTGATTTAGAATAAGACATTATTTTGAGATTTATTTGGGGGTGTATAAGGGAAACGAATATGTAAAGGATTGGTCCACCCTTAATTTGTATGAGAGTTTGAGTGACAGGCCTATTGTCTCCTAACTTCTGAGGGGCTGGTACTTCATATATCTAGGGACATGTCTATCAATATATAATGGACATTATGAGACTAGTACTATTGGAAGTACATGCAAGTTTAAATTTTCATAAATTTTCACTGTGTAGTATAGTATTTATTTTATTATGCTGTGCATACGAGTTTAAATCTGAGCAAAACATCCCAAACCTAATTTGTTTAATATAAATGAATGGTATAATAGCTCAGAAGTTAATTAAATTAAAGGATAAAGAGTAATGTACTGAACCTATCTAGTTGCTTCGGAGGAATTTTAATACTAGATAGGGGTGTTACACCTCACATGTTCCCATGTGCATATTTCACTTATAAAAATTCTGCACTTAATTGGTTTCGTATGCTACCTTTATTTGTTGTTAATTAAATTTCCTGCATGCATACTTACACAATAAAATTCTGCACTTAATTGGTTTTGCTTGCTACCTTGGTATTTCTTTTCCTTGCAAGTTTAGATTACCTACTTTACTTAAGAAACTAATTTCTATGCTTCATAAAAAAATTCTACACCTTTATTTAATTGTTTCCCCTAATTCACGTGTTCCATCTCCCTTTTTCTATTCTCTCTTTTCCTTCCAAATACACGCAACACTCTCCCTTGTATACAAGGTGGAAA